>BCNH02000002.1:21867154-21920483 GCA_001662345.2 Metrosideros polymorpha var. glaberrima | reverse complement strand
CCACAACCATTTCTCTCTCTCTCTCTCTCTCTGTGACGCTTATATGCATGCAGATATGTAGCATTACTATCTACTCCTGCTCTTTGTTTGGAAGATAAACTAAAGGTATGTGTTAGGTTGCTCCTCATAAATTCTCGTGTAATGGCTTCTGTCGGTTTTACAGCAATAATCTCTTAGTGTGAAAATGACAGGAGCTACAACACAAGCTGGAACTGATGGAGAATGAACAACCGCGACCTCATGATGAACTTTAACTGGTGGAACTGGATTGATCTCTATTATCATCAGCTCGCCAACTTGACTGGTCAATCATGCTTGTTTTGAAGAGGCTTAGTTGTTCAACTGCTAAGCATAAAGAGGCAAAACCGCAGCCCCTTATAGTTGGACAGGAGGTTCCGTCATATTAGAAATGACTGGATTTTTCTCCCTGGGGTCCAACTTTTTGGCGTTCAGGTCTCTAACCACAGGTAGAACCTGCTTGATGCCGTTCATTGTAGAATGACAGCATCAACATTAGTCTCCACCATTTAATGATTGCAAGGAATAGTTCTTCGCTACTCAATGGAATTCGCGCTCTCGCATTCGTATTTGCCACATTTAAGAAGAGGTAAGCCACTTCAGGAGGCTGTGACTATGCTACCGGGTTGTTCAAATATTACCACCCAGGTCATCTCTTGTTGGTCGAAACAACCCAGGTTCATCCTATTGCTGATGCAAATGTGGGTTTATGCGTCGCGCTCTGATGTGGTTCTGATTTTGATATTAAACCGTTAATGCTGTGCAAAAGTTTCCTCTTTTGGTCGGATAAAAAAAAAATTCGCATGGTTCTTGGATTGGAACCAGACCGTCAAACGGACGACTGTGCTTGCATATTGCCGCTACACCAAAGACCATTTCTTGGGTCTTGGAAAAGGATGACAAGATGCGTACGTTTAATGGGGATGTGGAACTCCCAAGCCGCCGCTCTTGTGGTTTGAGCCTTGAAATGCTGTGCTTGCTTGAGTTCCTCCATTCCCGCTTCCCATAGGTTTTTTAGCTTGGCAGGACCGTTGGATCCCTCTGGCTACCCCAATGAGAGAATAAATAAATAAAGAAATAAAACATTCCAAGCCCACGGATAAGCAAAACGGTCCTTTGTTCGAGAGGGGCAATTCCTCCTCATCGTTAAGCATGTGCTGAGGATATTCCTCTTTACCCGAATTGAATCAGCTCATTGATTGATGAAACGGGACCCTCGCCTCGGTGAACGCCCGCCAAGGACAACCTGGGAATGATATTCCATGCGTACGATGCACTCGTTCCAAAGAGAACGAAGAAGCAAACCCTAAAAATACCATTACCACTCGGAAGCTTCTTTGGCAAACATGGTGTCGATTGGATTATTCGAGCATATCCACGCGGTCAGATAACCATGCGACCGAGTGCTTTTTTTAAAGTTCTCGCAGCTTCAATAAGTGGGTCGTCTTTCTAGAACACGAATTGCAAAGTTTTCGTATTAATTCCTTAACTAGTGCGTGGAGAATGCTTGTTATCGTGACTTAAAAATATCGAAAACCGACAACTGTATCGCCAACAACAAAGACTAGATTTTCTGAAACGACTGAAGAAAGTGACCAGCCGGGGTGCGCCATGGGAAGCATCTAATACGAGGTGGGGCACGTTCCCCCACGCTGTCTTCTTTGCCTTTTCACGTTGGGTTCGTTAGTCGTTACCTATTTATACGAGGGAGACCCTTCCTCTGTTTATTAATGTACGACAGATCAGATAGAAAAAGCTGCAACTTTTCGCTTTCTCTCCTTCGTCTTCTCTCTCTCTCTCTTCACTTCATCAACTTCCACCCCTTCCCTCATCTCTCCCTCCTCCGCTCCACGTAGCCGCCACCCTGTCCGTCTCCCCACCGCTTATGTATCCCTTCCCCTCCTGATCCATCTCCCCTTCTGTTTCCGCCATCTTCTCTTTACCTCCTCTCTCTCTCTCTCTCTCTCTCTCTCTCTCCGCTCCGTTCGATCGGCCGGAAGGTACCGACCGGATTTCTCTCGGGACCGGCTTGAGAAATGGACGGCGCGTCGTTGGCGACGATGGAGATCGCGAGGAGGCCGAAGACGAAGATCGTCTGCACTCTCGGGCCGGCGTCGAGGTCCGTGCCCATGATCGAGAAGCTGCTGAGGGCGGGCATGAACGTCGCTCGCTTCAACTTCTCCCACGGATCCCACGACTACCACCAGGAGACGCTCGACAACCTCCGCCAGGGCATGGAGAACACCGGCATCCTCTGCGCCGTCATGCTCGACACCAAGGTGCGCTCTCCACCGTAGATGATATCACGTGAATGTAGATTACGGGAAAAGGAAAAAGAGAGAAGAAAAAAAAATCTCCGGCGACTAGCTTGGGCATTTCGCCGAAGCCGACTTCTCCTCATATTGATTGAAATTGGAGTTGTCTTTCATCAAAATGACAAGGAATGATGTCAATGGCTGACATTACGGCGTGACATTGTCATTTCCGATTTCGATCATTGGTCGAATAACCTGCTATGCGTGTTGATCTACCAGTTGTTGTCTTGTTTGGGGAATTTCGGCTTTCGGACGTGTGGTGCTTTTTGTTTGGATGTGGGTTTATCGGTTGTTGCCTGTCTGATCCCGATTCCCGGGAGGACGCCGTGATTTTTGTCTTCTGGCCTGGCCTTCTCTCTGTCGAGTGTCTCTGCTTACTTGGGTTTTATAGAAAGTGGCTCTTTTGTTTGTGCTTGGAGGGAGTGTTGGTTTTTCCTGCAAACTCAGATTTTGACGGGGTTTTGTCTTGTCTGTAGTGGCCCCCCACCCCAACATGTCTCTGTTTGTTTGTTTTTGGCTCAGGTATCTGTATGTTTGTTTTGTTTCTGTTGCGTGCTACTGTAAAAAAAAATTAGGCATGCCACCAGAAGGGAAAAGAAAATTCAGAGAAAACGAGATGCTTACGTGTACTTCTTGGGCTATGCATGGAAAATTAGAGCGAAGATGGTGTATATGCCACCTATTGGATGGTGTTTAGAAACCGAGTCTTGATGCCTCCGTGGGTTTGGAGAAATATGGAAAGCAGCAGTAGTGGGTCGGCTGTTTCATGTCATAGCATGAGTTGGGGCTCGCAGTGGTGTTCAAAAGGAAGTGGTCTTTTCAAGAACAATGTCGAGAGCAAATTCCTGCATCAGCTTGTCACGAAGTCGTAGATTTGCACAGTTATATGACAAAGCAGGTGTCAGACACATTGCAGGCGGCCTGCTTATGCTTCTGCATTTTTTTTTTTGCTGTTCGTGAGCTGATTTTTGTAGTTCTTCAAGTCAAGCCTTTTAATTTGTGGATTTTCCCTATGAGCTTAGTTGAATGAATTCACTTGATAATTTAGCGAGGAAATGGTCCTCCGTGTGATTTGGTCGGTTAGCGATTCTATTAAGGAATTTTAACTATTATTGTGGGGGGATCAATGGGAATAGTCGCGTCGAGCATTAATAGTGTCTTACAGCACAGCTTCGATTATTTTGATATTATCTTCTAGAATATATTGATTTCAATGACATTCTAGAATATATTATCTTCTGAAAACAAATTTTTGTTAAAGCAATTCCTATGGAACCACTAGGCTGTTATCTAAATTAGCAAAATGATTTAAAAGTTTACCTAAAATGCCATTCCACAGTTAAAAGCATCTTTTTGTCATAGGATATCGGCAAGTTTGGAACCTGAGCCAAGAATGGAATGATAACCGTATGTGCTTCTTTCAGCATTAGTCATGTCCAATTAGCATATCCATGACGGGCCATGTTTTAAATCTAGTTCGTCTATTAATCTACAGGCAATCTTGAGATCAATCTCTCATTCAAAAATGCAAAAAGTTAATAGGATTTCTTATCCTTAAATTTACATGCAACAGGGTCCCGAAATTCGGACTGGTTTTTTGAAGGATGGTAAACCCATCCACCTAAAACAGGGCCAGGAGATTACCATATCTACAGACTACAGCATAAAGGGTGATGAGACCATGATATGCATGAGCTACAAGAAGTTGGCTGAGGATGTGAAGCCAGGAAGTGTGATACTCTGTGCCGATGGAACAATCACCTTCGCAGTATTATCTTGTGACAAAGAAGCTGGATTGGTTCACTGTCGCTGTGAGAATACTGCAGTTCTTGGTGAGAGGAAGAATGTCAATCTTCCTGGCGTCATAGTGGACCTTCCAACCTTGACAGACAAAGACAACGAAGATATATTAGAGTGGGGAGTACCCAACAAAATCGACATGATTGCTCTTTCATTTGTCCGAAAAGGTTCAGATCTTCTGGAGGTTCGCAAGCTGCTTGGGGAGCATGCCAAGAACATCCTTCTTATGTCAAAGGTATGTTGGTATGTCAGGAGACATTTATGCTTAAGTGTATTTCACTTGGGTTCCCTAGCTGCTTATCATGACTTGGAGAAATAGGTCAAGTGCCTAAAAATCTATATAATCTTAAATCAGATATCAATGAATCTTAGGATGGATTGTTCAGATAACATTTGATTGCAGTTTGGTCATTTCTCATTAGTAGTGTATTATTGAACAAGTTGCAAGATGTTTGCCTTTTAAGGTAATTCTTTCCTGTTCTTCCTGAAATAATTTTCCCATTTTTAGGTTGAAAATCAAGAAGGGGTGGCAAATTTTGACGAAATACTAGCCAACACGGATGCATTTATGGTGGCACGAGGTGACCTCGGAATGGAAATTCCTATTGAAAAGATCTTTCTTGCACAGAAGGCGATGATCTACAAGTGCAACATCCAAGGAAAACCGGTGGTTACTGCAACACAAATGTTGGAATCCATGATCAAGTCCCCCCGTCCAACAAGGGCCGAAGCTACCGATGTTGCTAATGCTGTTCTCGACGGTACTGACTGCGTGATGCTAAGTGGTGAAACTGCTGCCGGAGCTTATCCAGAGCTCACAGTTCAAACCATGGCCAGAATATGCATGGAAGCAGAAAGCACACTTGATTATGGAGATGTCTTTAAGAGGATAATGAAACACTCACCTGTGCCCAT
The DNA here is from genome assembly GCA_001662345.2 of Metrosideros polymorpha var. glaberrima. NCBI lineage: Eukaryota > Viridiplantae > Streptophyta > Magnoliopsida > Myrtales > Myrtaceae > Metrosideros > Metrosideros polymorpha. Next base: position 21,915,435 of record BCNH02000002.1, on the reverse strand, counting down.
GAGCCCATTAGAGAGTCTTGCTTCTTCTGCTGTTAGAACTGCAAACTCTGCCAAGGCAGCTCTGATACTGGTCCTGACAAGAGGTGGAAGTACTGCCAAGATGGTGGCCAAGTACAGGCCAGGCATGCCAATTCTGTCCGTGGTTGTCCCGGAGATTAAGACGGACAACTTTGAGTGGGCATGCAGTGATGAAGGTCCAGCCAGGCACAGTCTTATTTTCCGTGGATTAGTTCCGCTTTTATGTGCAGCATCTGCCCGGGCTTCCAATGAAGAGACAACAGAAGAAGCTCTAGAGTTTGCACTTGAGTATGGCAGATCCAATGGACTCTGCAAAAATGGAGACTCTGTTGTGGCTCTGCATCGTATCGGAACTGCTTCAGTAATCAAAATCTTGACAGTGAAGTAATTGCCCCATCATCTAACTTTCTAGTTACCTTCTTTTTGTAGGAGATTGGTTTTGCAATCTCGGAGCAATTTTTGAATGAAAGAATATGTTAAATGACTGCAGAAGATACAATGTTTCAATGACTGCAGAAGATACTGCTAATGTTATAACTCCAGCTGGGGAGAATATTTGAGCACTCTTTAGTTTTTAAAGTATGGTGGCATTTTTTATGGTCTTTTTGCATATCGAGCTTATTGGATCTTGTGCGATGATTGGATGTGGCTGATCCACTTATGATCCGTGGGTGTTGTTCTGCTAGTTTTTTTTAGTATGTTGGGAAGCAATTTTCTTACAAAGGCATAACTGGAAACTAGTGAATCACCGATAGTAGTTCTACTGCGTAAGATTGGAAAGGAATTATTCCCTAAAGGCTGTAACGAGTATCACGGGTGTCTTTCTTACAAAGTTGTGTTGGAGGGAAATTGTGGGGAGGGAGGATCTGCTTTGAGATAGTTCTAGTCATTCATGATCTGAAATATCAGAAGCACTGATCTGTAGACATTCAAAGAGAGATCTCTTCATCGTGTGACCTCATTGGAGCACTTGAGCTTTTTGTACAGGGGGGACTTTGAGAATATCAATTGGTGTTCAAAGGCGATTGCACTAGAATCATCTCGCCTGCTGCTGGTCAGGAATCATCAAGAATGACTTTTGGACAATAGAAAGCTCTTGAAAGATGCAAAAGGGCCTCATCTCTGGGGTGAAGTACTTGCTCGATCATTGATCTTGTCTATCAATTTTAATCAGATTGGCATTAGAAAAAGGTCGGATTTTTATTCAGACGTTCACCCAGTTAATTTTCTGTGAAAAAGAGGGTAAAATTAACATGGCATGACACGCGGCACATAGATAAATGCCATATTTCTCAGAAAGATCAATAGTGATCGCAAGGGTATAAATCTCTCAAACGTGCAATGATCCCTTTGAAGATTTCTAAAGTATAATGATATGTTTTGACAATCTATCTTAACATTGGATGACTATATATTGCAATTGCCCATGAAAAGTCTATGATTCGGCGCAAAATCCTCCGGGTTGAATTCAATCTAATACACGAAACCTCCCGTTTCATCGTCTCTCTAGAGGATCATATTCAGTAGTTGCTCAGAACCTAAATTAAACACTATTGAATGAATTGGACAAATCGTTATTATATATGACTTAAAAACTCCTTTGAATAGAAAAAGGAAAAAGTCCTTCGCTCGAAGCAACTTGCGACTTTAACTCAGAATGATACGTCAATAAGATATATAGTCCACATGTGCCACCAAGCGTGAGAATGAAGTAGCAGACCAGCAAAAGGAGCAACCCGTCTCAATCAAACCCTCCTTTTCTTACTGCAAAATGTCATCATAAAGAGTCAGGCTTCATCTGATGCGTTGGGGGTATCACCTCTGAAATAATATTGTATTGACCCCAGATTTATAAAAGCAGGCCTGCTTTAAAATCGTCAATTCCAAGACATTAACATCTTGTCCTCGGGTAATTTCGTGGAAAGAGTCCCGCGAATCTTGAGCAATGACCGAGGCAAGTCCACTTCACAATTCACATGGCTTCCTACCTAAATTTCAGCCACCCAATCACTCACAGTACCAATGTACATGTCCAAAAAGCCAGGAAATTTAGTAGCAACAGCAGTTGTAGCAGTACAAAGTTGCAGGTGGTATGATGCCAAGGCAATTTAACAAGGCTCAAAGATGTACATACGTGCAAAGGTAGAAGAGGGAAAATAAGTAGCCACAATCTGCTCGTTACGAATCTGAATTCGTAAAGCAAGGAACTATGTACACTAGCAAGTAGCGACTGCAAGAACTTCAGGCAATATACAGCATAGACTAACAACAGAAATCAAAAACTCGAAAAAAAGCATGCTCAGATCTCATCTGTTTGTTAAGAACTTTGCGCTTAATTTTCATCCGTTTGTGAAGAGCTTTCGTGGCCGTTCACCTGCGATGCTGATGAGGACGATGGAGAGTTCCCTCCACCGGATTGAGATCCCGACGACGAAAACAAGCCACTGAAAGGCCATGGAATGGAAAACCTCCTGTTATTTCCATTCCTTTCATCGCCATTTCCATCTTCACCACTTTCATGACCATTCTCGCTCTCTCTCTCCCTCTGCCTTCTGCTGTTGCCATTTCTAGACCCATCAGAATCGAGCTTGGACTCATCAGCAGGCAACTGAAATCGGCAAACGGGACAAGAGCTATGAAGTTCTAACCAAGGCAATATGCACCCACTATGGAACTTATGCTTGCAAGGCATTTCCTTTCCTTCCGCTCCAATCTCAAAGTCATCCAAACAAACGGAGCATTGCAAGTTCTCCTTGATTGTTACAGTGGGCATCGATTCCACTGCCTCTTTCTGTGCCGGTGGAGTCCCGTACCTGTTGGGATCATTTTCTGCCAGATGCTGCAATAACAAATCTAAACCAGGGCCTATGAAATAATCACCAAGTGAACCAATGTTGTTCTCATTCCGCGTTGAATCATAGGATGAACCCTGAACTATGATAGTTTGATTAAAAGGATTGATAAAGATTACCCGCTCTTGTTCCCTATCCCTATCTCTATCTCTGTCCCTCTCTCCATCTTCTCTGTCTACATCTCTGTTTCGGTTTGCATCGTCAGATTCTGCAGCAATTCCAGCTCTAATGCCTTGCAACAACTGCAGAATAGTAGCGGAGCTTCTCCTCCTCCTTCGGATTATGGATTCAATTTCTCGGTCCAATTCAGTTTCCCCCTCTTGGCGTGATTCGCCATCTTCATTATCATCATCCTCATCATCAAACTCCAAACGTCTTGATATTCGGCGCCGATGGGGATGGCCCATCATGCCGAGCAAGATCGGGGCCCAAAGAGAGAGCGCTCGATCTGATCCCAAGTCAGAATCATGTCCCTGACTGTCCCCTGTGCCAGCCCCCATTTCCTCGATGAAACCGCTTTCGCAAATCGGGCATTTGATCTCAACCTCCATGATGGGGTTTACCGTCTGAGAGCACCTATGGCACCAATATCTTGTTGCCATTGGTTCTTCCATTTTCTTTTTCACAACTTTCCTCCTTCAGAAGCTTTCTTTCTGCGCCATTTTAAAACGAGGGGAATGAACACAGACCCTCTGGAAAATGAATAAAATGGAAAATAACAAAGAAACCACCTGATCTCAAACAAAGTGCTATGCTTCACAATCACAATGGATCTAGCACGTTAAGGTGCCAAATCGAAATCCCTTACTTTCCCAAAATATGGTTTCTCACCCAATTCAACCACCCAGAAGAAAGAAACTTAATCTTCACTTAACACAATCACAGATCAAATTCACCAGGAGCATACGATGATCATCTAAGAAATGAAAAAAACAAGGAACCCATTTCACATGTACCTTCAGGAAAAAAGAGAGCAACAAACAGAGATGGAGGATCTTCCCAAAAACATTACGAGATCATAAAGCTCTTGGCTTACCAACAGAGAAATGGAAACGAGAGCTCCAAGGAAACTTCAAACCCGAGCTCCAGAAATTCCCACCAACACAAACTCAAGACCAACCCAAAAATCGCGAGACTTCTTTGTTCTAGAAGTAATCCTAGGCCACAGTGCTCGCTTTGAGGGCAAAATGGGTAGGTGAAAGCCCCCTGCAATAAAAACAGAAGAATCTGGAAGCCTCATAAACACAGAAACCAAACCCAACCACAGGTAAGGTTATTAATGGCATGAAAAATCAGGAGGACGAGAAAGAGCCGATTTGACACGCAACCTTAAATATTCAAGAACCACCTGCCTATTATCATTATCATTATCATTATCATTATCATTATTATTTTGTTTTGTTTTTAAGGGACATATAACATCATGAGGAAAAACAGAGCATTACTCTTACTGGGTATGCAGCAGAGTAAAAAAAGAGTCTATTTCCAGTCAAGAAGGAAAGAGAAGGAAAACGAACAGCACCCACAATTTTCGCCGGAGAATCCGTGGATTTACGGTTGCAACCAAAGTTTCCGCTGGTGAAGAAGCGACGAAAAGCGAAACGCTTCAGAAAATGCCGATGGCTAGAGATTTTCCCCTCAAGATAGAGGACCCATTTCTCTCTCTCTCCTCTCTTTCTCCCTCCTCTTTTTATACATACTTTTACTCTTTTACCTCTCCCAATGAGCATCGTCATCGTATTATATTCATCATCGTGGTAAAGGTCGAGTCTTTCTTATGTGATTGTCAATCTCTTCTGTTGGGTCGGAACCAATTACGATTCTTTCCCCCCCAAAGAACCAACCACTGCTTTTTTTTTCCCCGAAAGAACTGGCCCATTATTCTACAAATTAACATGACGATTAGTGCTAATTCTTAAAGATTGACTTAAGTCTCGACAGGTAACAACAAAATTTGCATTAAACTAAACATGCGAAGGAAAATTAAATTATTATTATTAATCCACTTATCGATAGCTTTATATCTCGTCCAGCGCGAATTTTAGCGCGGAATATCTGTATTTCCACGAAAACCGTGTAATTATATATCTTGAAACCCAACCCCATTATTGACGATGAGTTAGCACTGCTGCACTTCATCAAATTAAGGTCTATCAGTTTAGCTTGGACAAGTATGACGTGGCGAAATCCGATCCGTCGCCTCTGCTTTGAGCGTTGGAGAGCCCTCCGATGAAAAATAAAAAATGGCGATTAAGATTTCATTGTTTGGTTCGCTTGATTGAAATTGCGGGGGGTGACGCGATAAAGCGACGGCCTCTGTCGACGTGGTGTTTTTGAAGGCCCAGGATGCGACACGTCAGCACCAAGTGACGGCCAAAGAATTCATGGACTTCGTCGCTGGATGGATAAGCATAAGCATCGGGCCACTCCATTGCGGAGCAATTGAAACGCTCCCACGTTGAGCGTAGTTTTTGGACAACAAAGTGGACGAATCGTGTGGCTGTCCTTTTTAGAAAAATGGAAAAAGTTCGTCCAACATAAAGAAAAATACAACAGCCGTGACGAAGAATATAATGCGACCGCACTAATTGAGCATTAGATTAGTGAAAAATTTCGTCCCTTTTTGTTTGTATTAAAGTAAAAGTGAAATTTTTTTTTCGTTTAAAATTTGATATATTATTTGAGTTTGAAAATATTATAACAAAATCATATGGGAGTCTGTGTAATGACATTTATGTTGTTAAAAGTTTAAGAGTGTTTCCAATTAAAAAAAGAAGAAGAAGCTAAAGTGCGTGTGTTGTAGGGTTTTGATTAAGCAAAACTGAAAATTGGAGATGTTCATTATATTGGATGCTTGATTAAATTCAAGCAGATCAATTTCACGTGATATAAGATAACATTTTCTTTATGATGTCAATGGCGTTTTCTTTTGTCAAATGATTTCTAGATATTTGCTATGACGCTTGAAAATATGCTCTCGCTACTGTGTCCATCAGAAAACAAAAGGAGACATTTTTCCGAAGCAATATATTAATCATTTCCCATTAAAACTCTATCGGGTGGCCTAGAATATAAGTAAATTTAAATTGAGAAATGTTAGCTATGAGCAATAAATAAATTCTAAGCATATAATTATGCAAAGAAATTTGCAGAGGATGTTGAGATGCGCGTGCGAATTGTGTTAAAGGAAATAATATCCCACATCAGAGAAATGATGCGATATGGAAAAGTTAATGTATTCTAGTTGACCTATAATTCATTAGCTTAAATTCGGATTCAAGTTCCCTCTTAGCGATTTCCCAATTAAAGGTGTTCAATTTCTGCCATGCTCTCCCATCCCTTTTGGATTTCTTCACATCTGTATAATTTGGCAATGGTTTCACTACGATGAATAGAAGTAAATCATTAGCATTTTTGGCGACTGCCTTTGGAATTTTGACATGAATGATGACAGATAAGAGCAAGGTCGGCAGGTGCCAAGTGCAGTACAAATGATTCTCTCTTTTGTTGTTGGCTTCAATTAGAGTGAACTATTTCCGACCAATAAGGAATGTTTGGACATATTTTTCAAGCCTCCAGGTTGTAGATGATTGTCGAGGGGATCCATGATTTCTGGCACAATCATCATGGTAAGACACAAGTCACCCTGCAGAAAGGTACAGTGAGACCAGGCAAATTTCGACAGCAATTACGCGAGGAAGATTGATTTTTGCATCCTGAGCTGCTCTCCAATAAAAGTTGTCCGATTTGCCCGGACCCTGTTCCATAAACCGGGTCATTCAGCTCTGTGAGACACAGGAGTTGATCGATATGTATGATTGACTCGATCCGTCGGGGATTCGTCCACGAAAGTATTGGCCCGTTGCTTGACAACCACGAAAACCCAGCTCATGGAGAATCCAGTGGGCTGTGACGTGATCCATTCTCCAGCTGGATTTCTGCTCGTTGTGATGGAGACAAATGGAATATCTGCTTGGAGATTCGTCAAGGTTCGGGAGAAGAAGCGATTTTGGACTCAGGCTATCCAAACAACCATACTTAAATTATGTATCGGTACTGGGCTTTGAGAATCCTGCAACTTCCACCAGCATTACCTTCTCAGATAACATCAAGACAATCCATCAAGCTTGTTCGAGAACAATTTCGTTTCCATCCAGCAACCATGGACAACACAACCATTCATAATTGAGCTTAGCACATCCACGTCCAAGGAAACTGTGTCAGACTCGTGAAGTGGGGAAGAAAGCTTCTCAGCGTCCAATTCCTAACCCACAACCTCGTATGCTGCAGTTGCATTTTATAGTCGTGACACATTACTGAACCCCGACTCAAGAACTAAGTAGCATCTTGCTGCCCTGCATGTAAGAAAATATTCAAGAAACTAATCTACCATAAAATTTTTAAGGTACATCTCAAGCCTGTATGTTCTTCCTCACAGTTCTAGAAATAGAAAGAATTATATGAACAAGAAGCAATGACCGATCTGTTTTAGGAACATCAAAGGTCATATTGAAGATGAGAAGTTACTGGACATGTAACAGCGAAAGGCATCTCAACTTCCAAGAATTGCAGCCAATGAGAACAAAATGCTTAGTGCTCAATCTATCCGAGTGTGACAAGTAAGCTTGGGAAGCATTCTGTTTCTGTACTTGGTTTTTCCAGCTCATCATAAACTCTGGAGCTGCTCTTGCTCCAAAAGCAAATTCGTAGTGACCCCCAAAAGTTCAAGATAGAAATGCACATTGAATATCTTAAGTTGGCATTCTATCCTCCATTTGGGAAAGAATTTGGCTACAAATCGGTAATTCCGTGAAAACCACTCTTTTGCACAGTGTGACTGCACTGCACGAGCCCAGAGAATCTCATGATATTTGGGTATTGACAGCTGATAAACGAACTCCGAGCATGTTACGTCTTGGTTAATGAGCTATCACTCTGGGGCTTGTTGGTTAAACTTTCATCCTGTAAAACAATCTTCATTCACAAAATACTCGGACAATATGTACCTTTCGAAGCATTGAAACTCAAATTAAAACAATCATGGCTGAGTAACAATAATTTCCATCCTTCAAAAGGGTAAACAACTATAAGAGATTACAACAAGAGGAATACCAGGTTCAAAAAGATTACACACACACAGGCATACATATGTGCACCCGCACATACACGCACACAAAACATGGCCTCAGGCTGACAATGCAGGTGGTTGACGATATAGCAAAAAAGCAGTTAATTAAGACAATTCCACAAAAAATCCACAACATTTCAAACTCTATGAAATTAAGTAACAGTATCACATTGAGCATACTGATCAGTCCAGAACCAGAACTATGAAAAATCCACAGAGAGAGAGAGTTCAGTGACCAGAGATGTGCAGAGACATGATTTACAGATGGCATCTTACATTTTCTGCTCCATTAGCAACAGTGCCAATCACCAAATCTAATGAATATCCACAATATAATCGGGTAGAAAAAGCCCCTTTATAATCAATAGAGTTTACAAACAATGACGATCCAGCACATGTCATCAAGAATCGCAGCTTAAGAGCATTCCAGGAGACAGAAGATACAGCATAGAGATTTCAAAGCATAAAAAATTTTCCAAGCCGGCAAAATAGTTCTCTTGAAAAGCGATAAGTCAGAAATAACTTCAACTTCATGCACAAACAGGCTTTGTTGATCCAGATGAAATGCAACAGACATCTACATAAAAGCATCCAAGCAGAGAGAGAGAGAGAGAGAGAGAGTGTGTGTGTGCATGTGATAGAGAGATAAACAAACAACAAAGTTTGTCAAAAAACACGTCACCCCGTATGAGAATCCATTATCTCGCCTATCTTCAAAAAGAGATGAAAAATAAGAAGGATCATAGATGGAGCCTCCTAAGACATCGTCAGAATCTGAGGATCGTCCAACTGCTGCAGGAGTCACAGGACTCAGAAAGCTATTTCTCAAATCAAAATCTGGTTCTTGAGAAGCCACAGTTGAAGATGAAACCCCTAGCCTGTAAATCTGGATCCATATGAAAGAGGATGATAGCCTCACAGAAAACCCAACAATTTGCATCGCCATGGTAAGCCTCACTGAAAAGATTACGAACACACCATAACTTTCAGATGAGATGTTCCTGCAAAGAGAAGGGGGAAAAAGTTTAAGTCTGAGAGTCGATTGATTAAAAAGAAAATTTCACAAAGACATGAAGAATATCCAGTTCCACTAGATACAAAGTTGTGCATAAGCACACTGTCCTGACAATTGCTAATCAACCAATGTCAACTTTGAAGGTGTTTAACATTGACAGAAATGAGAAAAAATAATCCAGTCCATAATCTTTGGCAACGTATCAGCATAAGCTATAAAACTGACTTTATCTGACTTTCCCTGCTAATCACCAATCAGATTCTTTAACTTCCATTTTTACCAAGAGATACGTATTAAGCAACAGCTACCAAGCACAAATTAGTCTGTAACAGTTTAAAGAGGAAACTCCGACCTCTGTAACATACTATGTTGCTATAATAACCAAGTCGACCACCCGTGTCAGAGATTAGTAAACAAATCAGCAATAACTCAAAAAGACATGGCAATCAATCTGCTCATTTGCCGATGGAATTCATCAAACCCTCAAAGAGAAAATTCAACTGAGATGTCGAACGAGTGCACCAAAATACCTATACGTAAAAGGCCATACCATCCATTAAGGCTAGGAATTCGACCATTTTGACCACTGTAAGCAGTTGCTATCCTAGATGGATGATATCATGTGGACAACCAATCTAAATCATCCCACGCACTCACCATATATCGTGAGTAAAGAGGATGAACCAGACGACGTCAAGGAGGATGGCACCGAAGAGAAGCACGGCGTAGGTTCGACCCAGGCTCTGGCTGCTACTCTCGATCGCGACAAGCGCAAAGAGGGCAATCGCCAAATTTATGAGCAACACTCCATTATACAATGCTCCCAGGGATCCGATCAGCGCACAAGCAATCTACGAAGGAACACGCAAAGCAAAACTCCAAAAAATCAACAACAAAGACACCTCCAAGCGGACGGCGAGTACCATCGGCAAAAGCAGCAAATTTGAAGACACGCGAACCCTAGGGCTAGGGAGTTTACCTGGATGTAAATGAGAATGACGGCTGAACTCTGAAGCCTGTCGTAATCACGAAGCCACTGCTGTACTCGAGCTCCCAAGGAGCAACAACGCATCGTATGCCCGGCGAGATTCGCCCTCTCAAACTTCACGCGCCGCGATCGGTTCTTCGCGCGAGCGCATGAATCCTGGATGTTCCGCCCAGCAAGCGAGGGAGGGAAGGGAAAGAAGATCGAGATTCCGGGCAGAGGGAAGCGACGAGGGAAATGGGCCGATCGAGGGTGGCGCTGCGACGGCGTGAACTGTGTGACGCAGACGCAGGGAAGGAGGACTAACGCGAACGAGGAAGTGAGAGGGACAGCGATTACGAGCAATGCGGACAGAGCAATATAAAGAGCATCGACATGTCAGTGTGTGTAAACTGACTGCGTATCTCGCGGGGGGCACTCAAACGAGGAAGACGATTGGTCTGGTTTTCTCTCCTTTTTTAGAGCTTTGCGGTTCTGAACAACCAGCATTTTTATTTATTTTGTATATCTCTCGATTTTTCTCATTATATACGTACCTTAAATCTTAAAAATATAGAAAAATAATTCAAGTAATCTCTTAACTTTAACCCAATATACAATGAGGTCCATAAATTTTTAATTTGTTAGCACAACATCTAATGTGGTTTTTGAACTTTTGATTTGTTCAACGTGATATTTAAACTTTTAATACATGTTCAATTTAGTTTATTAATTATGTGAAAATATTCAATATTGTACTTGATCTTGAATTAATGGAAAGACAACATGCACATTTTCACACAGTTCAAAATTAATATTGAACATATACAAAAAATTTAGAGACTACATAAAACAAATTAAAAGTTTAGGGATCAAATTGGCTTCTAGAAACCATTTGTGTCATTATTTCTAAAAATATTAGCTACGGTAAAGGAGGGGGCACACCGTAATTAGTGTCAATTTTGGGAAAAAAATAAGAACAAAAAAGAAGAAGGAATCGACCCTCCCGATGATAAATCGAATTAGCTCACTAGAAATCTTTTTCGACAATTGAAATATATACCACTATAGTATGTCACAACGTGATTGAAAAATCCAATCAAAGTTGTTACAAAAAAGGAGAGATTTATAGACTACTTGATCACTACTCTGAAAGGATTAATCAATTACTTTGTCGTTAATTCGATTATGGTAAATTAAAGGTGTTTTAAATATAATGACACGATTTTGCACGGAATTTCTTTCAATTTTTTTTTTCAATTGATTGTTTTTCTTTAGACCAAATGGTACGGCTCCCCCAAGGACCCTTTTCAATTGATATTAAACGGCGACTATGAGATTATTGTCAACTGACGAGCGTGTAAGGCAAGCGAACATTAATTAGACCGCTATTGCCGTAATTAGAGTAAATTCTAGATTAATTTACACTTGGCGGCTCGCGCTTCAGAACAGCCAATGATGCCATCCCCAACCTTAAAAAAAGACATTTGTGAACTTTAATGAACGACCAAAGTAAAATAATTTTTTTTTAAAAGGATTATTATTTTTTATTTCCTTTGGGGAAAAGGGAAATTATGGGGGGTGAGCTGGATGTGCAGGAGCAAAAGAAAGGGGCAGAGTCCCACGTGACGTTCATGAAGAGGCCAGGCCTGTTGGCTTTTGACCGCTGGGTTGACTCTTAGGTCCATCATCACCGTCGCTAGGTGGGCCACCCCTGTCCGCGCTCGGTCAATCAGGAATGAGCACCGGGACATGACTAGCCTTTTTGTCTGAAAACGTTTGTTGAATGCGAAACGTTTTTTATTATTTAAACTACGTAAATATCAAACTGTCTAATCGGAGTATAATATTCTTGTATTTTTCTGAAATTCTGAAGGCCCATTTGTCAGCTTGATTGACACAGGAGTCCTGAGCCGTTCAGAACACAAGGCCCATTGGGTTTCAATTTTGCAAGCCCAATCCAAAAAGCCCAAGTATAGACTGTAGTTGATGGGTTCTTGGACCGAAGTATATCGCTTAGCCCTTCACCCTCTTTCTTCCCCAGACCAATTTCTCTTGGATCCCGATTGATATTCTTTGGTTGAACTTTTGACTCGGGTCCACGTAGGGAGAAAATATTTCTTTTTTTATTTTATCAATTGCATAGTTGGTTCGGGTCGAAATCTCCGTGCCCGCGTCATGTGCATCTTTTGAACCACTTTCGTATTTCGTATTTCGATTTTCCTTTTTTCTTTTATGATCTAAAGGCCCGGACGTGGAGACCGGGCTATTTAGAAGGCCGTGAAGTAACTCGCCGGTCCATGAGCCAATTAAGTCTAGATTTTTCTTTTGTTCATAAATGTGGCCATGATTCAAAGCAGTTACTATGCAATTTGTGAGATTTGAACGGACGATCTCCGGTTTCTAAGCTTGAAAATCCTCGACTTTGAAAAATCTAACTCGGATTGACGTACTTCTTCACGTGTTGCGGTCAAGTGATATAAACTAAATGTGCTTGTAATTATTTCTACTGGTCAAGGCTAGCTAAGAGGAGAATGAGCAAGGTCCTAAACATTACTTGATAAGGAAATCATATACAAAAGAGTCAGAATTCATATTACCATCGTGTTGCATCTGTGAACTTCATCAGGTATTTTTGATTGAGTTGTTGGTTGGTCTTGCACATCGTCCATCAAACAATGTTTTGTGTTTACCCTTCTTTGGATCAATCTATAGACCAGTACGCAGCTTTGGTATTTTTGTGATTCTACGAATGCTTAGGTATCTATTTTTGATCTGAAAATGTAATACGCTCTTGCTCCTGTTGCGTACTGTACTCAAAGAAGCAGACAATCTCATGTGATCTATTGCAGCTTCCGCAGCTTATGTTGATACTGATATTGATTTTCCCTCTTCAATTTCTGCTGCATTTACAGTCATCTGCCATCACAGGTACCTTGTGACTGAGAGTAAATATTTTTTTTCCAAAGGGATAAAGAGATAGATAAGGCAAAGGGCAGATCTTCTCTGCAAATATCAAGACCACTTGCTCACACGCACATGGCCCTCACAGGCAATTTAATTCTCTGCTACAAGATATATTTAGTATCTTTTCACATGTTCGAGCGTGCATGCCTGCACAACACACAGGTGTAAAGTACTTAGCCAGTGAGTGAGTGCTTGGCCATCTATAGAAACAATGCTTGTTATCTTCACCCATCAGACGCCCGCCCTAGAAGACTGATCAACATTCAAAGCTGCATAAACAAGTCAGAATTATACTAGGTCTGTTGGATTCGCTATCCGCTCGCCGACTAATCCGTGTTTGCGATGATGGACTCAGGATAGACTGGTTGTCTTGTCGGCAAGCTGCTGCCCCCTCCTGATCGCAAGGTGTGCCGTGTAAGCTTAATCAGCAAACCTGCATACTTTCATTAGCACACGGGTTTAGTGTAAATCGTATCTGTCTGTTTCGCCCGCTGATCTAGCTAAGATTTTGTCCCGTCCCCGGCGTAAACTTCTATAGCTGCCCGAGTAGTCACGAGCAAAGATGTCGCCATCTACATGTATGATAGCAATGTAGAAAACAATATTAGCTGCGAACAAAAATCCTCCCGATCGAGACCTTTACTATGCGCCTCTTATATGTTTGTTCATTCCCTGGGGATAACCTTTGTAATCGATCTCTGGAGTCTTTGCTCTCCCCAAAACCTCATTTTTACTCTTAACATGAACCTTATATACATTATATTCTAGATGCTCACTCGCTCACTCACTGATATGATACACGTCCATCTGCTTATCTCGAAACAGTGCGTTCGAGACAGTGAGAGCAAGGACCTTTTTCTATTCCTGCTCCATTATCTGTATCTGCCCCTCTCTCTCTCTCTCTCTCTCTCTCTCTCTCTCTGTGTTTTGCAAGATTAGTTTTTTGATAATCCCCCTATTTTTGTAAACCGCTCATATCACTAGGAACTTGCCCTTTGGAGGGCCTGTGGAGATACCGAAGAGGGTGCACGTGAACTCCATTATTTCTGCACTTCCAAAAAACCACCCACAACTTGTACAACGATATCACCATCGAAACCCTAAAATCCTTTCCACGTAATGTCCTTCCTTTTTTGACTGTCCTTAGTTATTGCTAGACAGTGACCCCGAATCGACCCAAAACCTTATTATTTGTTCCTTGTTAGTATAATATTTATGTTAACTTTTATAGGTCACAGAAATGAGAAGTCACTATAGCTTATCTTGGTTTTGTTTAAGTTAAAATGAATGGTTGAGCATCCGGTCGAGCAAATGGACTTTCCTGTCTGAGATATATAGCAGGATCTCTCTCTCTCTCTCTCTGCATGCACTTTGGTTTCTTTTTCAATTAATGACTGAGTATTATCAGCAATCATCTTTATAGCTTTAATCAGTCATATCTTACAGTGTAAGGGGTGTCGAGAACTCTAAGGGAGGACACAAGACATACAGAGAGAGAGAGAGAAAGAGAGAGATGAGGATAGAAAAGATAGCCTTATCCCCTAACGTACCAACTGTATATTTTTATTGGGCCATACTTAGATATGGATCTTTCTAGCAGCTGTCTTCTTCGAACCTCGATTCTAGATAATGCCTCCAATTTTCATTTTTTAAGCTGATTTATTTAGTGGGGCATACCAATGTCCTTGCAATGCTCCCCCTTTTCTCCTCTTCTTCTTTTTTATGCCATGATATTGATATGTGGTTGATTTGGGAGCTCTAGTGTTATTCTTTGGTGGCTCCATGGTTCCCTCTTATGTGGATCAAATTAATACTAGGTGATTAGTCTCCCTTTTATAAAAACAATTACTTTTAATTAAAAGATTATATATCGTATTTTAAACTTTTTCTCTTTTTTCAAGCACACATACACCAATTTCAACCTTAGCTATTGATACTTATCTCTTTTATTTTTGTACTTGTGATTCCTCTAAAGTCACAGTCGCTCCCGGACTCAGCCCTTATCTTTCGGGTCTTCTTATAGAGGCTCAAGTGGCCTCCCTTTTCTCTGCCAGTGTTGACCCTCTATCTATAGCAAGGAGAGAAAACCCTAGTTAGCATCGTCCTATACCCACCATAAAGAAAAGAAAGAGAGAGAGAAAAAAAAGGGGAAAACGGGTTGTTTTCCCTTATATCTTAGGGCTTGTACTTGGATCCTTGATGAGCTTGTGGTTGCGGCTACGAACGAGAGCTTCTTCTCTCATGGAGCGGACAATGATGTGCTCCCTCTCTCTCTCTCTCCCTCCCTCATGTATGGCATTGCGTGTAGGTGTCGAAAGCATGTTGTGCAGCCAAGGATGACTTGCCGACTCTCTTTCTTCTTATTTACTTGGTTTGGATCCCTCTCCGTGTATGTTGAATTGATGGAAATTATGAAGTTGGCAAGTTGTTCTTGGCTACATACTTCTTTCCGCTCCACATGCCAGGCCATTGGTGATACTCACGGTCACAGATGAATCGCCAGCTTCTGAGTTCCGATCCATTTTGGCCCCAAGATTGCTCGAGAGGTACGTCATCGTTGGATTCGTTTCGTGGTTCATTCAGGTTGATCTGCTGCTCGTTTCCTTAGCCCTCCCTTGCCCCTTGATGCACATGCTTGATCACTAGCGATTTTGGTTCAGAGAAGATTAACCCTTGTCTGTATATATCTACCTCTATTTGTGACTTCACACACAATGCTTTCAAGATCAGTGGAACGAAAGCCAAAATCAGAATGCGGAAGAAAAAGATGTCGTGGCGTAAGTTGATTATTCCTTGCATCATAGGTGTTGCTGTGTCTTGAGGCCGAGAAGATGTCCTGATCGCATCTCTCTCAAGCCATTGTCTAAGGAATTCATACTCCTCGGGAGGGGTAAGATACCGAGCAAACCTCCCATCTGACACTACTTGTCTGAAGAAGGAATGCCTTTTTGTCTGAACTACCTTGATCCAAAAGACACAAAGGTCATCAATCTTCGTTTGAGAATGAATGTGCTTATTGATTTATATGTGGAGATCGATAATCTATGAGTTGTTGACATTCTATTAGGCGCTGCAATACATAGCCAGTGAAGAAGAAAGAATGAGATCATCTTCTCCCAATTCCCTCTCCGTCAATGTGTGTGTTGACTTATACATTAATTGTAGTGCTCACTTCTGATTAAGTACACTTGTGGATCACTCGCTGCAATCTCATCTTTTCGTCCAAACTGTGTTTATTTACCGGTGAGTCAAATGGTTTGAGACTTTGCATTTAAATTCTGAAGAAATATTTCATTCCTTTGTCAATCACCAGGTCAGGTCCTTTGCGTCTCTAGTTCTTGGTCAAGAACAGATATTATTGCTAATTAGGGAACCTGGACTTAGTGGAGAATTGGGTTTATGAAACGAAGAGAAAATGCAGCATCCAATCATCTTTTTTCTCATCTATCGGCGACGGATTGGTTTGGACACTATGGAACTTTGTTGCAGTACTTGCTGTGTTATAAATAGTTTTGCTGATTATGAGTGAAGAAGGAAATAGCCTATAACATGTTTCTAACATAGCACACTAGCTAATGTAACTCGAGAAGGGCCCCTTTTTGCGAGGATTTCTCGACAGCAAAGTCATTTTCAGCAGATCAAATCGTCTACAACGAAAAAGAGTTGATTGTCTTCAGAAATGTGGTGAGAGTATAGGCAGAAGGCAAGACTGCACTGCATTAAACGCAGACTGCAATGCTAGTTCAGATTTCATACTTTAAGATCTACGGTTGAGAATGATGTTTCTTCTAAGATCACACAATTTATGCAATCGTATGTTGAATCTCTCTGCCTACGATGTCTCCAGTTCATTTCTCGCGGGTATGTGGTGCATGATCACATTGTCTTCTCGCATTTTCTTCTGCTTAGTCTCGCTCGGATTATCACAGGAGCGATGATCGAGCAAGGTCTAAGACTCTTGTGCGGCAACAGGTTATAAGCCATGGATCTGTCTTTATATGCATTATACCGCATCTCTCAAAAGATATGTTTTATTAAGGTTTATGCCATTCAGGATCGACGCATTTAATCGATGAAAACGACTTTGATTAGCGCTTCGAGCGCTAGAGAGACGGTCTTATTACGACAAGCATGACTTCTTTTAGGAGGGAATTACCAAAGATTGCATTTGCTATAGCTTGGATTAAAGGAAAGAGAATCAACAGTGATAGTATGCCTACCAAACCTTTTCTTCTTCGTCGAGTCGTACATTTTCGTCCGTGAATGATGAACAAAATCAATCAGAGCAAATGATGTATACGAAAGCTGATGTAAGTCTCCTTCCATTGTAAATTTCGTATTTTTTGTACCACGTGTCGGGCTATGATTCGTGAATTTGTTGCACGCTGTTCTTGCTTTATCAAGTGAACCCCTGATTCAAGCCCAAATTGACTAACTTCATGGGCCTTGTCCATTTGCCTGCTGACCTCACTGCCCACTTGGCCCAACCTATTTCCCCCCGTTTTTTTCCTTCTTTTTATTTTTTATTTTTATTATCTCCTTTTTGTTGTGGGATCTTAGAAAATCACGAATAAATGTCCACGGTCCGAACTATGCCTACCAAAGAGATGACGTGGACATCTAAATGTACTCTTTGTCGGATTAGGGGCGGGCTCGCTAAGTTATTATTCGGTGGAATGCGATGGATCTAGAGTGAATTTGATTCTGTTTTGCAAATACTGAAAGTCAATGCTAACCCCTTTAGCATTGAGCTTTCAGTATTTTTAAGATCATAATTTGGTCGAAAGCTGCTTACTAAACACTCCAGGAGTTTTGGAGGTTGAAAGCTCCTTGAAAATGCTAAACCAAGTCTAACCCTAATTTGATTGGCTAAAACCATCAATCATTGAGCCTTATTTTATTACCCCACTAATTCTCGATGCTACAACGGATGAAGCGCTAAGTTTGAATGCCTTTTTGTGATTGGACTTGCAGTATTTGGTTATTCTAATATATCAAGTACTAAAAATTTTAGAGCTTAGGATGCGCTCACTTCGCGTAAGATTAACGATTTCGAAATACACTCCTAAGATAATCACTTATAAAATTGCATTGATGAAAATTATTCTCATCATCAATCAAAATATTTAGGCATGGACATACATTGTTCTTGATGTTGAAAATATTTTTTGCCAATAAATTCTCTTAAGTAATATAAATATTTATTTTTAAGAAAATATTTTTCAAATCATTCATTTTTCTTTGGCAAAAGAGACAACTTTTAAGTGTTGTGAAGTCTCAAACAAAACGTGTCTGTTGTTATTTGGAGAATAATAAAAATAAGTAAAAATTACTTCGCATGTGTCATCATTACATTCAGAAGTACATTTGTGAAGGTGATGCCGGTGAAGCAAAGGAAGCACATAGGAGTCATCAATTAGCTTATGTAACTCTGATGATTAA
This sequence comes from Metrosideros polymorpha var. glaberrima, assembly GCA_001662345.2. Taxonomy (NCBI): domain Eukaryota; kingdom Viridiplantae; phylum Streptophyta; class Magnoliopsida; order Myrtales; family Myrtaceae; genus Metrosideros; species Metrosideros polymorpha. Next base: position 21,897,049 of record BCNH02000002.1, on the reverse strand, counting down.
AGCTCATAGGCATATTTGTAGGCATCATTATAGAATAAAAATGAACGCACTCATTGTTAAGAGATAACTATATATCATAACACATTACTCCGATTGGGAAAATTATCCAATTAGTCATAAACCTATTGTACCTGCCAATTCAACGTTAAACTATTCAATTGTGCCAATTTAACCCTAAACATTTGTACCGAATTTCAATGTAATCATTCTAGGCAATTTTGATTGGAAATTGCTGACTTAGGGAAGTGCCACGTAGGACCGACAATGATAGGTAATCCGCTATGTCAACGATGTTCAGCGAAAATTGACCAGAAAAATTACATTGAAATTCACACAAAAGTGTTGGACTAAATTAGCAGAATTGAAATTTTTATTAGGCAATTTTCCTATATGGCTCCATAGCCAGCCAAAAGAGAAGCACCGTTCTCATTATATTTGGAGCTCGCCATATGTGAACTGATGATGGGATATGATGAATCATTTACCTTCGTTATCGACGAATTTCTCACGTATACAGTTGTACGATTCATAGCCTAGCTTAATGATATTATCTAGCTAGATTGATTAATCTAGCATGCGAGTGAATGTCGTATAATTGTACCATATGAAATCATCTATGTAATGTGAGCAATTACCATGGTTCCTAATGTACATGCCAATACATTATTGAATGGGAAAGATTGTGACATCAGTTAGCACAAAAGGGGAAACAAGAAATTAAATTAAAACTCGGATTACGATGCTGAATATGATGACCCTGCTTGGTTTTCTTCTTTACTTTAGGAATGTAATCATCATTTGGTTACATGAAGACGAATCATTAAAGGGAACTCGGTTAAACCGATCAAGCGTATAGACGGGACAAGCTAATCTTCTAATTTGAGAAATCCCCCATCTATCATTTGTCATAATTCACTAAATTTTACTTCATTTTTGAAAGGCAGAGCAAATAAATAGATATTGCAAAGAATCTCGTCACGCATCATGGATTGAGCTGAGGAAAATAATTTGTCTACCATGGATACAGGGAATAATTACCAAATCAGTCACAAACTTATTGTACGGATAACAATTTAGTTGTAAACTTTTTAATTTTGCCAATATAGTCCTAAACCTTTGTATGGAATTCTGATGTAGTCATTTCGACCAATTTGCACAGAAAAACCGCCGATGCGGTGGTGTCTGTTTGTCGAGTAGAATGGTCAGCGGTGAATGAACTGTCACAACAGCAATTTTCAGTGAAAATTGATCAAAAGGACTATATTGAAATTTCGTATAAAGATTTAGGACTATATTGATAAAATTAAAAAAATTAGGACTGAATTGACGTCTGTTCAGTAGGTTTAGAACTAATTAGGTAGCTTTCCCAAAGGTCACTCTCAAATGTGAATCGCACGTCATTCCATATATTGTTGTCCAATTTAAAGCCGATCGGGGCCCGCGGTGATAGGCCCGCCAACGCATTTAGGCAAGGTTTCCTTCTTGCACGGGGGGTCCACTGAAGCTTACTTGGGCGCGGTCATTCCATGATATAAACTTAATTTTTTTTTTATTTGAGAAAATACCAAAGCATACCTCACATTTTGTCACATGACCTCAACCTTTAAAAGTATCAAATACATACCTGAATTTTATTTCAAGAGATCATCTTGCCCATTTATATTAATTATTACAGAAATGTCATTTTTTTTTCTAGAAAGGCCAATCCAAAAATCCTAACTTCATGGGTCCACCCAAAATACTCGAAACCAATTGAAAACAAAACTACCCAAATCCAAACAAGATGCAGAAATGAGTTTGTAAGGAGGGACAAATTTTAGTCTCTTCAATGTGGGATTTTCTTCAAAGCATATGTACGTATTTATAAAATAGAGATACGTAAGTGGTCATTGAGTCAAAAGTGAAGTATGTATCCAATCCTTTACCTTACTTTCAAAAGGATGGCGCCTGTAAAACAACCAATTAAAAAAAATTTCACTGTTTCTCATGCACCGATTGCTCTCGTGTATGCGCAATCAAAATCTCAAAAGTCAAAACGTTCCAATCGACGAGTATCTCGAACACTTGCTAACAAGCCCCTTTTTTAAGTAAACGGGATGCCGTGGCAACGACTTTTGGGCTATGCACTAGATCTAACCCGCATTTCTTTGCTTAAAGAATATCTCAAATAAGCAGGTCTTTCTTACATCATCTTTTTAATTCTTCTTCTTATTTATTTTGTTGTGTTTTTTCCGGTTAAATTTTCTGAGCGGGTCGCGGGAGACGATCCGGGTTCATAGTTCGACGAGTCCATCCTCATCGAGAACTCGCCAATAGACCTCAAGAGAGATGCCCAGAAATGGCGCTCCTCCCTCGAGAAGATGGAGTCCCGATTGCCAATTCATCGTACGAGTTCAGGAACTCAAAAGAGGAAAATGGACTTGCTTTGTATAGTATGCATGCGATCGGCAGTTGTTTGGTCCTCGTTCTTCGGGGTTAGCATCGTAAGATGGAGAAGAGGTGATTTGATCGGCCCATCCATTGGTCGATGTTTGGCGTAGTTTGCACACATAACATGACTCCACCCAAGATCGCTACCTCGGACCAAGAAAATATTAAACATTTGTCAGCAAAGAATAAAATAAAATGAAATGAAATTGCAGGTGTGACGAAAAGGATTGAAAAGCTCCATGGTAGGTGAGCTCCAGGAGCAAGTCTTTGAGGGTGGCTGGATAACTTCCGTTCTAAATTTCGTTTTGAAATTTGGGGTTTTCGTTTTCCGTTGTTAGGCGTGACTAGAGGTAATTCCTTAGACGTGGACTTTCGTAATTACCGTTCTCTCTCTCCTTTCTCTTGTAATCCTTAAGCACGAGAGAGCGTGACGACTCGACTATCTTGAAATTCATGGAACGCCTCGTGGCTCCCATGCGTATCGGTTGTTTTAGCCGAAAGTCCCCCCGCGCCAGAACCGACCGCTACGGCAACCGTGAGTGGTTTTTTTAACTCTTACGTAGCAATAATTCTTCTACTCTGCACTGAAATTTCACTCTTCATCTCGGTTGACACTGTGGAAAAAATGCCAGAGTTAAAAACGCTTCATCCTGAAAACTGAAACCCATTTATTATTCGCGGGACCCTTCTCTCTCTCTCTCTCTCTCGTGCAGCTGAAAGTATCTTGTCAAGAAGCCACAGACCATTTGGCTATCTGAATTTAAGATATATGTGACACAATTGTTGTTCCTGTACTTGTACTGCATGCTTTCACATGGGGTCTCAGAGAAATCTAAAATAATTGAAGGGGAGAAGAGTTGGTGGCAGGGCCTTTCTCTTTGCTCCTCCTGCGCATGGGTTGTTTGTAAAAATGGCTTTTGAGCAATGCTGACGGGAGACATAAATTCTTCCTTCAGAACCTGGGGAGTCTCTTGCATTGCCTTTTCAACTCCCTGCTTTCTAATTTTATTTTTTCCCCAGCACTCATTTCATGGTCATATTGTATTACCCACATGGGATTTGTATATACGCTCATTCATAGTTCCTAGACTCCAGAATGAATAGATTTTTCTGGATGGGACTTGCTTTTGAGTGCAGTCTGTAGACATTGACCTTTCCACGGTCTCGAATGACCGTGTCTGAGAGACCTTGCAATGAGCATGAAGGAGCTTTTTGCTTAGTCTCCAGCCAAGGTGAAGACACCCTTTTCACTGTAAGTGCTCATTCCACAACAATTTGTCACTTCTGGGATAGCAGCGAAAAGTTAAGAGTGCGTTCCGGTATAATTGCTTTAAATGATGTATCAAGGAATTTGATGGTCCTCCAGATTTTCTGAGAACTGGTATTTTAGTTTGATTAAGCATTTTCGGGGACTTTTTGCATTGTTTTTGAAGTAAACGTTTTCGAGCCTTCGGCTACTGGTATGACACATGAGCATTCGAACAGGAGGAAGGAAAGATTGACCTTCTACAAGCCACTGAAGATGACTTTGAAGGAGAGGAAGAACTCTACCCAGAATCTTGCCGAGACGATTCATTCCCTACTCGGGTTGAAGTCGCATATGACTTCTACTTGGATCAGATCAGTATGTGGCATCATGAGAGCCCTACCATCCCCTCGTTCGTCTGACAGGATTGGACTGAAAATATCTGACACAGAAAAGGAGAATGACACCAATGGCATGGACTTGAGCATGGTCATTCCGAAAATCAATGGTACATCTTACATTTAAATGGGAGGAAATGCCCACTATCTGCTATTTCCTGCACAGAGTTGATCGAATGGAAAGCACGTTCCTTGTGCCTGCAGATGAACTTGCTGAACTGAGTGATTGCATCAAACGGTTGAGTGTTCAAAGAAGGCAGGTTCTCAATGAGTACCTGGACATGAAAGGTCAGTCAAAGAGATGAACTGAAAGAAGTATGTTTTTGTTACATGTGCATAGACAAAAAATTGCCTATTTGCTGTAAACCCAGAATCTCTCTCCATATTGCTACTGCAGGAAATATTCGTGTATTTTGCCGTGTCAGACCGATGAATGTGACTGAGAATATTGGGTGCGCTAGGCCAGTGGTGGCCACAGATTCAGGCAATGTTTTCCTAAAAGTTGCAGGCGGCAATAACAAAAGCTATAGTTTTGATAAGGTTTTCCACCCAAGTTCATCACAAGGTGCTACAAGTCAATTCTACTTTATCTGTGAATCCATCATCTCTTCTCACATATAATCTTGAGGAGAGCGTCCAGTTCACCATAAATTTTGCAGTGCAGAAAGTAGTGTATGGTCTAATCAAAAGTATGATAGATGAAATTTTACAGGTGAAGTTTTTAGCGAAGTTGAGCCTTTGATCAAATCTGCATTGGATGGGTATAATGCCTGCATCTTTGCATATGGTCAGACAGGCACAGGGAAAACTTTCACGATGGTGAGTACAATATCCCGAGGTTATTACATGATTTAGGAAAACTATATTCCTGATAAGCATTAAACCCATCATGCAATGCATTCAAAAGTTTGCATGTACACAAGGCTGAGTTTTAAAGCATAAAATCTTTTTAAGCGACTTTTAAAGATAGGATATACCTCAAACTAGATACATAAAACTTCTGATAACTGCATTTAGGATGTTTATGACTGCCAAAATTGTTCCTGCTTGTACTCCTGTATAATTACTGAAGTCATTAATAACATTTGCTTCGATCTTCTGACTGAAAATGTGCTGTCATTGTGATTTAGGAAGGTACTCCAGATTTTCCCGGAATGGTTCCTTGTAGTATCGAAGCACTGTTTAAGCATGCTTTGGAGAGTAACTGTACATACCTCTTCACTTTCAGTATGCTTGAGATTTATTTGGGTAATCTCAAAGATTTGCTTGTCCCTCAGCCTAAAAAACCAACAGATCTGAGGCCACCATGGTGAGTATTTAGCTGTTCATCTTCGGAGACCTGTGAGTTCTAAATAGTAATTTGTCCTCCAAAAAAATTCTCTGCTTTCCAATTTCTTTTGTTGATCTGCATATTCTTGCTAACATAGACAATGCTACTAATGAACAGCCTTTCAGTCCAAATGGATGCCAGCGGTGGAATTGAGGTTGAAAACCTTGTGGCTATACCAGTGAGTGACTGCAACCAAGCCCTAAGCTTGTATAAACTGGGTTGCCGATTCAGGTCAACTGCTTCTACAAATTCTAACTTAACTTCAAGCAGATCACACTGGTAAATAACTTCCTCTGTCTAGAATTGTACATACTTGTATCAGCAATTTCGTGGACAAAACATTAGCCGCCTACCACAAGTACCCGTAATCAGAGCTTGCAACATGTGTTCAAACAAGTTCCCACTTATTTTCACAGCTTCAAGGCCTAGGAATGCTTCACAAATACAATATCCCCGTCTAGAAGTGAAGCTAGAAAAATATAAGTTTTTGAAATGCTTTAAGATTGTTTAACTTATGTCTGCAGTATGATTCGCATAAAAATCACATGCTCCAATGCACCTGAGAGGCGACGTGAATCAAATAAAGTTTGGTTGGTTGATCTTGGAGGTAGTGAGCGTGTTCTGAAAACAAAGGCATGGGGCAAGAGACTTCAAGAGGGAAAAGCAATAAACTTGTCACTTTCTGCTCTTGGAGATGTCATCAATGCCCTCCAGAGGAAAAAGCGTCACATACCTTTCAGGTAAATGAGAATTTACATGGAGCTAACAAATCTATATTTTACGCACCTGAGTGCAGGCTATCTCGTTCGCATGCTATGCTTGTGTGCTATCAAGTGCTCTGTCTCCACAGTGGAAACTGTAAGACTAGGATATCAGTCATCGTTGCGACTAGTTTCTAGGAAAAACTAAGGCTAAGAAATTCATTCCAGAATAGGAATTATGTTTATGGTGCATTGCCCATGACAGTAATCATACAGTAATCATGTCGTCTATCTCTCCACTGAAGCAGACTATCCAGTGGGCTTTCTTTGAATCAAAGTCGGTCGCTCCTGATTTAGAACTTTGTACTTTTGACAGGAATAGCAAGCTGACGCAAGTTCTAAAAGATTCATTAGGTAATATATATATTTCTCTCTCTCTGAATCTACTTAATCTCAGTGAGACATTGATGCTATTACTGAAATTGCACATCCGTAGAGCTTCAAAGAAAAAGGAAAGAAATACCTGCTTCGAAGGTAAATTACTTGGATTTGTGTATGAGTGTGCAACTCTGAGCATAGCTATCAAATGTAGTGCAAGGAATACATTCTTTTCAGATGACGGTGAAGATTTTGAGCTGTGCACTCATCTTTCTGGAACTGCAGCATGATAGCATAGCTTTTCTCTTGCTGTCTTGATTTGAATATTGCTGCATCATATACCTATGCCTCTCGGCATTTAGGGGAGGATTCGAAGACGCTGATGCTGGTGCATGTGAGCCCAAGAGAGGAAGATCTCTGTGAGACAATATGTACACTGGGTTTTGGAGCAAGAGTGAGAAGCATCCACCTGGGAACCGAAGACCCAATAGTAAGTAAAGATGATCCTGACTCTTTTCATTCCTGGAAGTTGTTAAGTTAAAGGAGGAAACAAAGACAGTCAATTGCTGGGACCTAGCTTCCTTTGATGTCTGTCATGAAAAATGTAGGATAATACGAAAACAAGGATTAGAGCATCATAGATCTTACTGAAAAAGTCGCAGCAAAATGTAGATGAAGAAAAAATTTCAGAGTACTTAGCAGATAGTCAGGATGTTCTGCTAATTGAGATCTTGCATGTAGAAAAAGGGAAAGGTTATGCAGGCATGTATCCGACATCAGAGCTCTAGCAGTCCGAAATTAAACAAAACGAGAAAATGGTATCGCCTGACATAGTTACTAGGTATTCTGGCGAATTGACAGCATATAAGCATCCAGTACAAGTTACCTGCTTGGCACCATGAGCAAGAATTGTCATTTTGACAAGTAGAGACAATCATTCAAATATTGCCTTATCATTTGATTCTAAGATGGATGCAACTGTTTCTCCTGTTCCAATATCCATGGTGCTTCTGTGGCAACTAATATCTCCTGACTTCAAAAACCTCTCTTTATCTAGCTACTGATATTAACTGCCCCAAAACAGGAAAGCGCACGTAAGGAAGCTGCAATGCAAACCCTGCAGGAAACTATGCTAAAGATTGAAGATGAGCGTCAAAGAGTAAGCAGAGAGATTAAAGAGTTAAACAGAAAGCTAGAGAATCTAACAGGGACATCACCTTCCTATGAAAATGATCACTCAACCACTGAAGAGCCTGAGTTTGATTTTGGCACCACCAAGCACAAAGCCAAAGATGCGAGAGCAGCTCCTCTATTTAAACTACCACGATTTATGAGTCCAACAATATGCAGCCAAAGAAAATCCGTGACCGAGCACCAAATTTCCGAGGGGAAGCACCTTGGGCAAACAAAAAGTAGAAGGGCTCCATCTCAACGTGCGGGGTCTGTGAATTTCCCCATGAAGAGTCACTCAGATTACAAGTCTGATTGCAGTATTTCCAGAGCCAGTTGCCTGGTCGACTTGGATACCATGTGCAATGCAGATACTGAGACAGAATACAGTCAGGACACGACTGAATGCGATGTCAAAATGGTAGTACTCTCGGAAGAGAGAAGATTCCCAATGATGACTGATGGAAAGGCACAGTTAGATCACAAAATGGTTTTTCCTAGTATTGAGAGCAAATTCTATTCTGCAGAAATCCTAGAGGTCGCTGATGGGCTGAATTCGCAGAATGTGATAAGTGCTGGTGGTGGTTATAAGAGTAAACGGCTTCCAGCTGTTCCTCTTCCCCCAAAGTTCAGGCACAATGGACAGAGTAATGCAGGTGTATCGTGTCCTGAAAGATCAGATGAAGAGAATTCTCCATTGAAAGGCCTCATAGATATTCGTAAAAACGAGGAAGAGAGTCAGAAAAGCTACTCTTCAAGCTCCAAATTTGAAGTGGAAATTGATAAACTCATTGCCCACTCCAGTGGTATTGTGGATGCACACTCTGAATCTTGTCGAAGAACTCCATCCCTAACAAATGAAACTAAAAAATGCACACAACATAGCATTGATGCCTTGATGATACTGGACGATGACAGTATTGATTATCACTGTCCACATGATGCCATGTTTGGTAGACTAGACCAGAACAGTAATAATGGAAGAGTTGATCAATTGCCCCCTACGGATGGTGTAAAGAGTGAAACCCACAGTTTTGAGGCTTCCCCACATCTTGAACATAGAGAACATTGTCTTTCTCCGTTTGCATCTCTTCAAGATTCCACTGGTCAAGAAAAAGAACTTGAGATCAGTGCATCAAACTGTAACTTGGAACCTGACAATTATAACGCGTCATATGGATGGACTAGAGGAGATACCATTGGCTTGTTTGGAAAGTCAGTAGCAGGAAGACAACGTGACATGCTCAGAATGAAACATCAACGCGCTCTATTCAAAGACAATGCCAATCATAATAATGTGGACATGGGCTTGAAATTGGTTGCAGCAGAGGGAAATACACAAAATACAGGTATGGTAGTTTGCCTAGAGATTTGTTTCACATCTCACGCTCATAATCCCTTCTCTCTAACTTTTGACAGGCATGCTGCATCTCCTCCAAGAGAAGTTTTGGAATCTATATTTTATCGCTCTTCTGGGACTGGGACTCCAAGGCCTTGGATTAGAGCATGAATTTTTCGATGGTTTGACTCTCTAAAAGAAGCATCACATGAAATGAGCATGTTTTATTCAGTCTGGAACTTCAAAACAGTAGAAGTAGCCACAGGAAGGAGGAACCTGAGAGTCCATATGAATGATCCTACTGATATGCCATGTTTAGTCATGGGTGTGAGAAGGCTGATCCAATTAACTTCTACGGTTCTACCCCGCTATTCATTGCCACGTGTGAAGTCATATGCAGCACAGGGGATTTCCTTTTTTTCTCCTCCTTGCTCTGAGCCAGTTTGAACAGCTCATGTGAGTCTTGCTGATGGTTGGGTCTGTCCATCAGAAGAAATTAGAGAACTGAAGGTTGTGGATGCATACTGAACACATTTGAGAGGATTTTGATCATGTAAATATGTAGACGCATCACTATTTCCAAAAAGCAAGCATAATCAAGATTCCTCTATCTTGTACAGCTCTGTTGCTGCTGGTGACATCAAGATAACAGATTGCCAGTTTCTGCTGATACGACGTTTAAACTACAACCAGAGTTCCATCTTCAAGATGACTATTAATCCAAAAAGTTGAAGGTGATCGGAAAGCCCTGAGCTAATGCTGGGCTACAGATTCACCTCTAATTTTTCTCACTAGCCTACAATATGTTCTGATCTTCCTAACAAACTGTCATCAATATATTAAGAAAGAGAAAAGGTCTCTCCACAAATTCTATCCACTAGATGACTTTAAGAATGACCCACAAAACTAAACAAAGAAACCAGCACCTGGGTAACTTACCATCCCTTCTTGGGTTTTAGTCCTCAATCACAGCCATCTTTTTTATCACGAGGGATTATTACTCAGTTCACGAGGCGTCCACTACTGCTCATGATTCCCACCATGTGACATTTGGACTCAAGCTCAGGGCAAACTTGGACTGGTTTCCATTTTCCAATCTTTCAGCTAAAGAGTGAGTTAACCAACATCAAGGATCAGAACTATTAAAAAGTCAAACCCAAAAGCTTAAGCTATTAGATGAAAGAGTGGTAAATATTCTAACACTTCCCTTCACGTGTAGACTGGACTTTGGCGTTAGCCTAAACCGTGGAAATATGCAATTGGGTAGGCAAACAGGGCCTGGAAAGAATAGAACTCAGGACCATAAAGCCTCACCCTTTGAACCGGATAAGGTCCTTTTGCTCAGCGCCATCTCAGCGGTTTCCAGCTTAGGGGCCTTGGAATTGGGTAGGTGGGTTGATTGTTACGTTCGGAGAAGTGGCTTGAGTTGGAAGATTTCTGTTGGGACCGCTTTAATAGACATATATCCATGAATCGATGAGGGTGTTCCATGAAATGCCTGAGAGAAATGTGTTCACTTGGAGTATGGCGATCAATGGGCTCGCAGTGCATGACCGTGGTGACGAGGCCCTCTAATTGTTCGATGACATGAAGGAATCGGGAATGCAGCTGGATTCTATAACGGTCTCTGCAGTTTTAGTGGCTTGCAGCCATGCGGGACTTGTCAAAGAAGGCCGAGGAATATTCGAAAGCATTAAGAAAGAGTATGGCGGGGAACCAACGCTTGAGCATTATGGGTGTATGGTCGACATTTTTGGTCGAGCCGGGTTGGTTGAGCAAGCGTATGAATTGGTCGAAGAGATGCTGATCAGGCCAAATTCAGTTGTCTGGAGAACTCTGCTTGGAGCCTGTGTGAATCATAACGACTTCATGAGCTGGATCCTCATCACGATGGTGATTATGTCCTTATATCCAATGCCTATATGGGAGTTGGAAAATGAAACCGCAAAGCTCAGATGAGAATTTTAATGAAAGATAGGAGAATTAGCAAAAGAGCTAGGTATAGTTTGATCAATGCAGACAAGGAGATCCATGAGTTTGTTTCAGGGGGAAATTCTCATCCTAGGTGGAAAACATCAGGGACGTGGTATTTTCAATAATCGATAGATTTAAGCTTCAAGGATTTACATCCACTATCACGTGCAGGTCATGTGAGACAATACTTCAAGACCCCCTCCCACGTGATTCACACGCAAACGCATGGAATTTGACTAATGGGATAACACTACTTTGATACCATGTTAGAAAGTCCAATCTAAAAATTCAAGCTATTAAATAAAGGCGTGGTTTATTATTTAAATATTCTCTGAGTACTATAAGCAATTAATCTGTAAGACATAGTCATGGTGGAATACATGATATCCTATATTATTCTCATTTTATCGTTTGTGTACCTACATGATCTCGTCTGCAGAAAACATATCCTTCTCAAAATTTACGATCGTGACTGTGATTTGCTAAGTGGAACACTGATGAACAAATCTGGGTAGGATGGGGGAATGCAGCATATCCTTCTTCTGGAAGTAGACCAACCTGGCTAAGAGAAAGAAAATGCTTAACATGGCTTGTAGAACCAAGTGGCAGTACAATTGGCCATTCCGTATTCCACTACACATCAGAAACCTTGAAGCTTCTTTTCGATTTTCCATGCATGAGCCAGATTCTGCTTCAAGTGATAGGATAGCCCTGATGCAGCTCTCCAAGAAGCAAAATTTCTGGGGGGCATTTCCTAAGACACTTAGGTTACGCCGTAAAACATCTCCTACTTTTGACACAGCCTGCTGATTTTCTAATTCGAGACAAGGCAAAGTGCTCACTTCCTACCCCTGAAAATTCCCCTGCCAATGGATTCACCGCTATTAATCTACCACTCAAATTCAGCAAATCTGTTAAACATGGGACATCACTATCCTGGAGTCTGAATTCTTAACGTTCTTACTACATTTCTGCAGTGTGCAGGTGGGTTGATTAGTAGCCGTTGGTCAGGAAGGCGACACTGTCCATTTATGGCGGAAAGCAGCATTTAGTATTTTCCACGTGCAACAGCAAGGTGAACATAATAAGAAATAATAACAAAAAGATTGAACAATATCACAGTTGACATTAGAGAATAACACTGTTGGTTAGGAAGGCGACACTGTCCATTTATGGCGCGTACAACAGCAACGTGAAGATAATAAGAAATAACACAAAAAAGATGGAACAATACCACAGTTGACATTACAAAATAGGCAAAAACTGTCATTTTTCGCAAAAAGGGTACATACAGCCCTCAACAATTTCTCAGTCCCCCAAAGAATTAACAAAACAACAACAACAATTCACGGGATCTACAGTAACGACATTGGACAACAACTCTTTAGATGGTGTAAGGGGTAGGCTTGGGCAGACTTGCAACGGCCCCGCAGAGCTGGGCGTTGTCAGGGATGTTGTACTCGTCCCTTAGAGACCGCCCAGGCGAGAGGACGCTAATGTAAAGCTCTTGCCCCAGATAACGCCTCTCGGTCAGCTCAGACCTCAGGTTCCACATCCCAGCGTTGTCGAAGGTCAACATGATCGCAGCCCAGGAGTTGGGAAAAACCTGGATAGTGTGCCTGCTCACAGCATCGAGGAGGTTGTAGTTCTTCCTCTTCTCTGGGGTCCACCTCCCTGGCTCCATCCTGGCTCACATCAAACATCCTCAGTTAATTAGTTCTTGGATACGTCTAGGACAAATCCAGGACGTAACCTGGAGAAATTCAATATGTCCTGGGGAAGTTTTTTTGGGGTTATAGGACTTACGCGACAGCAAAGAAGGAGTATCCATCGAGGTGCCAGGACTGGAGGCTCTTCTCGTGGTTCTCCAGGATGATCTCAACGAAGGTCCTGAAGGTGACATTCATCACGTTGGGGGCGAGAGTGACCAGGGTGGCCTTCTCGAGCAAGGGCTCATCAGGGATGGTGTCGTACTTGAAGACCTTGTCGGCAATGCCGTAGTACTCGGCGAGCTTTAGCGGGGTTGGGGGGTTGATGTGGGAGACGCCATTGATGCCATAGCGGAGCTTGCCACCGACACTGCTGGCCGAGCTGACGAGCTTGATGGTGCGGGTGATGTTGATCTGGCCGTAGTGGTAGGAGCCCTGGGGGTTGGGTCGGGCTGCACTGGCAGTCAGGTTCCACCGGAAGGAGCGGAACTGGTTGAGAGACCAGGCCCAGCCCTCGGGGGCCTCCGGGAGGACGGGGGAGGCCGGGGTGACGTTGCCGTTGGCATAGTGGATGATCCCTGTGGCCGTGAGCACGCTCTTTGTGAACCGGGTCGAGGCCACCATGTAGTAGTCCCGTGGATCCTTGTCAGCGGTGACGAGCACAGAGTAGCATTGGCCAACATGGACATCAAGGGAGTCGTAGGTGTTCTGGACAGTGTGTGATCCTTCCATCTCGACGAGCTTCATCTGGTGGCCCTGGATCCTGAAGTTGAGGGAATTCTTGAGGCCGACATTGCAGATCCGATACTTGTAGGTCTTGCCGGGCTTCATGGTGAACAGGGGCTCGACATCCTTGCCCTTGCCCGTTTGGCCGTTGATGAGGACACCGTCAGGCCTGGCAAGAGGGCGGCCAGTGTCCAGAAGCTTCCTGAGAGCAGTGTGGCTCTTGGAGTACCAGTCGCCAATGAGGACAGTGTAATCGTCCTCAGGATCGGCATAAGGGACAGGGATGAGCAAACGGCTGTTCACACGGAGGCCGCCAAAGCCACCAGCTGCACGGTGCACTGCCGTGGTGGGGTAGTAGAAATAGCTACCAATCTGATCCTTGACCTGGAAGTGGTAGGTATAGTTCTTTCCTGGCAGGATTGGGCAGTTGGTTCCTAGAACTCCATCTTGCCATGAGTTCTTCCTTTGCTGGATACCATTCCTGACAACAACAGCAACATAGTTTAGCCCAATCTCGGAACTAGGAAAAGTAGGGGGAAAAAAAACATTAGCAGGCTATGCTGTTCATGGCAAAAATTTCCTAGTTACCAGGTGAAGAGAACGGGCTCATCGATATTGTTGAAGATGTTGATGACGATGTTGTTGTTGGTGGTGGAGTTGATGTTGGGGCCGGGGAATTGGTCGTTGATGAGGATGCCTTGCTGAGGGACTCCTAGCGGAGAGATGGTGCCGTAGGTGACGTTCCAGGTGAAGAACAAGTACGGGTCTTCACCGCGGACCGCCACAGCCCCGACCAAGAGGCATAGCAGCAGAATTGACACCCTTCCCATCTCTCTCAGCCCCCTTCCTCCTACGTTTGTGTGGAAGAAGATGATTGACTCTTCTTCTACCATCTCATTGGGTTGTTAACCTTCGCCATTTTATCTGAGACCAATTGTCTAAAGATGATTCTTGTTCTCGGCCATACAAGCCCCGTCAAGTTCTCCGTGCCTGACATTGTTCCCTTTTGGCCCCTTGGTTTACGCTTTTCCTTTCATCTCTCTCTCTCTCTCTCTCTCTCCCCCAAGCACATCCACATATTCATGGCCGCCCTGTGTTTTTACAGCAAGAAACGAAGACATGGTTGAGAAGAGGAAATTCTACGAGGAAGGAGAAGATCTTCGCGTTGTGACTGACTACATTGTTGATTTCGACATTTTATGACTCAATTGTACGCTGCAAGTTTCGCGCATCTAGCCATTGGAAGACCTAGATGCAACTGTAATATCTTGCAGATCGAAGTGCCAAAATAATCTAATTTCACATGTTCTCCATTTGATCGAACATATTTACTAGCACGACCACCGCGACAACAATAACAAACTAATCCTTGACAACATCCCATCATCTCTAAGCCTTTGCTTAACATGATCATATCATATTACGATTCGAGACAAACGAATGAAGCATTTTCAGTTTGAGTACATGGTAGGGTTTGAAGACCTGGTAGCAATTTGACTGTCACAAAAAACATCTGATGTACTCCTTCACTTGATTTATCCCATTTATAATTATTAATTTGAAGTAATTTACTATTGGCATCTGTGCATGAGATAAATCATTATGTGTGCAAGGTGGAGGAAAAACATTCGCATGCACTAAAATATAGTCAATCACTGCACTAAGGCAAAATTACCGTGAATAGAATAATCTTATTAGTTCGACTACATTATTAATAAAATAATATAATCACAAAACAAAGGATTGCACTAGACACGATCGGTTTCAAGGTGAGTTAGTTCCCACTCTGGAACTTGGAACCGCACCGGGCAAGGTTGATTTGTAGTTTGTGGAACCAAGAACCGAACCGACTGGTCTAGCCTAGTTCCAAGGTTGGTCCAAGAACTAGGGCTTTTTTTTTTTGTTTCTTTTATTCCCTATAAATGGGAGTTTCCCAACATTAAACAAAGAAAAAATACTAATAAGTGCTTCAGAATAATAAGAGCGAGAGAGATCTTGGCCGATCCGGTTCCTTATGTGAAACTAGGAACTGGACCGGTCCCCCCGAGAACCATCAAGAACTTATCGATTCGATCTGGTCTAGTTCGGTTCGCAAGTTGGACCATGACCAATATAGGCCCGTAAATTGCACTATGTGAGTAGTTTAAATAATCATCATTCATGTAAAATTTAATGCAGAATAATTTGTAATATTTACCATTCATCAACATGTGAGTTTTTTTTTTTTTTCGACCTCAACATGTAAGTTTAGAGTAGGCAAAAACTCATGGAAAATCCTAAACTATTCTCTATTGGACAGATTCACCCTAAACTTTTGCTTGTCCTCAGGGAAAAGAATATCATCTAATTATCTTCATCAACTAGATGATACTGCCATATTTCATCAATATATGGTATTAGAGAATTATTTAAAAAGTTATATAAGGCGCCTCCCTCTATTTAATAAATAAACAATATTATAGGATCAATAAATAAATTCATCATCAATAACAAATTTCCCATGTGCACAAATACTTTTTAGAAATAAACTATTTGAAAAGGTCTTTACGATATGATAGTGGGGAAAAGTACTAAAAAAATCATAAACATATTGTATTGGAACCAATTCAGTCATAAACCTTTTAGTTGGACCAATTTAGTCCTAAACATTTTTACATCGATACCAATTCAAACCATTCAGCTAATTTAGGCTGAAAATCGCTGACGTGAATTCTAGCTAAGGCCGACGGAGGGAAAAAGGGAAAATGAAAAGAAAAGGAAGAAAAGGAAAAAGAAAAAAATAGTAAAAATTGTCCACATCATTTCTGACTAGACCGCCGCGTTAGCAGTTTCGGGCAAAAATTTGCCGAAAGGACTAAATTGATATATCATTAAAAGGTTTAGAACTAAATTAATAAAAAAAAAATTATGATTAAGTTGGCAAGTTGTCGAAAGGTAATAGACCATATCGACACAAATGAAAAGTTGAGGACTAAATTGGCCTCTGTACAATAGGTTTTGAATTTTTTGGATAATTTTCCCATAAAAGAGAATTCATATTCTTACTTTATATTTTCATATTTCTTGCTAGCTCATAATATTTTACATGCTCGAACTAGTACGTTTATGTTTCTATATTATGATTTGATTACTACTGAAATTTTATGTCTTATGGAGGATATAACTACATGATGAGTTCTGATTTACTTCAAAAGAATTACACGTAAATTTTAACAGAGAACTTGATTGATGTGAATATTTATTTTGTTATAATTCCTGCATATTATTTATCTTGAGAAACATGTCGACATTATAGTTTTAGATCCATGCAATGCACGTGTATCTTGCCAACATATTATTAGAAGGGTTAATATTACGAAAACCCCAAATTGGTACGTCTATAACAAATTTACCTCATACTATTTTTTTAACCACGAAAAACCTCAAATTGGTACATCTGTGACAAATTTACCCCAAACTGATACACATGTGACAAATTTACGCTCCATTAATTTCCATTAAATTGGGTTAATATGACGAAAAATCCTAAAATTAGCACAATTGAGACAAACGGAGGGTAAAATCCCAAACCGGTACATTCCGTCAACTGTCACGTGTCATCAAACTCAGCAATTTGACAGTAAAATTTGATAAAATTGATGAAAGGTAAATTTGTCACAGATGTACCAATTTGAGATAAATTTGTCACAAATGTACTGATTTGGGATTTTTCGTGATCAAAAAAATAGTTTTTGGTAAATTTATCACGGGATTACCAGTTTGGGGTTCTTCTTGGTATTAACCCTTATTAGAATTCTCCACAGTAATGCAACCCTCAATGGGAAATTTTCATCATTGAGAGCCGAGAGATATTTACTATGTTAGGCCAATATTGCAGAACAGAATGGTGAAGAATGGTCAAACTTTCCGTTTGAGCTATTGCTCCAGCATGATTTTTTATCCACAAAACGATTGAGTTTCTGTTGACCTTCAGTTATATTGAAGGTGTCCCCTAACAAAATTCTATCTATGGACAAAGACAAGAGGACCATTGGTGGCAAAGAGAGAAATTGACGGTGGTTCAATGGTTGTTCAATGGTTTGACAATCCCTGAAAACTTCACAGCTTTGCTTGTATAAAAAGCTCATCGATGAATCCTGATGGTGATAGAAGAGAACCCATCTTCTTCCATACAAAATAGAATAGTTTGGATAAATAAAAATAAGAGTAGTGATCTTAAAACAGCTTACAGAGATGGGTGGAGTGATGTTACTGCTGTTATCATGCCTCTTGGCCGGGGCTCTGATGGCCAGGGCCGAAGACCCGTATTTGTACTTCACGTGGAAAGTCACGTATGGCACCATCGCTCCTCTGGGCATCCCCCAGCAAGGCATTCTCATCAACGGCCATTTCCCCGGGCCGAATATCAACTCCACCACCAACAACAACATCGTCATCAATGTGTTCAACAATCTCGACGAGCCATTCCTCCTCACCTGGTAAATCTTCTGATACATGAAAAATGGATTCCTTCATATGCCAAGCAAAATGGTTGCGCATCGTTAAGCATGCTGCTTTGCACATTTTTCATACATGCGGCATCTTTTGTTTGTTTTCAGGAATGGCATCCAACAAAGGAAGAATTCTTGGCAAGATGGCACGCTTGGAGCCAACTGCCCAATCCCTCCAGGACAGAATTATACATACCGCTTC
The DNA here is from genome assembly GCA_001662345.2 of Metrosideros polymorpha var. glaberrima. Taxonomy (NCBI): domain Eukaryota; kingdom Viridiplantae; phylum Streptophyta; class Magnoliopsida; order Myrtales; family Myrtaceae; genus Metrosideros; species Metrosideros polymorpha. Next base: position 21,878,956 of record BCNH02000002.1, on the reverse strand, counting down.
CAAGTTAAGGACCAGATTGGGAGCTACTCCTATTACCCGACCACCGCCATGCACAGGGCAGCTGGTGGATTCGGTGGCCTCCGTGTGAACAGCCGTTTGCTCATTCCCGTCCCCTACGCTGACCCTGAGGATGATTACACCGTCCTCATTGGCGACTGGTACTCCAAGAGCCACACCACTCTCCAGAAGTTCCTGGACAGTGGCAGAGCCCTCGGCAGACCTGATGGAGTGCTCATCAATGGCAAATCTGGCAAGAACAAGGGCAAGGAAGAGCCTCTCTTCACCATGAAGCCAGGGAAGACGTACAAATACAGGATTTGCAATGTCGGTCTGAAGAACTCCCTCAACTTCAGGATTCAAGGCCACCCGATGAAGCTTGTTGAGATGGAGGGGTCCCACACGATCCAGAACTCCTACGACTCCCTCGATGTGCATGTTGGGCAATGTTTTGCCGTCCTTGTCACAGCTGATAAAGAGCCAAAGGACTACTACATGGTAGCCTCAACTCGATACACCAAGACCGTGCTCACCACCACAGCTGTTATCAGCTACACTAATGGCAAAGGTCCCGCTTCACCCGTCCTTCCCGAGGCTCCCGTGGGCTGGGCTTGGACCCTCAATCAGTTCCGCTCCTTCCGCTGGAATCTCACAGCCAGCGCCGCCAGGCCTAACCCTCAGGGTTCCTACCACTATGGACAGATAAACATTACTCGCACCATCAAGCTTGTAAACTCAGCCAGCAGGGAGGAAGGCAAGCTTCGTTACGCCATAAACGGAGTCTCACACACAAACCCCGCAACCCCACTAAAGCTTGCGGAATATTATGGAATCGCAGACAAGATCTTCAAGTACGACACCATGTCTGATGATGCACCAGCAACAGCTTCAGACAAGATAACTACGGAACCAAACGTGGCCAACATCACTTTCCGCACTTTTGTGGAAATCATTTTTGAAAACCACGAGAAGAGCATCCAATCATGGCATCTTGACGGATATTCCTTCTTTGCAGTTGCGTAAGTATCTGTCACCATGTCTTTTTGTTTATGGGCACAATTGTAACTGTGCTATTAAGCGAGTGATAATGTCGGCAATCTTTTTGGAACCATGCAACAGAGTTGAGCCAGGAAGGTGGACTCCAGAAAAGAGAAAGAACTACAATCTCCTTGATGCCGTGAGCAGGCACACAGTCCAGGTCTTCCCTAAATCATGGGCGGCCATCATGTTGACATTTGATAATGCCGGGATGTGGAACTTGAGGTCGGAGTTGGCAGAGAGGCACTACCTGGGCCAACAGCTTTACATTAGTGTTCTTTCCCCTGAGCGATCTCTCCGAGATGAGTACAATATCCCTGACAATGCCCTGCTGTGCGGTATTGTCAAGGACCTGCCAAAACCTCCACCTTACACCATCTAAACTTCCAGCAGCACAGCTCGTGCGGGCAGAGATAAGGGTGATCGAGAGGAGTGATGGAAGAAGCACTTGCGAGAAGCCAGCGAGAAACTTCTTTGCCATATCGACATGTAATCATTTATGTCGAGAACTCAAGCATAAACCTAAAGGAAGAACCACCTATGTCATTGCATATACAAAGAGATAAAGGGACATGCACATGTTTATTATGGAGAAACTGATTCTCGACTTCAAATATATGGTATAGATAGAAAATTCAACAGTGTTTTCCATGTATGTTTTTCTTCTGTGCCACTTTATTACGAAACCAACCTCACTTGCTACCTAAGGTTAGTTCCAGGAATTAGTCAATTGCCCTTACCCATGCAGTTTTCAGCCAACAACCAAAAAATTTGCCGTATTATTTTGACCACACAGTTCCTTACTATCCTTCTCCTTGTCTAAACTGCTCTGACGAGTGGATAATGCATTCACCATTTTCCCCCAGCGTGATAACGAGACACTTGGCTTCATGATTTAGGTATTGAGAGTTTCTTCAAGTATAAAGATTAGCATCTTCTTTCAACAGATTCTCTTTTACACAGTCATCTATCTGCAGACCACTTGCTCCAATTCCTTATTATGGACACCGTACTGGAAAAAATAATTAACCCTTGACTGCTTAACCAATAATCCATCAACTTGGATTGTTGCAAAATTCAGTGAAGTGCTACCCATGAAAAGATGTATTCTTGAAAACTTTGCTTATAAATATCTCAGATTGCCCTAACTGCAGTTTATTTATAGTTTAAAATTAAATGGTGTGTGTGAATATGAAAGAAAATTAAGTAAAAGAACCAGAAATATCAGAATTCTTCCATATACAAATATTCATAGATCAACTTATGAAGAGGACTGTAATCAAATTATAGATGGTGCGCACCTCTCTTCTTGGCAATAAGTAGGGGCATTTTTCGGGAAGAACTGAGGGCCTCATTATTGCATGCCATTAAGTGCCTCATATATTGAACTGATGCAGATTGCAGTCCACCCACAATCATTCTAGGTCAAAAAATTTTATTCTCAGGCAGATAAGTCTCTTCCGTGCTTGGTAGCTTGTGACAACCTTTCCTCATCGACCTTTGATTTCACCCTACAATCTGTAACATGGTTAAGAACTTGCTCCCGTCGAACCTTCTGCACAACAGAAAATAGGACCCAAAAAGAAATGCCTGGAGATGAACATCATTCTCCCCTGAGTCATCCTCTCCTATCATCATTGTTCCGCAGCTTTAGCACATCCAATCAGTAAATTGGCTTTTAGGTTTTACCTTCGTAATTGAGCCACCATGCATATTGATCTACTTGTATAAATGGTTCACTCGGATATCTTGGCTGTTGAAAGAGTTGGTAGCGTTCTCAGGGTAAGATTGGCAATTCAAAAAATTCATTAATTCAGGACTGTTGCATGCCAAGAAAGCCAAAGCAGATGAGAGGGAGCCTTGAGCTAATGGCCTTTAAGAAGGCCTTGGAAATGCTAGCATTTGGAAAATGGGCTCCCAAAAACAAATGCCAAACACTCTAGCCTTTGCCCAAGTGCCTTTAAGGGTCCAAAGGCCTTTGCAATGCTATTACCAAACACAGCCTCAAACTGCTACAGATATTTGTGCATGGAACATGCCTTTTTATGTTTTTAGAACAGAGCAAGAATCACATAGTGACACAATTTAAATGAGCAATGTAAATACAATGTATAACTTACTCCGCCATAATAACTCCTGGTTGCAAGCGGCTTGAACTATATTAGAAAATAGATCTGCTCATTATTACAATGCACTATAAAGTTCTAATGCCCAGAGCTTGGCATTTTACCACTCCCAAATTGCTCAGAGTCGGTGCTAGATATAGTGGCTGACTCATGCTACCAGACACCAAATCTGCATATCCTATCGAAAGATATCTTTCCTTGAACAAGCAAGTATGTAAACCCATTTACAGCTCCATAACTAGTATGGTTCGGTTTAACCTTCACCATTGTCCAGTCAGCTCTGCCTGAAGCATGCAATTCTCCCACGATATCAAACACCAAGCTATTTTTAAAGAGAAAAAAATAAGAGCAAAAAGTTTCTGGTTCTGCCAACATGTATGCACTAAAGAACGACGAACTTGAAGGTAATCAATGCAACAGACGATGCACGCCTCGCCTTGCCCATAACTGGTAAGCAGTCATGTAAAAGGAATCGTAACCTCTTGGTGTTGTGTGCCAAATGAAGTGTTTTCTTACTTGGCACAGATTATGGTACATGCTGAGGTAAATTTCTATGGGTATAGCCAAAAGTCTTTCCTTCAAGGACAATATCTCCCCATGGTTGATAATGACGGAGAACTTGCTCCAGTCCAAGATGTTAGAAAATGGAAGGTCATAATAATTTGAAAGAATAACGGGAACACAACCATAATGTATAGCATCACAGACCCTTGCCGTGTTCACCTCATAACCCTTCACATGGAGGCAATATCTGCTTCTCTTGAAACCTTCTTCATAAGGAAAAGGACTTTTAGGAAAAATATCCATGGAAGTATCGTTTTCATACGTGTCTATCAACTCTTGGCGAATGCGAGAGTTTTGGATGCGCCCAGAAAAGAAAACAAGTCGGTGCCTACAAAAGGACCCGGAAGATACATTGGTACTGAAGCCCACAGCATCATGATAAATTGATGAAAGGAAAAAAACTGAGCAGTCTCTAATCAATCATGGATAGATTTGACCTGTTCTAAGATTATTGGTGGGTCTAGGAAGGGACTAGCCAAAATCTTATCCTCTCTAAGAAATCGATGAAGTTGGTTGGGGTACTGAGTTGACTTATCCACTTCAACTAACTCTTGTAATTGACCAGAAATTTCACGCACATCTTTCTCATGAAGCAACTGGGCGACTAAACAAGACAACTTCCCGAGGCACAAAAACATATTTGAAATGATGGTCTCGTACAATCCTCAAGGAAAATTCTCACATATAGTATCCCATCGACCTCCTAAAGAAGCCTAGCATCTGAGATCCACGAATCAGCAGACAAACATCGATGATTCATCAAAATTTTCCCGACCAAGACTCTACACAGACCTTTGCAGCAACAAAAATGTAGACGCCCTCAATCATACCTTTCACTCGGAGGGCTCAGAACCTGCTCGTCTGTCCTCGGCCAGACTTGCGGAAGCGCCACGTCCTTATGTGCCACATAAGACCTCTGGAAATAGCTCGACGAGCAAGTGACCTGAACCGCATTGTTGAGCAAATCGCGGTGCTTGGATGCCGCGTCCCGGCCGACGGAGTGGCAGTGTGCATAGAAGTGATCGGCGCCCCCCGACGCATTCCAGAACCCGAACTCCCGGCCGATCCTCGCGGCGTACCCTGCGACGAAGTCCGCTATTGTCCCCTCGTGACGCACCCGAGGGTCGTTCCGCATATTGTTGATGGAAAAAGGCATGAAAAAGAATTGAGCTTGCTGGGGATCGGAGGTGACGAGCGAGCTCCGAAGCAGAGAGATCTTGAACATGTGCTCGCTGAAGTAGTTGCCAAGCTTGGGGTTAAAAGGGTCGACGTGGGGCAAGAAAATGTTGGCAAACAGAGAAGAATAAGACGAAGAGGAGGAGTTATAAGCGTCTGGGTAAACGTAAATCTTGAAGGAACGCATCATTTCTTGAAAATCAGCAGCGAAAGAGACCCAGTCGTGGTATGGACCGAAATTTCTCTCCTTTTCCGGCGGAGACGAAGCATCTGCATTCGAAAATGTAGAGGTGGGAACTGGAGAGGTGAGGTTCGCGAAGGGAGAGCGAGGCTGCGATATCAGAGACGAGCTCTGAGCTCTTGGAGGTTCGGCTGTGACTGTGACCGACAGTGAATCGGGGTGGAGAGATGGGTGGACGCGTTTGGAGTCGGAGAAGGAGAAGGAGAAGGAGAGGTAGAAGACACATCCGAGAGTGAAGGTGATTAGCACGATGAGGAGCTTGTGATCGAGAGGTTGGCGGTGGTGTTTGGTCCTCTTCGTGAGCATGAACATGGTGGCGAGTAGCGTCCGGCGAGCTGCTCGTCAAGAACAACAGGGTAAGTGTGCGCATTGGAGAAGAAGGGAGGAGGGGAGTTTAATTGATCGGACAAACCTATGCATTGTGGGACTTGCCGCTTTCATTTTCCTTTTTACTTGTCTTTTTTCTTATTTATTTTGGCAGCATAGAGTGCGTCCTTACTCAATAACTGCCGGCCCAACTGAATGTTCTGCCTTTTAGGCTGATTAAATAAACAATTACTAATTTTCTACTCATCGTTTTTGTCCCCCTCCTCATGATAAATTAGAAGGACCGTCTTTCATAAAATAACGGAGTGATGGTTAATACTCAACCACAAACATAAAAGTCAAAAAATATATATAAAAAATAGAATAAAAAATGAAACCGTTTTAGAAAGTCTATTATTCTAAAAAAGCGTCACTCCGTCATTTAATAAAGGTAGATCATACTTGCTGATTCTAAATTAAAATGATGATAAGAAGGGAGTGAGAAAAAAATTTGATTGCTTATGACCCAAATGACAATAGAAAGAATATTTTTGTGATTTTGATGTAAAGATTGATTTTTGACATATTTAAAATAGCCATAGGGTATGATTTTGCTTCCCAAAAAAACAATGGTTTCTTTTTCTTTTTTTTCCGAAAAAGTCGTAAAGCAGATTAAAATTGAAATACAGAGATTGGATTTGGTTGGTCAGAACGGTACGGGCCCTTCTGTCTTTTTCTTCGGTTTCTCCGAGCTTTTTTAACCAATGACTTCGCCATTAACGTCAAAGAATTTCAACTACTCCTCTCTCTCTCTCTCTCTCTCTCTTCCTCGGAGAGTCCAAACCCAACAAGACACCAAACAAAAGCACCGTCCTTTCAGAAGCAACAGACGATCGAGCCGAACGAGTCGGCTTCCCTTGTTCTCTTCTCCATCTCTGAACCCTCAGCGACTCCGCGATACGCATCGCTCGAAATAAGATTAGGCAGCCGATGATGGCGAGTTCGAGCTGGCTTCAGTTTCATTCGCACCGGAGCGTCGCCCTTGGTGCCGGAAGCGAGCGGAGGCTGCCGATTCCTCCCCGAGGTTGTTGCGATGTCGCGTCTTGTTCGCTCCGCGGTCGCCGCTCGATCGCCTTGAAGCAGCCGCAGCGGAGCAGAGTTCGTTGCAGCTACGACGACGGTAATCGGGGACCGCCGCAGCAGCCGCCGCAGCAGCCGCCGTCTCAGTCCACGGGAATTCGACTTTACAGCGAGATTGAGAGGTAATAGTTTCTGCTCTCTGTCCAATCTGTTCGACTGTGTGCAGTTTGTTTCTGTTGGTACTGACATGGTCAGTCTTCCGGATTTGCGATTATCAGAAGTTCAATTTGAGCAAAATTTAGATTAGAATTTTGGCTATTGCTGTGAACAGATTCTGGTTGCTTTGATCATATTAAATGGAACGAGTCTCAGGTCAGCTTATCATAATCAAAATCGGAGGTGTGATTACGATTATTATTACGATGACAACCTGATTTTTATTCTCATGAAGTTTCTTTTATACCCGCATCACAACTTTACGCGAATCAAAAAGATTTACGTGCCTTTCACATATGTAGAGCTCATTGACTCAAATTCATCATCATGAAAGGCACAAAAACGAGTACTTGTTCTGACATTTATACAGTTATTGAAGATCCATTGATCAAGATATATTAGTTAGAGCTGATATATTAGTCTAATGCAAATGCTGATTGTGTCATCTTATAAAAGTGTAGGATTTAGCTTTCCACACATAAACCCCTTTTCTCATGATGGGTCTAATTTTATGTTTTGCAGAGTGCTTACTGAGACAGTACGCCAGTCTCAAAATGCTTGGGGTATTACAGGGGACTGGAGCCAAATTGAGGTGCTTTCTCACTCTTTTCACCAAACATCGGATAAATGTACTTTGAATTGGATGTTTCAGTTGCTCGTTTGTTGTCCTGTTAGGTTTGATGATAAGATTCTGGGAAATTTACTCGTTAGATAAAGTAAGGACATTTCTGTTAGGTTGATGGAGAAGGCACCTCTGTATTACTTGTTTTTGTTTCATTTAGTAGGAAAATGAGAATGTGGGAGTGTTGAAAATATGTTTATGTCTCATTCATACAGATGCTGAGAAATGAGATGAAAGCCATTGCAAAGCATGTCATATAAAAAAAGGTTTATCTATTTGTTGTTTAGACTTTGCCATCAATCTGAGCGAATTTCTTCATGAATATCACAGGGTGCTTGGGTCCTTAAACCAAGAAACTCACAGCCAATTGCAGTTGTACATTTTATTGGTGGAATATTTGTGGGAGCTGCCCCTCAGCTAACCTACCGTCTATTCCTTGAGCGGCTTGCAGAAAAGTGAGTCTTTCCTCCAAAATGGAAGCATTTTTCTGGTATTATTATATTTATTATTATTATTCTTTGCGAAAGCTTATCTGCAATTGTGTATAAACGTTCTTTTCCTCTCTTTTTTGGTAGAATTTTTTTAATCATACTTTCACGATGTGTTGGGTTGGCCAGCATTTGATAGTGTACTGATATATGACTAGATTGTGATTGTTTCGAATATTGTTATCCTCAAATAATTCTTCTATATATACCCAATACTTTGCTGATGATTATGATAGATATTGATTCTCAACCGAGGCCAAGCATCATTGGACTTTTTGTGGTGATATAGGGGTATTTTAGTGATTGCGACACCATATGCCAGTGGGTTTGATCACTTCTTCATTGCAGATGAAGTGCAATTCAAATTTGATCGTTGTCATCGGTATCTACAAGACGTAGTGAGTTGATTTGAAGGATAGACCAATTATTCAAGTTTATTTTTTCTCTTTTTCAATGACATATGTGGAGGGCCTAATTAGCTACTATATAGGTACATGATCTTCCTAGTTTTGGCATCGGACACTCGTTGGGATCTGTCATCCACCTTTTGATTGGTAGGGAAAAGTGCTGTGATTATTACTTGCAACACAGTAACTGCTTGTACCTAAATTCTAAACTATCCATTTCATCAGGATCAAGATATGCTGTGCAAAGAAATGGAAACATATTAATGGCATTCAACAACAAGGTACTTGTCCTGCTAGCGTTGCAAATTAAAAAAAAAGAAAGTGATTTATCTCAATCCCCTTTAAGTTCTCCACTAGTTAGAATATTCATAAAGATTTATTAATGAATCACTTCACTTAGAAGATAATAGTAAGAAACTGAAATTGGGTTTCCTCCCATATAACTGGTTGGTGTCTTCCTTATTTTAAGCTTTCAGGTGTATTTTTTTGTGCATATTCACTTGCAGTTACAGGAAGATGATTCCTTGACCTGCTATGAGAAATTTTTTTAGATGATTTATTTGTTTGACAGGAGGCGAGCTTGGCTATTCCTTTGTTCTCACCTGTTCTGGTTCCGATGGCCCAAAGCTTGGGTCCATTTTTATCCCAAATCGCATCATCACCGACGGTCAGACTAGGGGTAAAGTTCATGAGTTGTTGGCTTCTGCACTAACTGATCTTAGATCAAGTAGGGATTTAGCTTTAGAATAATATTCTCCTCAAGCCATTTTCCTAGGTGTTAGGATTACTACTATGATAAGTGACATCTTTCATGACATTCTTGCAGGCAGAAATGACTATAAAGCAATTAGAGAACCTCAGCCCTCCCATCATGAAGCAAGTACTTCCTCTAGTTGAGCAACTCCCTCCCTTGTACATGGACTTGCTCAACGGGAGAGAGGACTTTTCTCCAAAGCCAGAAGAAACTCGACGGCTTGTACGTGAATACATGAAACGTGTTTTATTTAGTGGAATTATTTTCATGTTGATTGACTACCTTATGTTTAAATAATATCATAAATGAACTATCCTTGAATGTTATATTCTGCTGTATAGTGGTAAGTTTTCTTAGCAAGTCTTGTGAAGCATTTCAATTTTATTGGTTATATCGTAGTCGTGCATTCTCATTTTCATTAATAGAATCAGGTTTGTCCCTTCTTCTCTTTTAGGAGTTTATGCATGTAGATTTCTATTGGGCCGCTTCGATATTATGGTTATCAAGTTTTTTTCATATTGTCATTGAATACTGCTTCATCATGTAAATTGTAACAGCATTCTCTTTTTCTGAACATTATGGATCATCTTTTAGCTTTTTCTTTTTTTCCTTTGTTTTGGGCTCAAGGATCACGTTTTCTCTTATTATTAATCTTGCCGGACATTCCAGATAAAGTCCTATTACGGAATCTCGAGGAATCTTTTGATAAAATTTAAGGACGATTCCATCGATGAAACATCAACGCTAGCACAGATCCTCAGTTCAGAATCGGCTATTAGTTCAATGCTGGACATGTCAATTCGTTTGTTGCCGGGAGATCATGGTCTTCCTCTGCAGCAGGTATATCTGCATGGATATTTGCTCTGATAAACCTTTACTGTTCCAAATATATTTCCTGGTTGAAATTTTGGATCGCCTTTGACCTGTGGTGAAATTCTCATTGGAGCATCCTTTTTCTGCAGGCTCTTCCAGATGTTCCACCAGCAATGGCTGATGCAGTAAACAGGGGAAGTGAGTTCCTCACAAATTTGACGGTGGGGACACCGTGGGAGACAGTTGCCAAAGAGATGGGAAATACTTTAGGTGTTGACTCCAGTTCGAGGATTGTTCGTGCACAAATATCCAAGGAAATAGACGTGCTTGTTGATGTTGTTACGTCATGGATGGCTTCAAACGCAGGTCCCAAACTTTTGAGGTCTTAATTATGGAAGGGTTCAGACTCTTTCTGATGGGAAGGCCGTGTCAAGAATCTATAGGGATAGCAGTTTGTAGTGCTTGTTGAATTATACAGAAACTATTGTAAATTTGTCGGATACGACGGATAGGGTGTCCCTCTTTTTAGCCCTCCTGGGGTCCTATGTTCTGTATAGCGATAATTTTCTGGGTGTCAGCAAGGGAGCAACGGGTTTCTCCAGAAGAAATATGTAGTAATGTGTAGACAAATGATGTTTGAAGCATCATATTTCACCGAGGGAAAAGATGTCTTGTTGATGCTAATCTGATGAAAGATCTGGGTGAAGGACTTTTGTGAACCATCTGGTGCAGATTGTAATGATATTTTACTGTGTTTCCTCTTGAATTATCACGCGAAGATCTCACATTCTGACATGTCCCAGTGGAAAATCTAGGATTGCCCTTGCAGGGATAGTTTTCTTGTCATTTGAAAGAATTGCTCAGTAGAGCGTACCCCGTGGAAATTATCAATACACAGGTGCCATAGGGGCCCTGAATGGTGTGATAAGCTTGTTCAGAGGCTTGTCTTCCATCGATTGGAGTGAGCAGCATAGGGTATTCCCTCAAGCCTGAAGGAAAATGGCGCCAATGATCCTGAAGTTTGTACTAAGCAATGGCAAAAACAGAGACTCCTAGCATGGAAAAGAGTAAGTGAAATGCAATCCTATAGGCCAAATTGCTCAGAATACCGACAATAAGAGCCCAACTTGATTGCAAAGATGATTAATTCATCCAGTCGAAAGCTCAACAAAAGGCTAAGTAAGTTTATCAGGACTCAAAGATAACTGTGTGGCAGTACAACCAAGGTTCGGGAATGTTGGCATTATAGGATCCTACTGATCCATCACACGTTGATGACAGAAAAAAGAGGAGGTCCCAGCATCACAAGTAATGAAGATCATAAACTAATTCTAAGTCACAAACTTTATGTGCTAAATCCATGAGAAATTTCCATTCAAGTTATAAATCTATGCCTTGATATTCACAATCCTATTCTGTCTGTGAATATGAGGGATGACCACATCTCATCTATTTTTTATGTACACATATTGGCGGGGTTTGACAAACTACAGCCAATTCCTGAACGAAACAAACAAAGTTGATGCCCTCAAAGGGAACGGCGTCTACTCTTCATGATACAGATACAGGCCTAAGCCAAACCGAGCACATGCTCTACAGAAAGCTATTTCCTCCGCTGCAGCCACTGGGTCTGCAATTTCACCATGGCTGCATGAAACCGTCCCAGTTGACTCTCGATATGCCTGCATCAACATGCATAATTTGCAGGTTAGAGATAACACTACAGGATTATCACTGATAAACATGCAGTTACCTGAACAAAAACCAAGATTATCATGAATATTACACATGGGATATCCAAAAAGATAGCCTTTTCTGTCCAAAGCTTCCAATAATAAACTAGACAAACTATTCATTATTGCGCATTGATTCTAGATGATTGAAAACCATAGTGGTCATAAGAGTTCACAAGTAAGAATACAAAAAGTAACCACACAAATTACTACTCTCTCCACCAACCCCCCCCCCCCCCCC
>BCNH02000002.1:21814418-21867147 GCA_001662345.2 Metrosideros polymorpha var. glaberrima | reverse complement strand
AACACCAGTCTTATTTCCAGTGTATAGTTTTCTCCATTGCCTAGTTTTCCATATTCAAGTATTGTTTTCAGCCCTTGATATTTCCAAGCCTTTTACACTGGTAAAACTGATGCCCAGATTGCTGATAAAAACTCAATAAGTAACTATTTAAACTCAATGTGGAAATTGAAGGAATGGCCTAAAAGCAATTATTCCGAAAGATTCGCCAATTGTTTTCAGCAGTTAACATGTCCAAGCATTTTTTACATTGGTAAACTGATGTCCAAATTGCCAATCTAAAGTTCAATAAGGAACTGTTGATCTCTAGCCACGATTTAAAGGAATGACCTAAAAGCAACTTTTCCTACAGCTTCACCAATCAATATTACATTGGTGAATTCCCCAGATAACCTACCATACATCAGATCGTACTTTACCATTAGTATCCACTTGCATGGTTAATAACATCTGTCACCATCCATGATGCTGATGCAAAGACAAAATGCAATTAAGTTCCTCGGTTAACTGAGATCTACGTTACCAATAACATAAGGGCAATGAAATCTGGTCAGGAAAGAAAAATTCCGGTACCAGAAAAGAGGGACTCAAAGGGATTGAAATGAGGAACATTCAAACAGCCAGCTCTTGCAAGAGCTTTCATTTCCGTTACACATGCCAAGGGCAACCTTGCAAGAAGGCTATGATGGTTTTGCGGGAAATTTCGTCGTGGACGATTCTAATCCTAGACCACCTTTAAGAATAATATTCCTCTTCAATGTCATAGAAACCTAATAGTTTATTTTTTATGAAAGAAGGATCATGAAGGCTGAAATAAAAGCCTCACCTCTCCATCAGATCCTCTTATGGTAACACGGTACACCACAGTCACACTTCCACTGTCAGAATATATAACATCACGTATTTCTCCGCACCACCCTGTATAATTGCTGTTAGCATCTCCATACCATACAGAACGTTAAAGAGTTTAATAGCAAAAGGCTTACACAGGAGCTACTGATAAGACATGACACGTGCTTAAATGAGCTCCCAAAGTTTCCAGTAAGACTTAGGGAGAAATTCTGAAAGTAAATTACAGAAAGAGAAGGATAGGTTCTACTTTTGCACACAATTTGCACATAAATACATGCCAATGTGAAGGGGGAGGAAAACGAGAGATGGGTCAGGTCAAAGAAATGGATGATAGAACAGCTCACGCCAAAATGAGTACTATTCAAGAAGAATTCAATATAAAGATTGGATCGGTCACAATCTTAACTGGGAGACAGCAGTCAAGAGGAGAGAGCACTGCCAGGAATATCAGTAAAATATCAAGATGCAAGTCCTGCTGCGGAATTTCACAACACAGCCAAATCAAACATAAGCAGCTAGCTTTGACTTCAACAAGAAACAGGACATCAACACTCATATGAGCATCGAGTAACAAAACATAAGAGTGGAAAAGAAATTGTTCTAATATATGGCTGTCAACAATAAAATTGAGAAACGCATAATATGGGAATTTCACGGCACAAGACACCAAATATCGGAGCATAGCTATAATGAGATGCTTAGCAAGGAGGAATTGCAGAGGTTGGGAAGCACTGCAGTTCAAACAACAACATTCGCCAGGAGGAAACAAACACAAAATACCAGCAGAGTACAAGCCATGAACAATTCAGGAGACAAGACTATGATAACCTGCACCACCACAAAATTGAATTACGCGAAAATCTCACTAGATAGACAACGTTGACAAACATGTGATACATCAAATACAGCTTCAAAAAAAAGAAAAATGATCTTCAACGAGAGTTTGATGGTTAAAGTAATGAGAGGAGGAAAGTCACAAACCAGGGGCGTAGAAGCTCATCATCCGATTAGCATGGTACCTAAGAGCAACAAACATCAAACGAACACCATCAGATCAGATCAACCCCAGACGTCATTTGCAAAGAAAATAAAATCGGAAGGTTCCGAGATCCCGAGAGAAGGAGGAACCACCAGGGAATGGAGTTGGGGGAGGAGGCGTGATCGTGCGAGGGCCGAGGCCTGACGACGTCGTCGGGGATCCTCTTGTTGAGGTCGCGGAGTATCTCCACGAGGGGGCGGGTGATGAACGAGGAGTACGAGGACGAGAACGACCGGTCCAGGGGCACGACGTAGTTGGAATTCGGCACCGATCCTTTCTTCATGTTGCTGCTGCTGCTGCTGCTGCTCGCGGCGTCGCCCCCGGCGCTCGCGCGCACCAAGAGGCGGAGGAGACGAGGCGGGGGCGGAGGCGATCTCCTCAGGACCACGGCGGCGGAGGTCGCGAAGGAGCGGGGTCCGGGGGTGGCGGGGGCGGGGGAGAGCGCGGGGCGGTCATTGCGGGGGGAGGAGGAAGGTTTTGAGAGGAGGAGAGCGAAGTAGTTACTGCTCTGTAGCGCCATTTTGGGGAAGAAATCGGTCGGGGAGGGAGGAGAGGGGAGAGGGGGGGAGGAGGGTTTGAGACGGGGGGGGGTGTTTCCCAGCAAAAACCCTTTCCTTCCTCTTCTGCCTTCGGGCTGACCTGGTCGAAGCCCTGAGTTTGGGATCGAGTCGAACAACGAGCGAAGACTCGGCAGATGGAACTGCTAAATATTATTAATTATTATTAGTATTTTAATCGGGAATTGGCTGCGCTATTATGCTTTCAACGTCGCCCGCCCGCCCGCCCGCCCGCCCGCCCGCCTGATTTTCCCCCCGGGAACTTTCTGCATTCCTTCCAGGGTTTCTCTCTCTCTCTTTCTTTTCTCTTTCCTTTTTTTAAAGTCTTCTCGAGTCAAAGGCGCTATCGATCAAATTTTTCCTTAAGGAGCTAATAATTTCTTCGCTTTGATTGATGATTTGACGGGGACATAAAGGGTAAATCAATTGCTCTCCCATGTTTTCCCAATTTGTCCCCAATTAGCAACGGAACGAGTTTTAAATTGGGGCCAAAGATGAGCACGAACGCTAGCCCAAAAAGTGCATTTCCTATTTGCCAAATTGGGATCAACACGAGCCGAGCATCTCGGTTACGCCCTTTCTTAATAAACAGTTGCTTGGATTAAACCATTAGTTGCGGATCGGTAGTGAGGAGATAACAGCTCCCCCCATCACATGGACTGCCGTTCCTTGCATTTCGTTCCCCCAACAACAACGGCAGCTGTGCTTCGATAATAGAGTTCACGTCAAGGCTTTTGCCAAGATAAAAAGTCTTGGTGTGAAATCTGGAGATTTAGTATTAGCACATCGACGTACAAAGAGAGTGAAATGAAGATTTTAAAGAGGACAATCGAGCAGGGTTGCGCTTAAAAATCGCAAAGGATTCCGCAGCATGCCATGCCTTAGCTTGCATTTCCTTACTACCTACGTGATGAAGAGCAGAAACAATGACTCTCCCAACCATGGGTCGATGTATATCGTGCTAATGGCTAGGAAGTATATAAATTCAAGCCTATAGGAATGCGACTGAGGAAATCGAACCGCCGTCCTAATTAACCCTATGAATCATCAATGTGAATCATCAATTGGATAGATAAAAAAAATTTAAATTTTTTTTTCAAGGAGAAAGGTATCCTCTCTCTCGATATCGGTTGATCCACAGACTTCCTCGGCTCGGTCGACAGTAACTTGTGAAGCATCTCGACAGCTTGAGCATTGCACGCTAGCGACTTAGTGTGCCAATCAAGGCTTGTGCCTCTCTCTGGCATCAAGTCGGAACCTGCGTCGCCTGCAAAAGACAATCGGTGTGCAAAACTTAGACTAAACTAAAAGGAAACGCACAGGATTATTCTTTTCTGAGCACAAGGGGGGTTTTCCCAACCATTCCCAGCTTCCGCCGATAAATTAACTCCACTTCTCCGCGAAGACTTTCTACATCCATCGCATAATCTCTCTGAAATTCTTCAGCCATCAAATCCTGTAGTTGCTGCCGCATGCTCTCCAATGCCGCATCCAGACCACATAACTCCTTGAAAATTAGAGCTTGGGTAGATCTTAAATGCAGAAGATTCTTGATTGCAGTAAGTGCCTGTAGTCACACATTCAAGAGGCGACAGGGTATTACTCAACATGAGTCTTAAATTAAGTGATGAGGCTTCCATACTCGGGATGCAAAACAATTTGCTTTTCGCACCAGTCTGCTGTCCCGTGAAGAGATGTTCATAGAAGTTAATGAATCAGATATGAAGCAAAAATCAGCAGAGCAGTGAGAACATCGATGTAATCAGACAAGAACCTTTTCCTGGAGATCAAGGTCAGTCGATGCCATCAGATCAACCACCACCTTCAAGAATAATTTGTTGCTGAAGAAAGGTAGCTCATCTTCATTCAAAGCTTCTAATTGGCGCTCTGCCAGGTCACTGACAAGAAACACAGCCTTTCTCCGCAGTCTAATGTCAATGCTTGAGTTGCTCAAAATGTCCTAAAGATACAGAAATCCATAAGTGTCGAGCCACTCTCTTGAGCATAAATGTCAAACCTTATGTGACGGCATTACCTGAAGCATTAAATCGCCTGCTTGTGCATAAAATAACTGCTGACCAGCTAAATTATTTCGGATCAAAGCAGAAACAGCATAGAATGCTTTAGTGGCTTCTTCCACAAACTCAGACTTTACCATCATCATCAGCTTCGATAGTGCCCCCAATTCCAAGACCTGGGACAAGAAAATGTCTCAATTAGCTTGATGACCAAATGCAACGTGGCATGTCCCAAGCTACAGAGTTATGGAAGAAAAACATACCTGCCTTTGGATGATAGGATTATTCTGACTGGCTTTCCCCAGAACCCATGCAGAAAGTTTCCTTACGTCTGGATCAGGATGGTCAAGCTCTCTTATAACCACAGCAAGCCCCCCAATTTTAGGCAAATCTAACATCATGAGAGTTGAGTAACCATGTCATCATGTAAAGAGCAAGAAAAAACAAAATATGCCAGGTTTCAGACCGGGACAGGAAAGAAATATTGAGGAAACAACCACCACAACAAGAAATGTAATGCGTATCCTCAATTTTCATCAGTCCACAAACTTCATCATGCATTTGCAGAGGTATTTCTGCAGATGTTCTGGAAAACAGAACCCCACCCGATGCAGTCACAACTCAGAAGTAAGGTTCTCACTTTATGAGCCAGCAACTTGCCCAATAGAATTTGGTCTTGGGTGGCAGTTTTATAAGCATGAGAACCCAAGGAATCCCTCCAGTGAAAACCAATAACTCCCAAAAAAACCATTCGGATAGTCACTCCACAAAAACTGTCCACAGCACCAACAAGCCCAATGCTTCTAGCTCAGTGCAGTTCTCTGGTTTACTTTTAATTTTCTCAAAACTCCAGTGGTGGCCAATGGATATTCAATTTTGAAACATGTCATTTCTCTATTCTGAGTTTGGCTCAAACACGAAAGATGGATTTCCTTGAAGTTCCAGAATCTTTCGTACCACTTCCAGAGTTCCAAACCTTTATAAGAATTTAGAAACTTCCATTGCCAACTCTGATCAATGAAAACTTAATGTAGTAAGCTCAGGAATAGAGTATGGTGAGAACAGCTTCACATGCCATGGAATGTGAAACTGAACAAAAGGAAGGTATGAGAAATCTCTCAAGTTTCAGAAACAAGGCCAGAAAAAGGGGCCCACCGGATGAGCAGGAAATTTGAGTTTCTGAGGGGCATAATGTAAAATCACCAATCTGACCTAATTACATAAACAGCATAAAGTAGACTAACTGCATGTCCAAAGTTTTGCTTCAAGTGCTCCATGAAAATCAAGACATTACACAAACATAAAGGTCAGGGATATGTTAGAATGAAATTTAATTTCAGTAGAAGATTCCTCAAAAACTGTTAGTTTAATAAAATAGGCATCCCAAGGTATTAAAAACCCCGGATTCTTCTTCCTCCCCTGCCTGCTCAGGTACAGGAGAGTCACTATTTTGTGCTTTCTTAAACATGAGATTTGGTCAGCATCATTTGCTCTAAAGCAGGTGAAAGAGACTATGCGCGAGAACACAAAGCATGGAGAGTGAATTAACCAAATTGACCAGAACAAGGGAGGCAAGCACCAACAATGACATACCATTTGCATTATCAATTGGCTCAACAAGTATCAAGAGCTCGTGCAAAGCACGATGGCGGTCTTCCAAAGATAGGGAGGAATTCTTCAAATCATCTATAGCAATTTGCATCAATTGAGTGTCTGATGGCATTTTTAGTTTCTCCATGAGTTCCTATGACATCAATTAAAATGTCAAATGACCAAATCATGTATGTCATACTGCAATGGGAAACAGAGGAACAAGAAATCCTAACTTGATAATTTCAATGAACTGGCAAATTGCATTCCAATTTACAAGTATAGATCATCATGTGCATTCACTAAGGAGTACCAATTTGTGTCAAAATTTCTTAAGCTCCTTTAGCACGGTAAGAAAACAAAAGACAAAAGTGCAAAGACTCTCCCAACCCCACAAAGTAAGAACTTTTGCAAGGTATTAGTAAATAGCAAGAGAGAATTTTCCAAAAGGCAACACACACCGAATAATGGAATCGGTCTTAAGAATATGGAAATCCCTTTAAAGGAAATAAAAGTGATTTGCCTTGAAAGACGGCAGTCCCTCCAAAAGTCTAAACCAAAGTACTAAGCAATGCGGGACGTCATGCTATCGAGTGCATAAGAAGGAACAGTTATTGTGCAGATAGAGCCACCAACAAAAGCCCCGGTCCTCCCACAATAAGCACAGCTTTATCAACAGGACAACTTACGATAATATGTGTATGAGTACAAATCAAACTCCCCGCTGAACGATCTCAAAATGTTACGGACAAAATTATGTGGTCATGTAATTATACAACTCCGTTCTTAACTCTTACTGACATGACAAACTGTAGCGACTTAAGGTAACAAATAGCAAGTGAACCAGAACTCTTTCGAATTTCTTTTCCCAGCCAACATAAGATTAAGATCAACTATTTCCTTTCTCTAAGAGATTCAGCGATATGAAAAGCAACATAGATATAACACAACCTTCAGTTCCATCTGACGCTTCTTGAGGTCGCTGGCGGACATTCGCTGAACGTCCTGCGCGGTTTCCTTCAATCTTCCAGGATCGGAGTGACCTGGTTAACCATAGACGATTCCAACAACTCAGTCAAGCTTCCAGCATTCAAAAATCAGCATTCACCTCAATACCAGCTTAACAATTGGAAAACAAACACCTTCTGCAACAAGTATGCTTCGTGAATATCAATTGACCTCGTTGCTAATCAAACGAATTCCCAGCTAAGAGCACGTATGCCTACCTATCGCCCACTGCAACATTCCATCGAGGGAAGAAAACCCCCCGTCGAGGCCGTCCTGCTCATTAGCAGCCTGGGCCGTCGGATCCTCCTGAGGATCGGCCATCCTGACCAGATCGGCCTCCTCCTTTGCGGTGGACCAGAACAGCCCCGCGGAGGCTGACCTGTTCACGCGCTCCGCACGCGCCACCGCCGAGACCGCGGCCGCCAGCAGCAGCAGCAGCAGGGAAAACCGCGCCATGCGAGCTTCTTTCGATTCCGGAGGCAGCGATTGGAGGAGAGGAGAGGCTCAACCTGCTGTTTCTCAAGCCCGCAAATAGGAGAGAGAAATCCGCGGCGGCGAAGGTTTTACGAGTGCCGAGGTGGCGGCGGTGGGCGATTTTGCAGGAATCGAGAGCGAGCTTCGTCGGGGATGATAATGGGGGCGGAGGGGGTGATTGATTGGGAGTCCGACGGAGGGGAGGAGGTGGGGAAGAACCGACGAGAACAGACGATGGACACGTCATGCCGTCGAATCAAGAACCTTCCATCGCGGATCAAGCAGCTCTCGAAGTCTCGGTGACTTGGCTTCAGTCTTTGTTTACTTTTGTTTATTTCATATACTTATTTTTGGTGCCCATTACATTTTTATTCCCGTCTCGTGCGTGAAATTATCATCCCACCCCGGACATTTTTTTTTTTACGGATGAAATTACAAACTTACCCCCGTTTATTAAGTTTTCATGGAAGTCGTTAATCTTTATTCTGCAAATCTCACCTCCGGCGTCATCACTAAACGCTAAGTATCTTTCTATACATCAAAGAAGGGTTCTTTTAAAGTAGTTAAAATTTCCAAATAACGAAAGAATACTTCAAGCTTTGCCACGCTTCTCACTACAATCGTGTGAGCGAGTTTACCGTGAGAGTGTTTAGCAAAAGGCGCTGACAAAGGCCCATAAAAGGCTTTTTACGAAATGCAAATACATTTGTAAGCCCATTCGGTAAATGCAATGCATTTTTAAAAGTCTTCCTCTCGAGGTCATAGACCAGCATTAGCATTTAGCATTCGAGCATTTTCGGAATGCCACATGTTGGAGTTAAATAAAATTGTTAATTCCAATCTTGCTTTCGATAATTTTTCATATTTCTCTTTCACCCTCGAATGTTGACACCGTTCATTCTCTCTCTCTCTGTAGAGTCTGTGGCTGTTCTCATCGTCACCGAGGTTCCAGGGGGCTGCGCGGCCTTGGCGGCGCTTGCCGGTCAATTCTGCAGATTTGGCTCATCTAAGACTGCACGACCTCTGCGTTCGCGAGAGCTTCCAGCTTCGCCTGAAAGTTGTCAAGGGTCATTGTTTCAATTTTAGGTTTTTTCATAAAAATAAAAATGTTTGCATTTCGTGAAAACCCTTTAGCCTAATCTTCAAATTAAAAAAAAAAAAAAAGGCATGAACATTGAGCTGGCTCTAATTATGGTATGAACTCTCAAGCATCTCCGAAAGAAAAAACTCAGAGACATTGAGCCGGCACCAGAAGTGGCACCCGTCTAAAGGCTGCGTTTAGCGTGGCGTTTTCAATGCTACTTCACTGTTGTTATTCACAAACTTTCGACAATAAATCGTGTCAAATAGCAGAGTATTAAAGCATAATCAAGGAACAAATTATCTGACCGCCGCTGTTGTCTAAGTCTAAAGCATAATCAAATTAACCTCAGTATAAACCTCACTTCAAAACTCAAAGCCAAAATCCCCCCGACCAGCACATGGAAACAACTACCTAATAGCAAAGATCGAAGTCTCAAAACAAGATCCACTTTGGAAAAAATTGCTTCCCTAACAAAAGCTTAGGCGGCAGATTTCAATTCACTGCTGAGAAAAGCCCTCCCGGGCTGCCTATTAGCTAGAGGGCCGTGGCACCCCAGCAGCTTCGCATTAACTCCATCGGGAGCGATCCGGTTCTCCTGCTTCCACCTAAGATAGTCCGCTCGGCTGAACTTGGTGAATCCCCATTTGCGGCTCACAATAATCTTCTGCCTTCCCGGGAACTTGAACTTGGCCCTCCTAAGAGCCTCCTGCGCGTGGTTCCCATTCGCGTCCTTGCATCTGACAGAGAGAAGGACTTGGCCGATGCTAACCCTAGCGCAGGTCCCCTGAGGCTTGCCAAAGGCACCTCTCATCCCTGTCTGGAGCCTATCAGCCCCAGCACACGAAAGCATCTTGTTGATGCGGAGGACATGGAAGGGATGGACCCGAACCCTGAGGTGGAAGGCGTCCTTTCCCGCAAACTTGGCCATGTACTTGTTGCAGGCAATGCGCGCAGCCTCGAGGGCCTCGCTGGACACATTCTCCTTCTCCCAGGAAACGAGGTGGACGCAGAAGGGGAACTCGTCGACCCCCTTCTTCTTCATGCCCACGTCATAGATCCTGATCTTGGGATCAGGGACACCTCTGCAGTACCTCGACTTTGGGTACGGCTTGTTCTTGATTTGCCTGTAGCATCTTGCGGGCCTGCGACCCATGGCGTCTCCTAAGCACCCAAAACACGACATTACAAAAAATAAAAGCAAAGAACTCTGAAGATATAGTCATTGCAGATGCAAAACGATACAAGAACAGTACATCTATTACAAAGTTTTTTAGGGGATTCACGTCATGAGAAAAATGCAATCGACAAATGACAAATGATACTCAATCGAAGCTCCCTCAGAACAAAGTTTTTCAGCATTTATGCTCAGACAAGGCTGAAACTTTATTTATGTAACAATCCAATCATCGGGAGCTACGAGAAAATCAAGGGTATCCGGCCGACCAGGCTTGATCCGCAGACCAAAAGAGATAATCTCACACACGCACATCACACATCGGTTTAACTCAGGCTGCATTTTTTCGCAAGACAAAGTTCTCTTGGTGAAAAGAAAAAAAAAACCCTAAGCAGAGACCAAACAATTGTCCAGCAATGACAATGCAATAAATCAAATCCTGAAGCGCATGCATGAATCGACAATGATCCTATCACCTCCTCATCGGCGAGCATCATAACATCAATTACCACGAAAACAGATGCAATCCCTACGTTCCCGAGCACGAACGAAGCAACACTAATCTTAATCCTACGGTCGGCCTGGCATTCTATTAGCTACAGAGACATGGAGGCAGCGAACGGGAGGCAAGAAAAATGCAATCACCCGCGCTACAATCAGCATTTTCGCATTCATCAGGTGCGTGATACCATGCAAAAAACGCACTTGAAACAACAGAAACGAATCGCATCGGAAACGGATGAGTCCGCCCCGGTTACCTGCTTCGTGCGCGGCTGAGGGGGGCGGAGAGGGCGGCGATCCAGGGCGAGAGAGAAAGACACCGCCAATTTATAAATGTTGAGGACGCGAGTGTGGGCCTGAAACCCTAAGTTAACCAGGCTTGGGTCAGTTGACCACGCGTCTGGTACAACTTAACCATGCCATAGATGGGCCGATTTTACTTATGGTTTTCTCGTTGTTATTTCAAGGACCTGATCTTACCTATTAAAAGGAAAATTTCATACTTTTGGGAGCTATTGTATTCAAAAATTTTAATTTTTCAATTAGATGAGAATATTTCGACCAAAAATAAATAAATGAGAATATAAATTCAATATACGGCTATTCCTTTTCCAAAAGAAAACGGTTTTGTGAATTGGATTTAAGTCTAAATTTGGGATTTTACTCTTCCGAACTAAGTTTATATTTAGATATCACTGCTCGGCGATGGTGATAAGAAAATCGAACCTAAATGCACACCGTAGGTCGTTACAATTGGAGTAGGAGATTTTGGCATGTTCTTATTGCTAATCTAGTGATCAGCCACCAAACATTTATATCTACAAATTTGTTCATGAGAAAAGAATGTGTGCTTTTAGCAGCATATTGTACTTTGTTATTTGCTTTTTGGCATTTGTTTTGTTCAGCAGTTATTTGGGATTTGCTAAACTTAAAAACATTGTAC
Organism: Metrosideros polymorpha var. glaberrima; assembly: GCA_001662345.2. Classification (NCBI taxonomy): domain Eukaryota; kingdom Viridiplantae; phylum Streptophyta; class Magnoliopsida; order Myrtales; family Myrtaceae; genus Metrosideros; species Metrosideros polymorpha. The sequence continues at coordinate 21,855,910 of BCNH02000002.1, read as the reverse complement.
ATACTTCTCGAGTGTTATTTTGATTAATGCATGAAAATTTTCTTTCAATCAAAAAGCGTCTAAATTTACTTGTTGAACGCATCCAAAAGTTTAGCGCCAACAAATAGCGCCGCATCATTTTGTAATTTTCCTACTTTTTAACTTTTCAAGTTATGATTTTGATTTTTCTTTTTTACTTGAAATATAAAAACAAGCAGATATCGATATGTAAATTGACATATAAGTTTTTCTCATCCTTTTTCGAAATTTATTAAAAGTGTACCAGTTTAGGGAGAATAAAATTGCAAGAAATTACAAAAAACGTGTCGAAAGATGTTGGACTGAGTTGGGAAGCCCATGAAAACAAGCGAACTCAGAGTGCAAGTGACTTCTCAAGCGTTGAATTGATCGAGAGAGGCATATCGCTGCCGATGGCCCGGGCAAGTGTTCAATCCACGAGTCGGCTTGAAGCGTCATCACCCCTTTTAAATCTTACATAAAAGATTACTCAAATTCAGATGCTACTCGCACAGAGGAACTGTGGAATCTGATCAACGCATAAAAATGATGGGATGAAGCACCACGCTCAAACAGTAACTGAAGTTCATTCCGGAAGAGTAAAACAAAAAGAAAAAACAAAACTTGATTCGACTAAGTCTATCACCCAACACAAATTCGCAACCGCAGTTCAAGATAGGAAAGAAGATAATGTGTAACAAAACACTGAGCTGAAGATAAGACTCCTGAAGACATCCAGGGGCTCCCCAAATTAGTAACCGCCCTTCAGGTCGTTGACGACATCGTATGGAATAGGAGTGACAGTCTCTATGGTCGCGCCCTCGACCATGAAGCCGGGCTTGGGCCCTTCTGGCTGTCTCTTCGTGCTGATCTTCTCCCCACGGGCCTTTGCCGCAGCCTTCAACTCGTCGTTGCAGACCTTCCTCTGCTTAAGCTCCTCCTGACACCTCGAAGGCTGAACATGCTCGATCCTAACATGGATCCTCTTCCTAATAATTCGGTTCCCTACCTGCACGAGTGTCTCAGAACATTACGTATGAAAAAACGTACAGCCCTTAGAGCAAGGACTAGAGAACAAGTAAGCCATCCTCTTATCACCTACAGCAAAAGCTTCCCTTCAATCCGGCATAATAAGAAAGAGAATCTTGACTGCAACCACTAAAACAAAGGGCAGCAGTCCGGCTGACATGGACACATTCATATCAAAACTATGTTTAGGACACTAAATCTTGGACTCTAACATCCCAGAGAGGCAATGTCATCTAGTAGAGCTATCTGATATCTTTTCCTCGAGGTCCTAAAATTACTCAGCCTGGGCTACTCAAGAGGATAGAATAGTCCATGCTTAAAGCAGAATGAATACGAATGGCAATGTTAACCCAAAGCAAGTTCCTGGAGAACACGCAAACTCGGTATCTAAGCAGTTAAAAGCGAAACCCAAGCTCCAAAGCAGGGCCAAACACGCACTTAAGCATGATGGTGGTCCTTTCGTGTATTCGCTTCTCTCATATTTTTGTCTGGCCGAACAATATGATATCATTTCTAGAGAACTGGTTCCAAGGATATGTTTTGGCTGGGCAATTTGTGTCCTAAACACATGCTTCACCCGTTATGCTGCTTCGCCCAAGGTGCATATCAAACAATGTAAAGCACGAACCTCGCAGATCAACCATAGTTCACTTTCTACGGTGATGACAAACCTAGCTCTACTCTCGATAAGCTCCAGTCCTCCAAGACCAAAGCTCACCTAGACCCACATCATCAACAGCGAACACAGACCAGAAAACACATAACCGAACGAGAAACACGATTGATGCAGCACACAACCAACGTTTCCAACGAGCGACACGCGCGCACATCAACACCATCGAAGCCGATGAGGAGGAATCGAAATCACACGGAGAAATGAGAGGACAGAGGAAAGCGGAGGCGGAGAAGAGAGGAGCACCTGCTTGTTAACCTCGACGCCGATGGCGTGCTTCGTGACGTTCCAGATGCGGCCGGTGCGGCCGTGGTAGAACTTGTGGGGCATGCCCTTGTGGACGGCGCCGTTCACCTTGACATCGACGTAGTCGCCGATCTTGTACGTCCGCAGGTACGTCGTCAGCGCGATGTACCCCTTCTTCCTGAAGGGCCGAGAGAACGAGTCCCTCGTCCTCGCCCTCACTCCGTGACCCGCCGGCATCTTCTCAGCTAAGCTAGTTGTCGCCTCCCTCTCTCGCTCGCTGGCTCGCTTCACAGAGGCTGAGAGAAACCCTAGAGGAGGGTGACGGACCCCCTTTATACGTGAGTTCCTTCGGGCTCTTCTCGGGGTGGGCCTGGGAAGGTGTATTGGGCCGTGATTGCTGGAGTTGAGCCCAAAGAGCCCACGATGAAGTGGAACGGCTCCAAATGTCCTATTTGATGATAAAGTCTCCATTTTTTTTTTAGCATAGAAATGGTTGATCTATTTTCTACATTCGGAGTAAAAATTTGGATAAGTATCGAGCGACGCGTCATTAAAGTGACATGGTACGAGATGATATATCAACGAGTATGCTAACGCATTCCCGAGATATATTTGTGGAGTCAAAATTATTGATATCACGAAAAATTCTAAACTAGTACATTTGTGATAAATTTACAACAAACTAATTTTTTTTATTATCAAAAATCATAAAATGATACACATGTGATAAATTTCATCCAAACTAATTTTTTACCATAAAAATCCTCAAATTAATACATTTGTGACAAATTTACCCTATGTTAATTTCTTTCAAATTTTGTTAATATCACGAAAAATTTCAAATCAGCACACATGTGACAAACAAATGGTAAAATCCCGAACTAGTATACTCTATTAACTGCCACGCGTCCTTCAACTCAAAATTTAACGGTAAAATTTGACTAAAATTAATGAAGGGTAAATTTGTCACAAATATACCGATTTGAGGTTTTTCGTGGTTAAAAAATTAGTTTATATTAAATTTGTTATAAGTGTATCGGTTTAAGATTTTTCATGGTATTAACCAAAATTCAAAACTACAAATACTGTAGAAAGAATCCGGTGCGTTTGAAAATGCTAATTTTGACAATTTGCATTAAAGAGCTTTCTCTTATGTCTGATATTTAAATTACCAAAGCGTGCCAAAAGCATTTTAAGTAAAGTAATTAATTTCTACGGTTCGTTCCCAAGACCCTGAAAAGATATTCCAATTCGAGAACTCATCGTCATCTCGAAGCAGGCTCGCTAATGGTGCTGACGCCGGACGGCCGTGTAAGACTCGATCTAACATCATTTTTCCAACCACCCTTCGATGTTTCCTAGACAGTCCGTTCGTAATAGTTACAGCGTCTCGAAACCTAGATTCTCGCAAACTTTTCTCGAGACTCCCTTCGTCCGACGTAGATTCATGTTGAGGAGGCTCGTAGATTGATAACAAACACAGGAAGCGAACGCCGACGAAGCTCCAATGGAAGTCCTTTCGTCGACCCAAGTCCAGACTCTGTTCCACGCTGTGATGCCCCAGACGCAGAGCAATGCCCTTTACAAGAATGCACGTAAAGCGCGAAGCAGTGCGGCCGTGGCGGTTAAACATGGAGGCGCTGTGCTTACCCACAAGGCGTTCGACGAAATGCCCCTTTCAAGTACTTTCGCTTGGAACAACCTCATTCAGACCTCCGTCACCAGCGGAGACATAAGTCATGCGATTCTCGTTTATCAGCAGATGCTGATTCGGGGCGTTTGTCCCAACAAGCACACTCTGCCTCGCATTCTGACTGCTTCTCGTCTCGCCGGTGACTTATTATTTGGCAAACAGGTTCATGGGCATGCTTTGAAGCTTGGGTTATATGGGGACTGCTATGTCGGTACTGCTTTGATTGAAATGTACGGCTGGCTTGATAGCGTTGGTGCTGCGAGATCATTGTTCGATAAGTCCACTTGTAAGGACTCGGTTTTGTGGACTGTGCTAGCTAGGTTGTACTTGACAGAAAAGAAACCGCAGTTGGCTCTCGATCTGTTTGGTGAGATGGTGAACTCGGGGGTCAAAATAGACTCGGTTGCATTGGTAACTGCTATTGGCGCTTGTGGTCGGCTGAAGTCGCTTCATGAAGGAAGAAAACTTCAGGAGATCGCTAGAAGATGTGGACTGGAATCTGATGTTTTAGTTGGAAACTCACTCTTACAAATGTACATTGATTGTGGGAGCATCAGTGATGCTAGGGGAATATTTGATCAAATGCCTTCTAGAGATGTTATTTCATGGACAACCATAATTCATGGTTATGTGAAGCAGGGAGGATTCCATGAGAGCCTGAAATTATTCCAGCATATGAATAAAGATGGAATTAAACCAGATGCAATTTTGATTTCTACTTTACTACCAGCTTGTGCAAGGATGACGGCATGTAAGCACGGGAAGGAGATTCACGGGCACTTGCTTAGAAGTGGTATGAAACTCAATCTTACTGTTCAGAATGCTATCATGGACATGTACATGAAAGCCGGATGTATCAAGTATGCCCATAAGATTTTTAAAGGAATTGACAGAAAAGACATCATTTCATGGACTGTGATGATTTTAGGTTATAGCCTGCACGGAGAAGGAAAGCTCGCTCTTAGTTTGTTCCATAAAATGGAGGAAGATGCGGGCATACAAATTGACGAATTAGCATATGGTGCAGTCCTCCATGCTTGTGTCACTGCTTGCGCTGTCGAGGAAGGGAAGTTTTACTTCAACTGCATTAGGAATCGTAATATCACACACTACACTTTAATGGTTTCTCTTCTAGCTCATGCTGGACTCTTTGATGAGGCAAGTGCCTTCATTGACAAAAGGCAGATTGGACGGCATGTAGAAGTTTTGAGAGCACTGCTTGACGGGTGCAGGATTCACCGTGAAGTAAAATTAGGCAAACGCATTATTGAGCAGCTCTGTGAATTGGAACCTCTAAATGCTGATAACTACGTGCTGCAGTCAAACTGGTTTGCGCACCACGAAAAATGGGATATGGTTGATAAGTGTAAAGGAATGATGAATGACATGGGTTTGAAACCTCAAAAGGCTTATAGTTGGATAGAGCATCGAAACAAAGTCCATGTATTCGGTACTGGGGATGTCTCTCACCCAAGGTCTGAGAAAATATACTGGCAACTGAAGCAACTGATGGAGAAGATGCGAAACGAAGGGCCACTGCATGATTTAGATTTCAGCCTCCATGACGTGGATGAAGAGCGAGAGTGCAGTCCCATGGCACATAGTGAAATGCTCGCTGTCTCATTTGGTCTGATTAGCAAACAAGCTGGGACGACTATTCATGTGACAAAGAACCACCGAGTTTGTGACAGCTGCCATGATGCTTTGAAAGCAATCTCCAAATTGGAACGGCAAGAAGTTATAGTGAAAGATCTGCATCGGTTTTACCATTTTAGGGATGGGCTGTGCTCTTGTTGTGATCTCCAATAGAAACAATTTTTGCTGTCACAAGGTGCTGACAAGAAGAGGAATAGGTTGCAAACAAGGAGGGTTCCGCTTCCCAGATTCAGAGGAGCAAAGAAATACATCACCTTTGGGGAAAATGCTTCGTAGTCCAGAAAGTTAAGCCGCTTCTGGCCAACTCTGTAGAAGTGAGAGAAACCCTTGAAATTGGAACCTTTCTTCTGTTATGTTTTCGGGCCGCGAGTAGAGATAAATTCCAAGCGTGACGGTCTTGATTGCACTGGTTCGGCTTCTATTTTCATTATATTTTCCGAGGCATGCTTGTTACAAGATCAGGACAGTTGAATAAATGACCCTCTTATAAGGGTCGGTTATCTCGGCCGGCAGTTGTAGTCTAATGCATCCGTGACAATCTTTGAGTGATACCTTATTTACTTCGTCATCGAGCTTTTTGCAAGCTTTATTATGTATGCCATGGACTAGAACTCGGTTGATTATCTTCATTTGAAGGAGGCAGAGTGAGTATGACATGTGCGGTGCGGAAGTAGGGAAAGTCGATTGTCGGGAGGAAAAACGTCAAAGCAGGGTGTTTTCAAGCTTTGACGGTCTTCTACCGACCGGCATACGCATTCCAGATGATCTAAACTGAGACGCGACCCGTGAACTATGATTCTGGATGCAGTCTCTTGGAAAGTTACCGAGCAGCAGTATCAAACGATATCGACCAGCCATAGGAACAACAGAATGGCAGCACCACCGGATTAGGACAGGAAGGACGGCCGATACCGTCTCAAAACCAAACCCGACGAGTTATACTCAAATGTGAATTCGTGCCTGTCTCGTTTCTCACAACAGCACATGAGAACCTAAACAAGTTCGAACTAAAATCATATGAGGTAGCAACCCCACCTAGCAAGTAAGCAACCCATATCTCGAAATACTGTTACAATCATAGAGTTATACATTTCGGACAAGGAGCGCCGAACCCAAATCACCATCACACGAAGCACGAGACACAAGCCACATATCAAACTGCCACTCATCTACATTTAGATACAAACTCCCTCCAACAAGTAGATTTCAGATGCACGAAATATATTCCCTTAACACACACAGTCGATGGTTTCAAATATAACATATGAAAGAGAGTGAAGTTAAGTGTGTGCAAGTGAAAATTTCCCATCATCTGGAGCCATTTCTGACCTTCAATTCAAATAGCCAATCATGCCCATCACATGCAATACGCAAACACGGGGGACTCGAGGAAAAGTACAACCCCATGAAAGAAAATTAGATCAGAAATAATACACTTTCAATGTATCTAGTCAAAATTTTATCAAACTCCTAAATAACCATAACAACCAAAAGAGGCCTGGAAAAAAAGCTCGATAAGCAAATCTCAGAAAACCTAGAGACCTGAATAATCAGTGACAACGGCGGCGGGAATCTTTCAGAGACAAAGGACAGACATCAAACTATATTCCCGTGCTGACTCTATGTTTCCCTTCTGTTAGACCTCTTACGAGGCGCTGCAGCAGCGGCTGCATCTTTGTTCTCATCCTCATCTTCCTTGTCCCCTTGGCTACCTTGGTTGTCAGAAGTCTCGGCAGCCGCTTCACTCCGTGTCTCCGGTACAGTGGCCTTCAAAATTCGCAGGCAAGGAATGAGATCGAAGACCATTCAATCATGCAGTATAAATGGGTCCAGGAAAAGTTTGTAATAGTTTGTTAGAAACAATACACAACAAGTTCTGAGCACGTACCGCTGGTTTCTTGCCGCCAAAGAGGATTTTGACAAAAACAGTCAGGATGACAACCGCAATAGACCCAAGTACACCAATTGCTATATTTGGCTGCTCCTCAGCTTTCTCGATGAGTTCCTGAGGATACAAGATTCAGTCAGCGAACCTAACGGAATTGAGTAAGCAAAATACAAAGCCAAGCTATATAAAATGGCCACAAAAGATATTGTTCAAGCTTGCCTACATACCAAGATCTTAGGTTTGTATGGCTCCAAAAAAGGAACATCTGCTACCTTGTAGAGGACGTCAAATACCTTTTTCTGGAAGCATCATTCAAGATGTAAATCAGATACTACGCTACTACAGTAAAACCAAAATTCAAATGCTGAAGGGTATAAGGAACCTACATGTATGGCTGAGAGTCCATCGGAACCAGTGGTTTTATCCTCTTCCTTTTGCTTCTCCTGTTCAACTTCAAACTTGGGTTTCCATGCCGTTTCCCTGTATGACTCTGCCACCTTCTCATCACTTGCAATCAAGATATTGTCAAACAAGATTCCATCTTGCATGGTCCAAATCTCAATGCCAATTGCAGCTATCGGCTCAAAGTTGGGTCTTTCAAGCTCGAAGTAGTCAGGATTTGGGATCTCTTGAGGTTTCCAGATGCCCTTATAGTTCGGATTATCAATTAGAGGAGCATGCCACTTCCCTTTATATGCAGGGTTCCTCTTCATGGGCCTCTTCCACTCACCACAACCAGGTGCTGTCTCACACTTGGGGTTGTCAATTTTGGGAGCCTCCCATTCACCATCTTCCTCGTCATCCCAATCCTCAGGCTTTGTAGCTTCAGGATCATCAATCTCTTCGGGCTCGTCATCCAACCAACCTTCAGGCTTCACTGCATCTACATCTACGATTTCCATCGGGGCATCCTCATCCCAATCATCTGGCTTCACTGCATCAGGATCTGGGATCTTCACTCGCTCATCCCAATCCTCTGGCTTCTTATCATCTGGGTCGGGAATTGTCTTAGGTGGGATTAGTGGCGGCTCAAATTCTTCAGCCGAGAGGAAATTTGCCTTCTTCTTGTCCTCACCATCTATCAATATCCTCAGTTCATTATCAGGCTTCAACACAGCAGTGTAGACATGAGAGAGTTTGTCATAGGGCACAGATGGAGGGTTCTTGAGATGGTGTTCCATGTATTCCCCTGTTTTGGGATTTTTGTGCTTAAAAATGAAATGCACCTTGTTGGTAGCACCACATTTATCAGGCCCAAACATTATAGTGTATGGAGACTCGTTATCAAATTCCTTGACTTTCCATCCAGCATCCTGTGGACGGAGGTACTTCAAGTACGCACCGCCACATTCAAGCCCATTCTGGAGTCGGACTTCATACTGTAGAACTACAGTTCCGTCCTTAAGACTCACAACATCATCAAGCTCGTTCACAATCGCGTGCTTCTTTGCCTTCTCACTGACAACAAGGCCATAATCATCATGTCCCTCACTTTTGGAGTGCTTCCACACACCTAAATACAAGATTACACAGAGACACTAAGTTTGAAGTTTTGTAAAAGCTATTTGACATGCTTCATGTAAGTAGCAAAAATGCACCGGCAAGGCTTTTACAGATACATAAAATTCTCAAGAGCACAGTGTATTCTGTAATGTCTAAATGACCATGTAAGTGTCCATGGCTATCATATGTGCTTCAAACACATCAGCTCATTCGACCATAACAATCTCAAAAGTCATATTTCAAAACAATAGTTCCAAACACTGTTAACACCTCGAGAGGAAAACATCGGTACACCCAAAACTTGGCAATTTTTATGCCGCAGAAAATAGATCGTTGACCAGAGAACCACAATGCTTTTGATCAGTCAACTATTCAAATACCTTTGCCAGAGGTCCAGAAAGACCAAGATTATGTACCGGCACTACACTTCACTGTGGCTCATATGCCATCCCAGATTCTTCTTGAAATTATTGTTGATTGTTATTTGTAACAACGGCATAAAAAAATCAGATTTAATTAAGATCAAGAGATGTGCTACGCTAAAAAGAGCTTACTTTCCATACCAAAATCTTTCATTATCTTTCCAAAATCTTCCATTACTAGATGTATACTATGTGCGCTATTTAAATCACTCATTCAATGAGAAATCAATGTAAAGCAAAGTTTTGGGCAATCCTACTGTAGACGCTGGATACTCAGATGCCATGTGTTCGTACCAATAGACCTATGCAACCATATAGCTACAGTACTACATATAAAGAGCGAAAGCTCAAACGAGTAATGCATCCTCTCAGAACTTCAGACAGCATATACAGGGACAAATACATGACATTTTGCTGGAGCATTTCTAACTATCATGCGAGCACAACTACGTTCATTCTCAAAAAGGGAGAATATGTATCTAAAAAAACTGACAAGCGCAACAGCGCGAGGTCGAGCACTAAACGGAATGGGTACCTTGGTATTCTTCCTTCTCAGACACGACCCATCGCCCCTCGAAAGACTCGTCGAACGAATCGTAAAAGATCTGCAAATCACCAAAAGACAAATCAACTTCCGTCGAAACAGACGCGACTCGTCCGAGATTCACACGTCAAACGAAACAAAATGAACCGTCCAGCAAGTCGCTCGAAGGAACGCACCACGTCGGAAGCGCAGATCTGGAAGCTGATCAGCAACACCGTCAACGCCTGCGCCAGCAGACGAATCCGCCTCTCCCCCATCATCACTGCACCTGAAAAACACGGCCCAAAAGCAAAACGAAATCAACGTCCCGCCGACAAAACGAACGAACGAACAAAAAAACCGCATCCAAATCAAAAACCCTAATCTCCATCGACCTCAGTAAGAATCTAGCGACTCGAAGCGAAAGGATCGAGCTCGATTTGGAGCAATGGAGGAGGGTTTCTCACCGCGATGAGCAACGGACGATCGGAATCGGAGGACGCGATCGGATCGAGAGAGCTCGAGAGGCTTTTTGATTTGGTGCGAGTCTCTTCGGAGGCGACGATGTTTGTGCTTAAGTACCGAGTAAACGTTGGATCCGCAATGGTGCCACATCACTGGGGCCAATCAGGAGACGACAGCTGGGCTTTCGCGGGCCCCGCCTGGCCTTGGAAAATTCTCAATCGGTTCGACGGACGGCTGATATTGAAAGTTGCCGGCGTGGACGACGCAGGAAGTCCGTCCTCGGGTGTGGGGGCCCGCGAAAGTGTGAGGGGCAGGAATGGTAAAAGAAATTTGGTGGCTGCTCATCTGTCTCTATTATTAGCACACGGCACGGAAATTACACGGTTGGGAAAAAGAACGAATGCGTAATATCATCTTCCTTAAACGTACGTCCGAAAATTCGGCATTACCATCGTAGAATCGTAAAATAAAGTTGTCGTGATTTTACGTAAGTTGCATTATGAACAAAAGAGGGTTACTTGTTATAACAATTCTGTTTAACTAGAAATTAGTCTCTAATTTATGTTATTTAATGTGCAACGAAAGAATAAAATTGAAGTGTTTGTACTTGAATATAGTAGCGAGTGTGTTTTATACGTGCATAATTCAATTTGCTAAAAAAATTGAATATTTTTCCGTTAGCTCAATAAATGTACAAAAGACGAAAGTTTTGTTGAAAATCACGTATATACGTGTATTTTATGTAATAATACAAGTATTTTGTTAAAGGATCAAGTCATCGAGCTCAACTCGTATGAATCAAGTGCACATTGATAAGAATGAGATTCGATTGAATGAGTCCAATAAATTATGAATGTAAATTAAATCGATATTATCCCAATAACCAAATTCTTTAAAATTGTCATTATCATGTTTCATACAACATTCAAATGAAAAAAAAAAATGCATTTGATCGATTTCAAAAGAACGGCTTTATTGTCAAATTTAATCACAGTCGAATAATAAATATATTGCGATCATGTGTCCATGATGATATTTAATTAATTTCGTAACATAGTAAGTAAATATAAATATATCTCGAACAAATAATTATAACTCATAATACGAAATTATTACAATAAATTGGAATTGTGCGTCGTAACTTAATAGGTAACAACATGCAAAACAATATACACCCGGCAACGACTACAAGACAAATCTAGCAAGGTGAATGACTGATCCAACATAAAATATCCACATATGTTGACATAGATATATATTTTAACAGGACATCAGGTGAAATGTTAATTAAATTTGGGTTAGAAATATTGAAAATTTTTGTGAAATAAAACATTAATTTTGGATAAATGCGTTATGGAATATCAGCTCAAATTATTCAAGGTGTTAGCCCAAAAATGTAGTCGTTGACCCAATTTTACATATTAAAAATACAGTAGCCAACGTGTTCTGAATGTATTATTTGCTGTTTAATATTGTTGTATTTGCATTTCTTGCAATGTTTTTAAATATCTCAATTTATAAATTCAACTTTTCTATTTATGTTTTTGAATTTTTCTTCAATAAAAAAAAATCTTTTTTTGGAAAAAACGCCGGGCCCAGACACGTGGGCCGAACAGTAGAATATCCCATGCACGTCCCGGCGCAACAACGTGCCGGCCTAAGCACGGCCGGATGGTTGAATGAATCCAATTCCCCCGTTGGACACGACACAGAAGAGCTTATTCAGCATCCCCCCCATGCACACGCCAATTTGTCGCAAACACATTCCACACGGCTACGCGAGTTGATCATCCCGTGCTGCCGAGGGTCAACTAGCCCGTCTAAACAACACCTCTTCAAGACCCCCCGTGAAGAATAAAAAGAGCAGTGGGTGCATGAAGACGTGATTTACAGAGCATGTGACAACGTTAGAAATGCTACACACTCCAACGGCTCTCTTTCCTTTGGATACTTTCTTGTCCAAATAAACTAATCGACACAACATTTCAAGACGTAATTCAGGAGAACCTAGGGGTTCTACTACATTTATCAAATCAGTTTTCACCCTATGACGGAATCGAAAAATCATCTAGCCACAACTCTGATGGATGTCCGGCAACATATACTTCTTCTCAAAATTTGTAGTAACGACACAGAAAGCCCTTCACACGTGCCTCGCTTAAGTTTCCCTTCTGGTAGATCTCCTACGTGGAGCAGCAGCTGTCTCTTCCTTCTCGTCCTCGTCTTCCTTGTCTCCACCACTACCTTGACCGTCGGAAGTCTCGGGAGCTGCTTCACTCGGTGCCTCGGGCATAGTGACCTTCAAATTGCAGGGGAGGGGGGGAAACAAATGGCAGCAAAAGAATTGCTTTAACTGTTCCAACAGATCTCAGGCTAAAATTAGCAAAATGGAGACAGGCCATGCACATACCGCTGGTTTTTTCCCACCAAAAAGGATCTTGAAGAAAAATGTCAAAATTATGACCACAATGGAAACCAGTACGCCAACCGTTATATTTGGCTGTTTCTCTGCCTTCTCAATAAGATCCTGCAAGGACAAAAAATTGGCAAAGTGGCAAAAGACCTAATTTAGCTGTCGAAAATTGCATATTAAGGTTATTGAAAGTATTGAAACGATAGCCATACCAAGATCTTAGGTTTATATGGATCCAGGAAAGGTACATCAGCTATCTTGTAGAGGACGTCAAAAACTTTCTTCTGGAAGCATCACCCAAGGAACTCCTTTTTCAGAACAACATTGAAGAAGATAGGAAAACAAAAAACTTCAAAAGCTAAAAGGGATCAACACTTACATGGACGGCCGAGAGATCATGGGAATCAGTGTCTTTATCCTCTTCCTTCTGCTTCTCCTTTTCAACTTCAAACTTGGGTTTCCATGTTGTTTCCCTATATGTCTCTGCTGCCTTCTCATCACTTGCAATTAGTATATTGTCAAACAAAATTCCATCTTGCATTGTCCAAATCTCAATGCCAATGGCAGCAATAGGATCAAACTCAGGACTCTCAAGCTCAAAGTAAATGGGATTTGGGATCTCTTGAGGTTTCCAGATGCCCTTGTAGTTCGGGTTATCAATTAGAGGAGCATGCCACTTCCCTTTATATGCAGGGTTCTTTTTCATCGGCCTCTTCCACTCCCCGCAGCCAGGTGCTGTCTCACACTTGGGATTGTCAATTTTGGGAGCCTCATACTCACCATCTTCCTCGTCATCCCAATCCTCAGGCTTTGTAGCTTCAGGATCATCAATCTCCTCAGGCTCATCGTCCAACCAACCTTCGGGCTTCACTGCATCTTCATCTACAATTTCCATCGGGGCATCCTCATCCCAATCATCTGGCTTCACTGCATCAGGATCTGGGATCTTCGCTCGCTCATCCCAATCCTCTGGCTTCTTATCATCTGGGTCGGGAACTGTCTTAGGTGGGACGAGTGGCGGCTCAAAGTCTTCAGCTGAAAAGAAATTTGCCTTCTTCTTCTCCTCACCATCTATCAATATCCTCAGTTCATTATCAGGCTTCAATACAGCAGTGTAGACATGGGAGAGTTTGTCGTAGGGCACAGATGCAGGGTACTTGAGATGGTGTTCCACATACTCTCCAGTTTTGGGGTTTTTGTGCTTGAAAATGAAATGCACCTTGTTGGTTGAACCGCATTTGTCTGGTCCGAACATGACAGTGAATGGAGACTCATTATCAAATTCCTTGATTTTCCATCCAGCATCCTGAGGTCGGAGATACTTCAAGTATGCACCACCACACTCAAGCCCACTCTGGAGACGAACTTCATATTGCAGGACGATCGTTCCATCCTTAAGACTCACAGCCTCATCAAGTTCTTTCACAATTGCATACTTCTTTGCTTTCTCACTGACAAGAAGACCATAATCATCATGTCCCTCACTTTTGGAGTGCTTCCATACACCTGAATCCAAATATCATACATATATTAACCGCAGAATTGACACAGAAAACCATTTGGTATGCTGCATAACACATTCAAACTTTAAAGCATGAAGCATTATGCAGACAATTTTGTGTAATGGAACCACGGGATACACCACGGCAACTACAAATGGGAATCCTAGATGATAATGCAATGATCTTCCCATTCATGTACGCTTCATCTTTGCAAGCAAAGGATATCTTCAAACAGCATAACAGTTTAGCATGCCTTTGAACCGTGAAAATCATAATAGTAACGAGCAGCCTAAAATGATCCAGCCAGCAAAACTGACAGAACACACTTCATTTAGGGAAGTTAATGCAGGAGAAAATAGACATAGCAGCCAGATGGGGGGTTGAATATCAGGGCATTTCTGGCCATTCATGCTACAAATGTATTGGCAGTTGGATGTGGAGAGAGACAGAGACAGAGAGAGAACAAAAGCCAAATCATTGCAGTAAAAGAGAAGGATAATAATCAGCAACCCACCCGATAATGCAAGTCAAAAATTACATTCTGAAGCCCAAAGGCATATGCATACTCCAGCATTAACATGTTGAGAAATCATTTGAAATCCATCATCACAGCCACATAGAAATCATTAGAGGGAAGGCTTGCTCAAGAACAACATAAGCTTTGTAAAACTGTCGTTCTCTCTAGCATGCAAGAGAGACCCTATATCTCCAATTAGATGTTATGTTAAGCATTTCACTGTGTCACCATCACTCGAGCCATTATGGACCCAAATCTTCTTATTTTAATTGTTCGCCACATGTCACAATTAACTCAAGTTGAGAGCAGGAAACATCTAAAATGGTACTCAATCAGTAATAAAATGGTAAAAGCCTCGAATTGATCAAAACTTCATAAGACATGGAAAGTTAAAAGAATTTCCTTGCAAAACCGATTTGTTAGATTGTTACCTTAAAGTCAAGGTTCGTTAGATATATAACACCAACATTCCAACAACAGGCTTGTTAGAAATAAACTTGTTCAACAGGAGATTGGTGTGAGGCATATAAATGGTACAAAGGAGATTCCTGAAATCTACGACGTCCGACGAAGAAATCAGTATCGAAAGGACAACAAAATAAGATGAGATAAACTACACAGAAAACCAATAAAACCTAGACATCAAAAAATGGCAATCTATACAGCAATAAGATGCGATCCGTGAGAACTCCAAATTGCAGCATATATGCAAAGAAACAAACATCTTAACCAAGCATTTTCAACATTACCAAGCATGTTTCTCAATTACATAACAAAATCGGTCATTCACCTTCCACTTTGAATGCGCTTGAAGAAGGGGCAAATGCAATTTCCCCTTGAGAAAACTATATTCTCCAAAAACCAGAAAGCACACGCATTCACTCTCAAAAATGCAAAAACAAATCCGTACCTTTGTAGTCATCCTTCTCAGACACAACCCACCTTCCCGCGAATGGCTCGTCAAACGACTCGTGGAAGATCTAAAACCAAAAATAACAACAAAAAAATTTAAAGATCAGCTTAAATCAGAAAATCCATAGCAGAACACAAGCATGTCCTGATTCCGCACACTGAACAAACACAAGAACAACTCGAGCTCAGCTGCTCAATCGGAAGCCCGTGCGTACCAACTCAGACGCGCGAATCTGGAGAAAGGCGAGGCCAATCAGCAACAGCGTCAACGCCGGCGCGAGCCGCGGGATCCGCCTTCCCTCCATCACCAAACTGCGCTGAGAAAGAACGCGAACACACAACAACCGATTCAGCGACGAGACGACCGAAGCGAAACCCTAGGGACCTCCAATCCGTAGCACTGCACTGTGCAGTGAGGTTCCCAAAAGGCTCCGACGCAGTTACTAAAAAGAATCAGAGGTCGGAGGACGAGCTTGGAGGTCGTTACCGTTGAGCGACGCTCGATCCAGAACCGGAGGAACGCGACGGGAAGAAGAGACAGCGACGGGGTTCGAGACGGACGACGACCTTCCAAGTATGCTATGACTGTACCCAGTGAGTGCACTGTTGCAGACTCAAAAGCGGCCGTCCGAGGTCATTTTAGGGAGAAAATTAAACAAAGGAAGTCATTTCTGTACGGACGTGCATCCGTAACCAATTAATCGAGGCACGCTTTCTGCACGTGCGAGGTTATGTACAATACTCTTGTAGAAATGGTGTATTGCGCTCCATATACACGTCCGCTCCATCCTTTTTTATTTGTGAGCTTTGCCTGTTCAATTCTCTAAAAATTTAAATGCACTAAAAATCCGTTTACAACAGAAAAATGATTTGCATTCAAACTTCCAAGCAACATTTTGCGATCAAGTCTGGAAAAGTTCCACTCATGTGTCAAGATGCATCCGGTGCACTGCTTAGTTTTACATTTCAAAATTATATAGATGCGATTGGAGAAATGACGCTTTGCATATCAGTCACGCGCCTAAGATGATATGGTACAATCGACCGATTAGATCATCTAAGAGAAGCCATCTTTTTATTAAATGTTAATATTACGAAAAACTCAAAATTTATACTAGTTTTTAATATTAATAATAATTTAATTGATATTTTTTTAATTAGCTCATTTTTTAACGACGTGGTTCAATTCATTTTCTCCAAGAAATCATAAAATTTGAGGTAAATTTATCATAAATGTATTGATTTAAGATTTTTTATGGTAAAAAAATTAATTTAAAATATATTTATCACAAATATACTAATTTATAGTTTTTCATGGTAACAACTCTTTTATTAATTGATCTCTCGATATCTTGTGGAAATGGGAGGTGTTTTGGAGTTGGGATTAGAAATCATTGGGCGCGGTTGATGACCAAACCAAAGCCAAGCCGGGCATTTTAATATTTTTCTGGTTGGTGTCAGACCTCGAGTCTCGATGTGACTTAGGAACCTTGACCTTCTGGAAGAGGATTGAATCGAGTGATGCACGTTACGGTGGTCTGGCTGAGCGCAGGTCGTCATTGACGTTGACTTTCCGTTACGTGGGCTTTTCATGGGCAGCTTCCTAGCCTAGTACGCGAGGAAGCTGGTGGATGTTTCCTGTCCATGTCCTAAGTAGAGTTTTGTTAATCAATTATATTTTGCGGAGAATTTTCAAATCCCTATAAACTTAGATCCGATGACGTTGGTCTGCAAGAACTAGTTTATAGAATTGATTACCCCCGAATCATTAATGGGAAGTTGCCTTATCGCTTTGCAAGACCGGGTTACATAAAATAGCTTTAATGATGTTACCTAAATTTAACAAATGCATGGACACGAGAAAGATGCTCACAGGCTATCGCAAAGATTTAGAAAATTTGTACATTTTACTAAAGACCTACCTGGCCTTTAATGGGCATTTCTGACTTCCTACGGATCAGGCAAAGGCATACTTACATTTTACGTCAGAATCGGAGAAATCGATACTTGTCTCTGCATCTCCTTCGTTGGTACGCCTTAGCACGTCTTCGGAATGAAGGAGAAGTGAGTAATGGTGTGAATGTCTCGAGGCACATTA
Source organism: Metrosideros polymorpha var. glaberrima (assembly GCA_001662345.2). NCBI lineage: Eukaryota > Viridiplantae > Streptophyta > Magnoliopsida > Myrtales > Myrtaceae > Metrosideros > Metrosideros polymorpha. Next base: position 21,838,373 of record BCNH02000002.1, on the reverse strand, counting down.
GCGTCGCCATGCAAGCTCGCAAAATGAACCACAAGATTAATTTTTAAATTCCCAAAGTCTGTATAGAACGCGGCCACACTGGATGCTGAGCTTTCGGATGTTACATTATACAGGTTAAGATATTTTGGAAAAAGACATATTCACTGTCTGATCGTAGTTCACTCTTGAGCACTGCATTTTAAGGATTCCTGCATACATTCTGAACTCGGAATTTGATCTCCATACAGGATTTTAATTAAATTAGATGCCGACTTCCAACTGCAAGAATATTCAATCAAGATCCCTGAAGTCTAAGCAATCTTCAAGTTTCTGAGAATGTCGGGTCATTAGGAAACATCTGGTCCGGGCAGACGATGCCTGATCAGTCCTCTCTCGACATCAAGCTCAAAATTAGCTCCCGAAAAGTGGGTGCTTGAAAAGAAAGGTTGCAAATCGTAGATTTCATACTCCTGGGCCTGCGATATAGTCAAAGGCAAAAACTCTTAAGTCTGGTTCCTGCTTAACACCTACAGACCAAAACTCCACACGATAAGGATGGGTGAATTCGGAGGTTCAATTACCTTGCTCCGCAGTTCTTCTACCTTTATGTCAATTTGGGTGATGAACCTTGAAGAAGTACCGTTTACAATTTCTTCAAAATGAAGCGCGTTCTTCACAAGTTCACGGAGAAGATGGAGGAGCAGTTTGTTGTAGTCCTTCTTGAATGTCATATACTTTCTAAAGCTCTGCAACGATATATATCTCAAATCATGTCAGCCAGCCACCTTAAGAGCTTCAAGGGGGCAAAAAAACTTGAGCTTTTATGGCGATCAGCCCGAATTTAATTCAATATGTCTGTGCTAGTGTCAATCATATAAAGCTATAATAGACCACAAGCGAAGTTTCTTGGGTTGGGTTTGCAGAGACAGCACAGTAGCCCAGTGGGAGTCACAAATGAGGTTAGAGACGGTGCCAAGGAAATAGGACAAAGTGTTAATGAAACTATCAAATCCATTTTACTTTCTTCACTTGCTTGAGACAAGTTTCTTCAACTTATGGTTATCTGCCAACTCAAAAGCATCCCTCATGGTCATGCTATATGCACAATTAACAGTCTATGCTTTACGCACAATAACAACAAATTAAGGAGTTCATAAATAAGGGAACATGAAGAAAGATATAAAAGGTTAATTACCAGAACTTATGCCAAGAGAAATAAAAAAAAAAGTGCATTAGACAAGAGATTGACCAATAATTTGTTTGATACCTTCTGCAGAGCTTTCTGTACCCCAAATTTTTGGGTTGAAATAAATGAATCAAGTAGGACACGAATTGCCATATCCACATCTTCTTGTATGACGTGCTGCCTAAGGTGCATCCTCGCGTGTGCTTCAGACATACGTATCATTGATTCTATGTGACGCACGGCAATTGGGACTCCTTGCCCGTGCTACATATTAGAACAATAAGGGCATCCATGTTACCGCCAAAAGAGAATAAGGCCCAAAAAGGAAGTAAATCCCATACAAGGGAGAACTTACTGAGGATTCTCTCCTAAGTTCAGCATAAACATGTGTAAGCTTGTCCATATCAGAGTCGTGCAATCTTGGAAAAACATTCAATTTGGCATAAGTTATGTACTTCTTCAGCAAATCTTGTGGAAGTATCTGCACAAAAATACAGGAATTAAATTGGTTAGGAAGGTGAAACAAGACAAAATAAAATACTTTAGAAATGCCAAGAGAATAGTTTAGGACCTCAGGATCGAGAGGTACAGCAGAGGCTTGACTATCTTGCTCATATCCCCCCAAAGACTGATCATCTATTGTTGCACCTTTTGGTTGGGACTTAAAATGACTATCAACTACAAACCTGGCGAGCATCTCATCAATAACTGGATCGACCACATCCTGCCCCAGTTAATTTTAATTCCAGTCAGCATATAACTATAGATACCGGAATCAAGAAAAAGGGAAAAGCAGCATTTGCAAAATCGAACCTTTACAACACAGAGAATGTCAAAGCGAGAAACAATAGGATCTGTCAACTCCACGTTTTGTGAAAAAGTCTTTGAGGAATCATATCTGCAAAACAAGTAGTCTATCAGACATGAAGCTTAATTCCATTTCTGCAGTCATGTAACATATTAATCAAATGAGATGATAAACTTAAATGCCTATTTGTTCACAAGGAAAAGGAGGGGAGACAGTTAGCTGCATAAAAAACAAATTCACTGCAAGGTGCGTATTATCTCTGCTCTGAAGGCAAACAGTTCTCTCTTTTTATGCCTTTTGGAAAATTATTATCTGACTAATAAATCATTAAGACAGGGAATTGTGAATTACTGACTGTTGCTCATTTCCCATGATGTTTTTATCCCAACTCAAGTAAATTAACTGCAGCATACCTTCCCCCAATTGGATTTGCAGCGGCAATGACAGAGCACCGCGCCTGGAGAGAGGTGACAATGCCAGCCTTTGATATGCTAATGCTCTGCTGTTCCATAGCTTCATGTATACTCACCCTGAAAAGGGAAATGTCCCTATTTTAAGGAAGGGATTGCAAAAACAACAAGGTCCAATAACTTCAAATCGGACATATCTTCTCAAACCTGTCCTGGTCATTCATCTTATCAAATTCATCGATGAGACAGATTCCTTTGTCAGCCAGGACCAGGGCTCCTCCTTCAAGAGTCCACTCTCTTGTGACTGGATCCTTGTGTACTGCTGCTGTAAGACCCACGGCAGAGGCCCCTTTACCAGTGGTGTACACAGCCCTGTGCCCAGTCTTCTCCACATACCTTCAACAGAATCCTTATATAATTGGTGCATTATTTTTGCATCAGTTTGGAAAAAACATAGTTGACCTCAAAAAAATACCTACTTGAGAAATTGTGATTTTGCGGTGCCTGGGTCGCCAAGGAGAAGTACGTTAATATCTCCACGCAGTCGATGCTTCCCCTCAACATTTTTCTCTTGTCCTCCAAACATGGCAAGGGCTATCGCGGTTTTCATGTCCTCGTGACCATATATTGATGGTGCAATGGATTTAATAATCTGAAAATTTAGTTTAGCAACGTAATGAGCAATAAACAATAATCTGCCAAGTCACGTGTATCAGATAAGTGGAATAGGGATGATCACAATGACGTACCCTTTCACCTATTCTGGGGTCTTTAGAGAGCTTTTCAATTTCTTCTTTGTCTTCTTGAGTGAGCTTGTAAGCAGAAAAGAGATCTTGCTTCTTTGCCACATAGTTTGCTTCAACAACAGTAGCAAAGACGGGGAATCCGTTTTTTGTATTCAAAGATAGGTCAAAATTATTGGTATAAATACCAGTAACCTCCTGGAAGAATAGAATTCATTAGTAATCAGGGAACAATCACCAGCTCAAGAGAGAAGTTGAAGAAAGATGACCGTACAATTTCTTCCCCAGGGCGGGCACAATCAATCAGATCATTTAGCAGTATCACTTCCTTGTATCTGGGAAGCCGACCAGCAGGAACAATTCCAGGACTCTCTTGCAGTGTAAGTTTTTGGTAATTCCGGTAGATTGTCTGGAACAGGCAAGGACAATGGATATGTGAGCTCAGTTAGGTAATTCATCAGCAATACCACTTTAACAAAAGTCTAGCACATATTGTCAGTGAACTAGGCCCTGCATTACTTTCTCGACTTTGCAATAATGCATCCTCAGTCACAATGTGAAATATAATCACTCATAACCCTATTGGCGGTATCTGCAATATTGGGGTGAAATAAACAGGACTGTGGATCATTGTTTACCTGCTCAATATTGACGGTGAAAGGTCCCTTTGATTGGCATTCAGGGCAAGAACCAACCTTCACTTCAGAATAGGAATTCTGAAAGAATGGTCCAAGAATAGCCCCACACTTGTTGCAGTCATACTTTACCTGCTGCAACTGAGGAAAGACTCCAGAACGTCTAGTGACAACTCCCCCAATTCGAATCATGGTATTTAGGTGGATCTGCCTGGAAAGGAAAAGCCATGATGAAGAATATGAAGCATAAGAAACATCTACTGCATCATTGCAGTTCCTTCTTACCTTATATTACGTATCTGATCATAAACAGGTAAATTCGTAATACGAACATAGATCTTTTGATGGATGTTCCTATACTTTTCATGTAATTCAAACACAACTTTCTGGGCTACTTCTTCCATGACTTCAAGAACAGGTTGAGGGGCATCTGCCAGCCAGATCGCAATATTTGGATGGACATATATGAATTCTTTGTAGTCAATCTCCAGACTACACTTATTGGCTGCAAAAATTGATCAATCTATGAGGAAAAAGGAGCACTGACTAGCTGGAGTACAAATTAACTGAAATAATTATGCACTGCTTGCACAACAATCAATCAGTTGACTGTTCCCTTCTCAGTCTTTACTGGATATAAATTCAAGGAGGATGAGATGATTTACCTGACACCATCTCATTGATCAGCTGAACATATTCAGGCTCTCCACGGTCATTTTTGGAATTAACATATGTAAGTAGGAATTCCTTGAATTTCTTGGCAATGAACCGCCGCACTTCATCCCTGGTTACCCATTCTCTCAGTGTTCCCTGGACACGGTACATCTCGAACTCCCCTTCCTCATCGTCCTCATCCTGTGAAAGTACCTCACAGCATGTCAGAGAAAGGATCATTTTGACCCGTAGAACAACAGGAGATAGAGACACTTCGCAAAAATTAATATACAAGAATGGATGTTATGTATTCCAGCACCTCATATGGATCATCGGTCTGATCAGTCATGGGCACATCCTCCCTTGAGTGTCCCCCTGGCGATCTTCCCGGGGGACTTTGCGGGCCATCAGTATCATCAGTGCTTCTCGGCCTATTCGGACGTCTAAAATCAGCTCTATGTCTCTTCGAAGGTCTATAGCTGTCATCGTCTGTATCTGTGGCGGCCAAATTAAGTCAGGATACGATAATTTATACACATTGTTGTTCGTTAGTAATCATTTCATAGGGTCTTGTTGACAAATTCGATTCAGTCACAAATTTGGGGAGATCTCTACATCTCAACACAAACAGAAGCTTCAATGTATGAAGTTAACAAACATAAAGCTGGTGCTACATTGCCAAACCCATGCCAAATTTGGAAACCTGACCACAATAAGTTTATACATACCCTGGTCGTGGAGAAGCTGGGGGAGCTTGCGACTATTGACACGGCCATCGCGGGCTTCGAGCTCGGTTTCAGCAGCCCTACGATCGGCCATGATCTGATCCAAGTCCCTCTCGTCTTCATACGACTCGTCGAGCCCAAGCGACTCATACTGATCGTTCTCCTCCATTCTCTGATAATCCCTGCATATCAAAAACAGAGCGAGGAATCAGCCAAGAACGACTTGATCAAAGAGACAGGGACACAGACGCAGAAACGGATTAGAGAGCAAAATTAGGGGATCCGAAGGACTGACTCCATGAAATTGTCGTTGAAAAGATCCTCTCCTTCTTCTTCCTCATCGACCTCCTCCGGCTCGTCACGGATGATGTCAGGGTCGACAGAGGCCTCGTCATCGGTGGAGAAGTTCTCAGAGGTGCGGCTGGTGTTGAACGGCAGCTGATCGGTGTTAAACACGGGCGAGTCCGGCGTAGAGGGTGGGTTGCCGGGAGGCGGATTGCCGGAGTTGTCTCCGTCGCTCGCCATTTCTCCTGTCGAGAGAGAGAAACGAGAAGCGCTGGTGTGCTTGTAGCGGTTGTTCTGGGCGACACGGCTTGGATTAGGGCAATCTCTATCGCTTGGAGAAGGGGGAGGCTGTTTTGGCGGGAACTTTTGGCGCCAATCAGGCTGACGTGGCGGTGCCGAGAACGACGGGTGGTTGTGGGCCCGTGAAGTGGGTTTTGGGCCTCTTGGGTTCTGTTCACCTCTTGGTCCGAAAGGCGCTGATCTGGAATCTGAGAGTCATATGGACATTTTTCACCTCGGCCCATTCTAAGTTACAATTGCATAAAACGTTCACATTGGCAAAATACCAAATCATTTGCGTCCATGAGAAGGATTTCTATCGGTTAGCATTTCAGTTTGATTGATAATGGCATTTCTCAGAATTTGATTTAGTTCGAACTATATAGATTCCCTTCAACAATTGCAAGAGCACCAATATGGCGGTAAACATGGTGTCAATAGCTAGTTGCTCGTGGCGGTGACGACAACGATATCAAAAAAACAATGATTGTTATTCGATAAAGAAAAGAAGCCCATTTTAGCTGATGAACTCTAAGCTTGCGAAATACTTTACTAGCCTTGAGAATTGGGTGAGACTGAGTCCAAATTGAGTGCATGACGAATATACAAAATTATTTGCATTCTGTGGTTAAAAAGGTAAATTAGGATGTAAAAGACCATTTCTAAACTACTACATCAACCTAGACCTAAGCAAATCTTTAAAAGGCTTCATGTAGGACCTCATCCGGATCTCGGGATTAGCTGGATGGAAAACAATTAGAGGATATGAGAAAAAAATATTATATCAATTAGGGAGACTTGCCAAAGATCAGCCCATGGATTTACGAAAATGTTTCGTTATGACACGATGGCAATGCTAATTTGCATTAACTTTTTAATTATGACCACATGTTAAGTATTATTAATTAGGCGAAGCTTCAATCATCAAGACATCGACATCATTCAATGAAGAAAGCCACTAATCACTACTTGAGCGTTTTTAAATGAGTAAAAGCGTGGGAAGGAGCGACCGGCATCAATGACCCCTGGACGTTATAATAAGAGCTTTACAAGCGCAACAGAATGTTTGGTTTGAGTTCTACCTACTGCTCCTTTTGAGCGCCCTTTTTTAGTACTCAATACGAACGCCCACGTCATTATCGGTTATGGGCAAAAATTATGTATACACGCAAATTATTACTAGCGGTAGCAAAGGTCTGCAATATCCGATTATGATTTGCTAGCTTTACAAGTACAATCAAAGGCCGCAAGATTTTATTCCGTAAACGAAAATTTACATACGCCAATCGCCTTTCTAATGAAATTAAATGAGAGAAAACTACTGATGGAAAAGATTTGCAAATGCATCGGATCCATATGAACACAGTGCATCACAAATTTCATGGATCTCACGTGAACTGATGATTGTGGTGCATTAAGCTCGTATGAATTCGATACATCCGACAAGAACATAGAATCCGAACTACTTAGAAAATTAACATTATTTCCCTCAAAAACCCAAACATGATGAGTCGAGGCCTGTTAGCGATCAGCTAGTTCCCTAAGTCGAAGACGCAGTTGAACCTGGAACCACCCCGTCGCTCCACGAGCCGACGTGTGACGTGATTTTCCCTCCTTCTTTAAACGCTTCGCCCGAGCATCTCTTGGAGCCGCTTGAACGACTCCAGCTTCTGCAGCCGCATCTGCTTGTGGAACCTCCTGATGAACAGATCCGCGGCGTGGTCGATCTCATCCTCGAGGCAGAACTCATCTCCTTCCTCCTTCGCGTTCTTCACCAGGTCGATCACCGAACCCCCCGGGTCGGTGTCTTCGTCGTCGTCCTCTTCCCCATCGAAGAGCGAGTGCCTCAGGTCCGTGTACTTATCATCGCCCTCGTCGTCATATCCGCCGTATAATTTGGTGCTGCTCGTGCTCGGCCGTGACTCGTTGGCCTTGGCCTCGTACAGCACTTCGGTCCTGCTCTGGTCGGCAACGTCGTCCTCGTCATCGCTGTCTCCGCCGTCGTGGCCGAGGAGGCTGTGGATCTTGTTGGAGATGGAGCCGAACAGGACCTTCCGGCTGTTCATCAGCGAGAAGAGCACAAGGCGGCCCTTCGCCACGCTGGTCTTGCTCTTGATGGCCGCCGACTTGGCTTTGGCGATGGAGGTCAGCACAGAGACGATGCGTTTCAAGAAAGCTGACGCTTTGTTCTTCATATCGCCTCTCTCTCTTCTTCTGCTTTAATTTCTGGGCAAAGAGAATGGCCTGGAGGATTCTCTCTTTAGATCGAGCTGTGTCGGGGGACTAGTTTATGTGCGAGAGTGTCGAGTGAGAGCATTGCTTTGCATGGAGGGAGTCTTGAGAAAGTGCTCTGCATTTTGGAAGTGGGGTGGAACGTGGAAGCGGCTCAATTGGAAAGGGTAAAAATGTCAAAAGGAAAGCGAAAGAGGGATTATTCGAGTTACTTATTTATTTAGGTTTTAGGGTTTTTTCTTATGCAAAACGAGCAGCTCGAGATATATCATATATCATGACGAACCCTTAAAAGCCGTTTACGTTTCTCTATACTCGGATAAAAACGTGGACGTTCGAGATTTTATAATTTCGAGTCGTGATGAGAATTCATATGACACGGCAACTTATATTGACACGATTACATCGGCGATCTGTGAAATTATCGTTTTTAACATCTTTATATAGAACACAACTGTTCTTTGAACGGCACCTCCTTTTTCCATGACGGCGATTTAATGAAATCGAAATATCGTGCTTTTAGGCAATGCAATTGAAATTACCTCAATAACTTTTTGCCATTGGCAAAAGCAAGATGCTCTTGCACCGACAGAGCGAAAAAGCAAAGGGATCAGATGGGAACGTGGCGTCCAATTTTACAGCCTTACGTAGTTACGAAGGCTGAGCCGATTTGATAATGAATTGAACGGGGGAAAGGTAGGTATCTATCTACACATCTCTATTGTTTCATCTTTTTCCTGCCTTCCCCTGTCGGATGCGAAAAGAAGGCAAAACCATGTCTGCTTTTTGAGACGTCGCACGTTCTCGGAAAAAGGATGGTCTTGGTCCCAATAATGCAAGCGGTTGCATTATTGTATAGCAAGTTGAGCCACTATTAGCTCCCACATAGAAAATCTACTGCTTAAGACTTTGTATAATGTGAAATGCCGACGGGCACATCCGATGCGTGTCGCGTTTGTCAAGGAATGCGGTACTATATGTAATGCGAACTATCGATCTACGTAAATACATAAGAATAATCTTCTTCTTTTTTAAGAATTGCTTCTAAGATCGACAGGTGGGAATTTAATGTGCAAAGGGTTAATCCTTCCTCATTCATAAATTCTTGTCAATAATGAAAATATTTTTTATGGACTAATTATTTCAAGAGATTATTTTTTGGAAAATAAATATTTTCTAAATTACTCATTTTACGCAAAATAAATCGGAGCCTTTAGATTCTTTTTTGTGTGTGTGTGTGTGGGATGAGCCTCAGAGTAGATTATATTAGAATAGATTAGAGCATTTGAGATCATGGGCCTTAAATCCCGGTGGATACGCACTCGTAATGGGCCTACTCGTGGATCATGGGCCTGTCCTGGATTTCTGGTCATGACAAGCTCTCGCGTCCTCTCCGCATTTGGCGCGACGGCGAGATACTCGAAAGAGGCGCCCCGGATGTCGCATCTCTCCAGACTCCAGTCGCTTTCGCGGGAACTACTTTTGACCCTCTTTTGGACTCGCCCTGCTTCTTTTGTCTCTTTCCTTTTCTTTTTCTTTTTCTTTTTCCTCCTTTTCTTTCGGCCACCCGACCTGGAAAAATCTTTTTAATTTCGCTCCTCTCCTCAGTGCGTCAAACTATTGGTCTGACGACGCCGTTTTTAATATTTCAGAGAGGAGAAAAAAAGGCCCCTGTTTTTCCGCATCAAAAAAGGAAAAGAAGAGGAAGAAGACATCATCATCGTTTAACGGTCCAATTATCGGTGAAATGTCTTGTCTACTCGGCAAGTTTGAGCCCTAAACAATCGACATGGAAAATTTTAAGGAGAGCAGAACACTTGCCAAGATTCATTCCTTCTTTCATTTTTGAATTTAAGATATTCATATTTGAAATAAGCGAGTCTCTTAAAATGTTTTAATCTTTTCTTTTTCAGTATATGATGATACGCCTCATTTTAATTTTGTAGAGTTTAATTAATGCCCTTAAAATGCTAGTGAATCGAAAAAAAGCCATTCGTTACCATTAGAAGTAATAAAAGTTTTGAAGATGGGTTCTCTTCTTTCTGATCAACTACGAGGATTAGCGCTAAAAAGGCACATTAGAAAATGACACATTTCCATAGAAGTAACGAAAAAAAAAAAGAAGGGCTGCTTACTTTTGCCTTTGATTTTTAGAAATTTGATAATTAGATCTGACTTTGGTTTAATACTCAAAAGGCCAAATCTCCATAATAAGTACGCAAATAGAAACCCTCTGAATTATTGAAGTCGGGTGAAAGTTTTTCAATATTTTTATAGATTTCGAAATGATGTTTTCATCTTAATTTTAAGAAGTCAAAACAAACGGATTTTGTTTCTAGTTTTCATTCATGCTTCGCGGGATAAAATCTAATTTGGCAAAACCAATCCATGCATAAAAAGAGGAAATTAAGAGAAAAAAAAAGGGGGAAAGAAAAGCTGAAAAGGAGAAATAGCACGCATTTTGGTCTTCTTCTCTTTTTCAAGACTCACGAGCTTTGCCAGCTGGACCATCAGGGTCATTCCCCGAGAAGAGAGGCTTAAAAACAGTAAGGCGGGACTTTTTTTTTTTTTTGTGGCTTGTTAATAAATCCGAAAAGAAAGAGGAAACTGTAATCCCGCAGGCTGTAAGAAAAGGATAGCAAATTGGAGGGGAAATAATAATTAAAAATAAAAGAAGAAATAACCAAACTCGCGACGGATGAAACAAAAAGAAAGACAATAACAGAAAAAATAAAAATAAGAATAACGAGACGACCATCAACATCGCCACAAGCAACAGCGAGACAAATGGAGTCTGTCCGTCCGTACCAGTGTCACTCTCTCGTCCTCCACCCTCGTCACCTCAACAGCTTCACTGTAAATTACACGCAGCACAGCACGCAGAGATAGAGAGAGAAAGAGAGAGAGAGAGAGAGCTCGTCCACCTGTCCTCCGGCTCTCCAGCTCGCTTCATTCCTCGCCGAGAAAATAGCGAAAGGAAAGGCAGCGAGAGCGAGCGAGCGAGCGAGAGAGAGGGGAAGAAAAAGATCGGCGATCCGAGTTGCTTCGCTGTGGATCGCCACGGCTCGGGCACGCACACCTTTGCCATTTCTCGGAGCCGTCTTGTCCTATACCGAACCTCCCTGGGTGTCGTTTCTGCGCAGGCCGAGATCAGAGAGAGAGATCGAGAGAAGCTCCTTCCCGCTCCATTCCCCGCCGAGCTCCTTTGATCCGTGGCGTCGGAGGAGGAACTTCTTCATCGCTGCGGCGATAGGCGTGTTCTCGATTCCTCTCCCTCTCGCTCTCTCTCTAGGTAACGCGACGAGGTGAGCTCTGCTCTCGATTCGTTCGTGTTTCGCGCGTTAGATCTCTCTCTGCGCTTTCGAGTCGTGCTCGCGGTCCGAATCGCGGTCGACGTTGTGGAGGCTTTTCCGATTCCGGCGCGCATTTTGTTAGATCGGAGAGGAGGCGAGCGCGCCGAAAGACCTGTGGGATGTGTGCCTGAGACGCATCCGTTTCCGAGCGCACGGCGACGCACGTAAGAGAGGGGAAGAGAGATAGGAAGGGGGAGATCGAATGCGGTGAACGTATGCAGGACAGAATGTATGCCAACGCGTTGCCTCCTCATCTTTCCGATTCGAATCGGCGGATCATCGACAGCGGGCCGTCGCTGCGTGTATATCAGACTTGGAAAGGAAGCAATGTGAGCTCATACACCATGCTATTTTGTTAAATTTGCTTCTGAAGTCGTCATCATCTGCACTTTGGTGGACAATAGTTTATGCTCGGTTACCTGCCATTGTATAGTATTGCTGGAATTATAGGGGGCCTCTGCATGTTAGCAGAACAAAACCTCCGTTGGACTGTGCTGGCAATTATGGAGGAAGTGAGGAACTTTTAGTTTTAGATCCTGCAATTCAATAGTACTCTGTTGTTATGGTAACTCGGAGTATAGTCTTCAGGAGCCGGGAAAGTGTTCTTGAGAAGGAAAGTTATTAATTCACGGTGCACATGGGTCTTCTTTTCCATCTCTGGCATGCTTTTCAACAATTAGAGATTAGGAAAGTGGCGGTATATGTTATCTTCATGTAATCATCAAGCAATTTTATCCTTGTTTTCGTAAATGGTGGTACCAGAAGAATTATAACTTGGATGCTTGTAACTTTAACAGAGGAATTTATAGATTCTGACATTTCTTTAGTAATTAGTAGATCAGTTGATAAATTATTGGCTTGTCTTAGGTTTTCTGGTACTTATTATCCATTAGCTGTACCCACAGAAACTTCCACGCCAGGTTTGTACAGAAGATCAGAAGATAACGCCCGACTGGCTACAATCAGTAATGATATATACGTTCTGCCTTAAATTTTTATAGCTGCATCTCAGGAATACAATGAAGCATTTGGCATTACTCTTAATTTACATATCTTTAGCGGGATCCCCAGATAGCCTATCCATATGATTGCATAAACTATAATACTTGACTTTTTTTAGCTGATAATCTACTCATCATAGAACCCGAAATATTAGGGAGACAACACAAGGATGCAAATATTTTCCGTTGCAATTTGCATACTTCCACACTGGTCCTTTTATCTATTTTACTCTCGGAGATAAGCGGTGGCGGTGCATCAAACACATCTGCATGATTCTCAAGCCAAAAGTTTAACTGCTTCTCTTGGATGTTTTGCAGAGATTTTGCTGTGGAGGCAGACTTATATTTGGCCCAGATGCAAGATCACTATTCCTAACGGTGTTCTTAATCGTGACTCCAGTTATTCTGTTTTGCACCTTTGTTTCCCAAAGGCTCTTTCACGAGTTTGATGACCGTATAGGCAGTCTAATTGTGGCTATAAGTGCTGTCTTCACACTATACGTGAGTACTTATGCACTGAATTCATTGCTTAGTCTCCTTTGAATCTGAAGCAAGATATTTTCAGGTCCGTTTTGCAGGAAAGATCAGCATTTAATTTTTTCGTGAAATTTCATTTTGTTGGCAATTGAATGACTGTAAGAGTAATTTTCGAATTTGAAATCTCAAGATGACACCAGTAATGGTCGCTGAAACTTAGGCATAACTTTCGTTAATTTAATATTACTAAATGAGGATCATATAAAGTTCAAGTAGATGATGGATGGAATGAGTCATCTTACAGAATCTCTTACCGAATATGCTCTCATAACTGAGATAGCCTATACTTGCGTTATTAAATACTTCTCAGCATTTGATCGACTTGTTAAATTGCAGATTGTCATCCTCCTTTTCCTCACATCAGGAAGAGATCCGGGCATTATTCCTCGTAATCTACACCCTCCAGAACCAGAGGATGAAGCTGATGGTTCCAATCTATCTGCAGATTGGCCTGGAAGTAGGATCGGTGCTCCTAGTCTGCCACCTACAAAAGATGTTACTGTCAGGGGAATGGTAGTCAAAGTCAAATACTGTCAAACATGCATGCTATATCGTTCACCGAGATGCTCTCACTGCTCTATATGCAATAACTGTGTTGAGCGGTTTGATCACCACTGTCCGTGGGTGGGACAATGCATTGGGAAGGTACGCTTTGTTTGGAAGTAGTTGTTCGTGTCTTTCACTCTCTGAATTAGACATATGAAACTAAGCAAAGACAATGAATTTATGGTGAAAGAGTGCACTTGTGCCCTCTAATGGTTAAGTTTCATGATAGAAATCAGGTTGACGATTAGTTAATTATGGCGAAAGAGTGCACTTGTGCCCTCTAATGGTTAAGTTTCATTAGAAATCGGGTTGACAATTAGTTTAGGTGGTTTATGAAATTGTTTTCTTACAGTATTCTGCTAGCTCTCCACAATTGAGATGCCTTAATTCTGTTAGTATACCTGACGTATTAACTGCTTTTTTCTGCAGAGGAATTACAGATTCTTTTTTATGTTCATTTCTTCGACAACAATGCTCTGCCTATATGTCTTTGCCTTCTGCTGGGTAAACATCAGCAAGATAATGGATGAATATCAGTGTGATCTCTGGAGAGCTCTTGTTAAGTCTCCTATGTCAGGAATTCTCATACTCTACACATTCATAGCTGCATGGTTTGTTGGAGGCCTCACCGGATTTCATCTTTATTTAATCATAACCAATCAGGTTCCTTTCTGTTTATGCTTCCAGACGTTTGGACTTGCTTTAGCTGTCCTCTTTACATCTGATTACAGAATAATCACTTTTTTTGTGCAGACGACTTATGAGAATTTCCGATATCGATATGATTGCAAGATGAATCCTTATAACCGGGGTTGTGTGGGTAATCTTTGGGAGATATTTTTCTCCAATATACCTCCTTCCAAAAATAATTTCAGGGCAAAGGTTAAGGGGGAGACATCTTCTGTTTACAATTCGGTTTCGGCGGGGCCGACCATGAGTCCGGAGATGCCCAAAACAAGCTCGGACGTGGAGATGGGGAAAAGGCAAGCGGTTGCTGCTGAGGATTTGGAAGATATACAGAGCCAGATTGATGGTGTTGGTGGTCTTGAGAGATGTGGAACTCAGCCCCCTCATTCAAAGTGGGATCAAAAGAACAATTGGGAGGTCACACCTGACATGAGGATGTTAGCTGCTGAGTTTGGAATGCAATATGGTTCGAGTCCAACTGAAAGAGAGAAAATTCATGGTGATCAATAGCTTTTCGAGTCGAACTCCTGATTTTAGGAATAGGGTATGTTATTATCTTGAACCGACAATGATCTTTCTTTCTGCTTAATTAGAAATTATATTCAACAAATTGGCGAACTTAAAGTGGGATTTGGTAATGGATCCTTACCACTTGAAAATTTCTCTGAGAGTGATCTGTCTTAAGCTAAAGGGGTTGAATGCTCATCGAACTCAATGAACTCATTGTACCATAGTGCCTTAGCTTCTTAGATTTTTTTTTTTTGTATAAATGTTGCTGCTTGCAATCTGTTGGACAATTTTGGCACCTTCAAGTTTTTAATCCCGAGTCTTTCTTAGTAATCATATGATTTGATGGTTGAAGATGGATACAAATGATGCTGGTAATGGAAGGAGCTGCTGCATGATTGTGGCAGTGGTGGCTTGGAGTAGTTCTCTTTGCATCATTATCTTTCAAGGTACCTGAAGCCTGCAACTTATTGTAGCGATAATGTGTCAATCAATCAAGGTAGCTTTTCTGAATCACAAGCAACGAAGATGGATAATTCATGGGGAGGAGCATGGCATCATTAATATTCTGTTCATTTTTCGATAGAGGTGAAGCTTCATTCATACTTGGTACGTGTAAAGCATGTGCTTCTGAGGCGTACTTGCCGGTGAAAATGCATTCTTTGATCAACAACAGATTGCACCGACTGAGATGCATGTAGCCCTCTAAGAAGTAGTTTTGCTTCTCGTGGACACATGAAAATCATGATTGGAAAACTGGGTTGGTGCTATAGAGTCTCATTAGTTTCGACGGGGGAAGGAGCTTTGTGCATCTCCGCAGCTTGAGACAAGCAATGGATTTGCAATTATTACGCGTCTCTTCCCAAATTCCGTGTTCTTTCTTGTCTATCATAAGGAAAATCTGCTCTTCTCTATTCAAAGTGCTGGTTTGGTTGGCGACATTAGTTCGTTTCGGTTAAGGATATTATTTGACAGAGAGAAAAATTCCCGCCGAATATGGAGACAAAAAGTGGCACGACTCTTTGCTACTCAGCCTATATATACGTTACTTTGGAGATAGCCATCACAGAAGCAATTCTTAGTACTCTCGCTAGACAATCACATGAATCACCTGTACGATCATTTGTTCTCCGGGCAATGAACTTGCAACGTGTTTGCGAAATGCTCGAATTCAGAGATTGATCCCCTCCCGACTTTGTTTCTAACCAAGCAACCCGGACAAAAACAACTATCTTAGCCGGAACGGAATTACATCATACCGAGGCAGACGGGATGAGGAGGATGCCTTCCATTTACAGAGTTGAAGTCTTGGGGAACTCTTATTAGGTGACCCAACGTCAAGTTCAATCACTCGAAAACCCTTCTTCCTTTACACTACAAAGTTCACGAAAGTAACAGCATCGTATCGAGGACAGAGTGATCTTGAAAGGCGTCGGAGTGCAGTTTCGCCAAACCAAAGAGACTTCTAAGAACAATTACAAAATGCATTTGTTCTCTTGAGCAAGTCATCCGGGAAACACGCAGCTTTGGGTGTGAACACTTAATCAAATTCTATGTTAAAAAGGAGTGAGCCGTCGACCTCCCTCTCAGGCCTCCGGTTTTTTGACCGTTGCATTCAAAACGAGTCAGAAAATTGGTAGCCTTTGAGGGAGATTGAAGATCATCCTTTCACTTCAATGTTCCTTTCAACCCGACTTGGCCAAACTCTACCGACACTCGTGGAGTTTATATAGGAGCAAAACCTGGACAAAGAGGAGGCATTCGAACTCGAATCCCTTATTGCCTTCTCTATCCACACGGTACTTGTCTCCATGAACTCGAATTGCGTCACGTAAACAAGTTAGATATATGCGGAATCCATTAATCCATGAGACACGGGGATGAGTTTTCCTCCAATGCACCCACCAAAGATGGGGAAAAGTACCAAAAAAGTCCTAAATCTATAGTATTAGTACCAATTCAGTCCTAAACCTTTTAATTGGACTAATTTAGTCATAAACCTTTTTACATTGGTACCAATTCAGTCTATCCGGTCAAAATTGACCGGAAATCGCTGACGAGGTTGTTAGATCGCTGACGTGGACGCCGAAGTACTGACGTGGACAATTTTAAATAAATTTTTAATAATTTTCGAATTTTTTAACAAATTTTAAATATTTTTCCTTTTTTCTGTCTTCTTCTTTTTCTTGGCCTTGGCCAGTCACCATGGCCGGCGACCGGCCACAGGCGCCGGCGAGGGCGGCCCTCGCTCAGGCCGCGAGGGGGGCCCTCGCCATATCCAGCGAGGGCGACCCTCGCCCAAGCCGCGAGGGTCGTGCCCTCGCCAGATCCGGCGAGGGGGAAAAAGGGAAAATTATTTTTAAAAATTAATAAAAAATTCGAAAATTATTTAAAAATTGTTAAAAATTATCCATGTCAGCATTCCGGCGTCCACGTCAGCGGCAACCTCGTCAGCAATTTCAGGCCAATTTTTGCCAAATGGACTAAATTGGTACCAATGTGAAAAAGTTTAGGATTAAATTGGTCCAATTTAAAGGTTTAAGACTGAATTGGTACTAATGCAATAGGTTTTTGACTTTTTTTGGTACTTTCCCCCCAAAGATGGGCATGTCAACTACTTGGTGAGATTCTTCTATCTCAATGAAAGTACCCAGGATAAGGCTTTGCTTTCTCAGATTTGATGCCTGAATCGATGCCGAGAATACGATATGGACTGGAGGCAAAAGGGAGTCGTAGCTCCAAACATCTTTCCTGAGTTTGTCGGAGTTCGGTTTTCTCGCTGGGATAAAGATGAAATTCTTGAGTTGACTAGCGGAAAAACGTGATGACTGTTGAACTAACTGGACTTGACCTGTTCCTATCATTCAAAACCCCTTTTTCTAAGAGGCAATGCTTTTTATATCGCTGGATGAGAAGTTTCGGTTGCTAAAACGGTTTGAGAATTTCATTCCTCCACCATTAGCTTTCTATTTCCACACTGCGTGGACGACAATGCAGCAAGAATAGATGCCTTTACCTGTCGTCGGCTAGATGCAGAGGAAAATGTCAACCGAGCTTACTAGTATACATCACAACCTGCCAACGAGACGAACTGAGTTCGGTCTTGGTTTCTCTAAAAGACTCGAGGGCATCGGAGAATGACCATTTGGTGGTTTTATTGATCAGTCTGCTGTTCAGTCACGCTTGGTTTTGTATCTTAGATTACTCCGACGTGTTGGTAACCATTGAAGTGAGTCCAAATAGTGTCCTCTTACGGATCATTCAGGACGATTTATTTATCCAAGTGAAAAATGACTTATCTCTTATTTTTCAAAAGAGCAGATGCTCAGTAGTCAGTAGCAGTACATCTCTGGAAGACGGGTCCGATAATTCAATATCGGAACATAAGCAAGGAAAGCAATTGCTAGAGAATGTAAGGCGAAGAGAGAACAAATAAACGCAGTGATCAGGTTTTGACCCTAAAGTAGATTAGTCACCATCACCAATCTGGATGCAAATTCTGCAGGCCTTCAGGTGCAGTCAATTGTCCTAACCCTATCATACTGCCGTCATGACTTCTCTTAACATCAGTCCTTGAGTGCCCAGCCGGGGTCAACCCCTAAGAAGTCAACCGTCATTTTTTCACCTCCTCCTGAGTAGTATTCTCCGCCAAGTATGTCGCCAGTATTCCTATTGTCATGCATAAAAAGTGCCGAGTCGGCCAATTCGACCTGTGGAATGGTATAACCGGTGCTCGGATTCTCCATTTCCATCTCCTTGTCAAATGCATTATGTTTTCCAACATAGAGCCGTGGCTCAGTGTTGTTAACTACAGAATTTCCATCCCGCACTGACCCAGATGAGTTCACCGAGCCACCGGCTGAATAACCAGAAAATCCTCTGAATAGTATTGGAGAGATCGTGTTATCACTTATTTTTGCACCCATTTCAGCAGCCTTCTGAAGCAAGGCTGTTGCGGACGTGTAAGCAGAGGCCATGCTGAGAGAGGAAAGGCTGTTCGATCCGCCAATTGAGGCCATACATCCTCGGGAAGCTCTCGGGTTATTGAAAGGATCCACAATAGTCGGTATCACAACCCCTGTTGAGTTGAGAGCCAGTGGCCTTAGCGAGGTGTGCATGTCCTCGTTAGTAAAGGACAAGTTCATCATAGAGTTTATGTTTGAGGAGGAATCGCCTGGCAGCAAGGGGTTAAAGACCTCTTGAGTTTGGTTATGCGACATTCCTCCTCCAGCTGCGAGGTTCTGATTCATTCTGTTATTTTCTTCTGTCGATGCATCGCAGAAGGCTCTATGCGTGACGAAGCTGTCTTTCCTGTGAATTGGTGTTGATAACAAGAAGTTGTATCAGCAATTAGTGTTTTTCCCCAATCCTCTTGAACGGAAAGTGAAAGTTGGCCTAGGAAATTCTTGGAAGAGAAACTTGCCCGTCGAAGAGTGTCCCATAGATCATAGAGAACTATGAGTAGGGAAATTTTACCTTGAGAAAATCATTCTGCACTCGCAACGATACTCTCTCGTCCCACAGATTTTGCTATGCGCCTTCCAATCTGATTGGACAGCATATCTTTTCAAGCACTTGTCGCACTTCCATTTCTTTTCTCCGTGCTTTCTGCAGTAGTGCTTCTTTATGCCGGTCAAGTCGCCGAGAGCCCGGCTGGGGTCGTGGTGCACACAGTTCGGCTCGGGGCAAATATAAACTCTCTTCTTGGCCTGTGTGCTTGGCCTCTGCTTTAGCTTCCAGGGCAAGTTGTGGCCTCTCCTGTGAAGCTGGAGGTTTTGATCTCTCTGAAATCCCTTAAGGCACACCTCACAGATGTACCTGTTGGTCGCCATTAGAGTCCTTGGAGACAGGGCTACAACTTCTGCATCCGGGTCTGCAAAGTTTTGTCATACGACCGAAAGAAACTATGCTGAGTTTCACAAAACATAAATACTGTAATTTCTGCAGCTTATTCAAACTGAGGACTATGTAACAGGAAATAATCTTCCTCCCCTTCCTTCCTTAAAGGTACTAGTTGTAGAAATCAGCTCAATTCCCCTTTTTTAAGCTGTCATTAATGATGTTGAAAGACTCCCACAGATTCTTGTAATGGCAGAGGCCCAGAGGCTTAGAGTTAACAAATGGGTTGTCAAGATTACATGTGTGCTTTGACTGAAAATTGTCGTGATTTTGACCTGCTAACAAAAGAACTTTCCCTTCTTAATTCAACTTATTGTTATGAGCACCATGCAATTTTATGTTGCGAATAAACGAAACACCTGTACTTACCTGGGTTTCCCGGAAGGTTCCGCTTCTTTTTCGATGCTGTCAGGGGTGGAGGAGTGGCAGCATCACCGCTGTTCTCCATCATGACAGGGCTTCCATTGGAAGACTGCGAGAAGGTATTGGTACTCTGAAACTGTTCATCATCTTCAAAACCCTGAAGATAGTTTGACATATTTTAAAATGATGCTCCGGTTATTATTTCCCGATGTTGGAAGGTGGGGAGCTGAATATAAATACGCGATGGACGGACAACGTAGAACGTGGGTTCTACTGACAAAATGAAGGAAAAATTCCGAGCTAAACTTGATCGAAATTGCACGGTCCACAAAAGTAATAATATAGTCTAATTAAGAAATTCCGTGATGACAACATCTTCATGTCAATAATGCTTCCTGGTAACACCGAGTACCATTCAGATCAAAACTGTAGAACTTGGGATCTGCCTGTCCTGTATGGTTGTCTTAAGCAGAAGTCAGCTCATTTTTCGGACCGACCCTTCATACTTTAATGGCAAGAATGAAGAGTTCATGAATGAGTGATACAAATAGTTCATTCTACGTAAATTCCAGGGGTTCAGCTTCAGATCGATCTGAACGATCATTTACTAATAAAAAAGCGTTGCCGTTCCTGTCTCGGCATGAAGACCGCGAGATAAATATGATTTTGGGGACATGAAGACAGTAAGAAAAGGGACACGAAGGAGGGCGACAAAGGAGAGATCCGCGTGAAGAGACAAGAAGTAGCCTTCTGGTTTCGTTTGTTTGAGTTTCGATTGTGAATGGTAAGACCTGCTTCTGTGATCATCCTTTGGATTCCCATCAGAGGTTTGGAACATATGTGCTTGTCGAGGACTTGTTGTCATTTAGCTTCAGGGTGGTTTGAACAAGTTCCATCATCTCAGACTCAAGAGAAGTGGCCATTGATGTGGAAATTCTTCATTTAAGCTATGCTTTTTCCGAGCCGATGACCGGTGCAGTCGGTACCGGATCAGAAAGCAGAAGAGGATCTGTGAGGCGAATCGATAAGGTGTTGGCTCATATCTGTTGATTGAGGAGTGTGCTAATCTGTGTAAAAGCTAGTGAAGCACATAAAAAAAAGACATCCTGTAACATTAAGAAGAGAGACTGACAGACTTTCTTTTATCACTCAATATAATTTTCTTTTTACATTAAGTGGATCATAATGAGAATTTCCATTTTAAACTGCGTTTCCAAATATTTCTTATCCATACTCTGAACTTTTGGAGTAAGAAAAATCGATTAATCAAAACTCAGCTGTTAAACGCTTGCAACTTTTTTCTTAGGCTTTAATTATTCACGGTAGATTAATTAATAAAGATCGTGCAAGATGTTGAAATTCGTTTTAATTATTTGAACAGAGGACGAGAAAGGGTGATGACTAGGCAATTTTCAATCGCAGCGTGTTAGCAACGAAAGATCAAGTTTAGGAAATAGCTTCGAGAGAGATTCAATTTGGAAATTATTTTTCTAGAGGGTTTTATTTTCGTAAGGAAAAAAAGAAAGTTGTAGTTTTCAATGAATCAAATCTTGTCTTATTTGACAGGTAAAAACACCCCTAGCTCGTACCATTTGTAATTATCCAAACAACCTTATTTCCTTTGTCTTGGTCAGCATTCTTAAATCCTTTGAAGGTTTGACTCGGTCTATCCGTGTCCACCAAGTGCTTTTATAATTTGTCATAGGGCTCGAGGATCCGTACCCGAGGACGGTCCTCCGTCTCACAACATGCTTCACTTGGCGTCTCGAATCGATCAGTCATGTGAAAACAAGTTATAAAATCATGATAATTCCGATCCCTTGCCATTACATGATCATTACACACAGCCTTTTTTTTTAATGCATTTCAACCGAAAAATAAGCAAATTAAAAAGATAAAAAGAAAATCAAAATACAAGCAAAGAAGAGGGCTAATTAGATTCCACTTCTTTAGCCCAACACAATCCCCATCACTTAGAACCCTTCAACCCCCAAAAATCAGAAAAATAAAATAAAATAGAAATAAGATAAATATAATAACTCCAAGACGGCAAACGCAAAATTAAGTAATTAAGATTTACAGAAATAGAAATTATTGATTAAGGCTAAAAATAGTACGCAGAAGGTGAGCCCAAATCAAACCCAGCCACGTCCTTTTCCGAGACCGGCGGGATCCTCCCGAAGAGTGGGCTGTGCTCCACGAACTCATTCGGGTCAAAGCCCATGTACGGCCCGTTCGATGGCCCAGGCACAAAACCGTTCAGACTCTGCTCCTGAAGCCCCAAGAAGCCCATATCGGTCCAACCTCCGTGGCCCATATCCAAGCCCGAACCGTAGCAGCTGGACATGTCTGGCGGAAATGGTGGCAGCTCAGTCTCGTCGTAGGACTGCGGACGGGCTGCGTCCCCAAAATCGGCAATGCCCGTCACCGGATGGTAGGGCCCGCCGCCAAGAGGCCCGCCGGCCCACCCGTTTCCAGCTGGTAGCCCGGATGTGAAGTCCACGTTGCAGGCGCTCCCGGAGCCCGGCGAGTAAAAGAGCTGATGATTAGGGTTGCTGTTGTTCTTGTTGTTTTGATGATGTGGTTGTCCTTGCTGTTGATGATGTTGATGTTGAGAGATGAAGAGCCCGGCGATGTCGTTGTGGGCCTCATCGGGGGAGATGAGAGTGGTGACCGAGGAGCCTGGCGGCATGTCAGAGTAGACAAAGTTGGTCCGAGCCTTAGCACCCCGCATGGACCGGGCGGCCCGGTCATAGGCGAGGGCGGCCTCCTCAGCCGTGTCAAAGGTCCCGAGCCAGTGCCGCTCCTTGGTGGTGGGGTCCCGTATCTCTGCCGCGTACCGGCCCCACGGCCGCCGCCTCACCCCAAGGAACCTCACCGGGGCCGCCCCGTCGTCGTGGTGGGTTTGGAGGGGGGGCGGCGGTTGCTGCTGGTGCTGGTGCTTTCTCTTGGTCTTTGAGGGTGATGGGGAGTTGACAGGTGATGACGAGTTGGTGAAGTTGATGTGATCCATGATAAGTGAGCTAGTGGCAATGCCTATATGATCATGTAGAGAGAGAGAGAGAGAGTGAGCGTTTGGTTTCTCAGGTTGTGTTGAGGAGCTTCAGAACGAGTTGGGTTTTAGGGCTCTGCATGGATTGGGGAGGTTTAAACAAAGGAGGTGCTGTTATATAGACTCACGTCCGTTTGCAATAATTGTCGTTCACAAAGTTGTTAATTGCATTCAAATCCCTATAACTTTAGCATTAGTGATGACATTTAACAATCAAATCAAATCCCTTCTTTCTTCCCCCCTAGAAGAAAGTTCAATCCCCCCACTAATATTATTGGCTTTGCGTTGCACTGCGGCCAAAATAGAAAATGAAAAAAAAAAGAAAAGAGAAAAATTGAAATTGTCGCGCTGAAATATTAGTGTTCTGGAAGACTGTGGCCAGACACTTCGAGGAGAAGCCGTTAGACATGCATTGAACAGGCGTTAATGGAAGAGAGTGAGTGGTTTTTTTGAGAAATCACACGCATAAATGACTCATTATGTGAGTGATTTCTCATTTTCCGAAGCTAATCTGTTCAGCATAGACGAGAGCCAAAACCGCAATAGTTTAAAGCTTCTTAAGCAGCAAGCACTGACGAGGTTTGAGCATTTTATGCTTCGCTCCGACGTCGACATCTTTAAAGTGACCTGTTCCAACATCCTGTCTTCTCTTCTCTAGTGACCTGTTCTAGTATTTCTCACAAGCTAAATTATCTGCAATGGCTTCGAATGCATCGGCAAGATCTGAGTGAAGACATGAGTTCACATTGAGAAACGATGATGGATCGAATAAAGAGTTCACATTGAACACCTCATACGTTACACTAGTCGCAGATGTCATAACAGTCAAAGGCGTATTTGCTCGAAAAGCAGCCTTGAAAAATCTACATATTGCATGGTCCAGGCTCATATCCTGCTCTAATCATTTACTTACCTAATCCAAAAAGGCCCCCCCTCACATGTGATCACCAGAGATATAGAGCATGAGTGCAGAAGTGTGTGTGTGTGTGTGTCTCTCTCTCTCTCTCTCTCTCTATCGTTTCATTCCCAATCATAGAGCGTACTGAACCAAATCAATGCTATGATGAGCCCCTG
>BCNH02000002.1:21803017-21813993 GCA_001662345.2 Metrosideros polymorpha var. glaberrima | reverse complement strand
TTCTGTGTTGGGCTGCATGTGAGAGAAGGACACATAGGCAAAAGCTTTCTTTATTGGAGTAAGCAAAACTCTAGGTAAGACCTAGGAGTAAAAAGTAAGACTAGAGAGAGTGCTCGAGGCCTATGACGAAATAGAGAAAAAGTAGTAGGAAATGAAAACGACGCGCCATTTCAAGATCCGCCAACGTTTTCCTCAATCCCTTCTTCAACCAGTCCGATTGCGGGAAAATCGTAAAAAAAATCTTAAATTTATTGCATTTTTGTCAATGTAGTCCTAAACCTTTTAAGTTTGTGCCAATTTAGTCATAAACCTTTTAAGTCCTTTTTTAGATATTTAGGATTGAATTAGCACAAACTTAAAAGATTTAAGACTAAATTGGCAAACTCAAAAGGTTTAGGAATGAATTGATAAAAGTGCAATAAATTTAAGACCTTTTTGATAATTTTTCCGTCCAATTGGTCGATCTATTCATAGCTCAACATAGCAGTTCTTTCTATTATTGTTCTTGCACTCGATAGATTGAAGGACAGATGCAATTTTTTTCTCGAGATAAGTCTCTAATAAGGACTAGCACGACAAAAAAAGAAAATCCCTTTTTAATTTGCTGTTACTTAAAGTCCAAGATTGCTCTCTCCCCGGTCATGTGCAAGCACATGAAAAATAGTGGAAATTCATGATTGCTTCGCTTCGTTAAAATAAGCAAGAAACGATGGGCCTTCTTAGCTTGATCAAGAGTTACTAAAGTATAATGTATATGAAGAATAAACTATTGCATTGGGAAGCCAAACAAAACCTGCCCCTTGGTGATCCCTAACCCAAAACTCAGTAAACATATATAGAAGTTAGAGAGAGAGAGAGAGAGTAGGGCTATACAAATTGGCAAAAGATAGCTTTATCTCCCCATATTTAAATATTCCATTACATGGGTCATGCAAAAATAAATATTATAACCCCCATTTTTTTTCGTGAGGACGTTTACCAGGATTTGGTGTCTAGCAACTTATGTCTGACCAAAACGTGTGACACAAGTATCACGAAAAAATCTAAACTTATACATATGTGACATATATACCCTCTATTTCAGTTCCATCCATGATATATTTGTCACATTGATAGAAATTCGGAAGTTTTTATAACACAAAAAAAGTTCAGAGCATTTCTGTCACAATAAGCAAGTTTAGGTTTTTAGTGATACAAAAATGCTGGTCATTTGTGTCATAATGGGTATAGTTTGAGGATTATTATTACGTCCGACAGTGGAAAAAACTTTTTTTATTTGATATCATACATGTATAGAGATAGTTTGTGCACTTAATGGCATCGAGGGAAATTTTTATTCCAATAAATTGTGAGAATTAGGTCTTGCAATAAACAAATCTAAGGCTAGCCTATAATAGAGAAGTCCATGAGTCATGGTTTAGGGTTTCTATGATTGTAGTCCAACTTTGGTCATTGTCTCCATGGAAATAAAATAATAAAAAAAGGAAGTGAGGACAAAAATTGCCACAAGCGTTTTGCGAAACCCAAGCCTTACGACATCCATGTGGCACCCAATATTAACCTCGAGATAGGTATGTCGGACAACATGATCCTCGGCCATAGCTTCTAACTTCTAAGTGAAGAGTTGGATGGTACTAACGATGAACAGTTGAATATATATTTACAAATTAATTTCGAGATTCTGTGCTACACGAGGCACTCGACAAGAAAATTGTTCCTTTTCGAAGTATCATCTTTCTCGTGTTATGCATATTTCATGAATTGAAAATGAAGATGTTTTTTCTTTATCAGAGTCAAATGACGAGTGCACCAATCGAAGGCGCTCGTTAACAAAATCCTTGACTTTGGTAGGCGACCGTAATTGCGGTCACGTTTCTTCCGGGTAGCGTACGATCGACACGCAAAGTCAGTCGTAACAAGAACTTTGGCTACATGGCCGGTCAAGAATCTCT
The DNA here is from genome assembly GCA_001662345.2 of Metrosideros polymorpha var. glaberrima. NCBI lineage: Eukaryota > Viridiplantae > Streptophyta > Magnoliopsida > Myrtales > Myrtaceae > Metrosideros > Metrosideros polymorpha. The sequence goes on along the minus strand of BCNH02000002.1, from coordinate 21,812,041 downwards.
CGCAGAAAGTTGCCAAATGCAATGGTACAAAACCAACGCACGTTGAAATTTTTGGGGAATAGGGAAGTAGGTGCGTGTGGAAATGGAACCAGTTTGACATTTAGACAATCCCCAAGACTTCACCTCGGAATTTTATCTCACTGCCGAGAACAAACACGACCGCACCCCACACCCCCTATAGTCAAACCTCAAATTCCGGGGGGGAAGATCATGCTGTTCGACGCGTCAAAGAAGAACGTTCAATTTTCTTTTCACGATTCGAAACAAGAACACAGCAGAGCGCACGCTCCCCTCGAACGTCGATCCATCTTCGAGTTCTTTTCTCAAATTCCATAACAATAATTGACTAGGACGAAGACCGAGAATCCATTAGAAATATGCCGTGCCCATTGACAATGGAGCGGGGTTGCTTTTCGAAGTTTGCGATCGCTTGCGGGACTTTTCACATATGCTTTTCCCACTTGCCCAAGTTGAGCGGCGGGCGAGTAATTCCCATGATTTCCCATCACCGCCGTGACTGGTTCCCGTCGACGTCGTACACGTCGTCCTTCGAATGGGGAAAGAAGTATGGAGATTGTACGAGGGAAAACGTTGTCTCTGCGACGGTCGCATCATGTCCCTGGTGCCATTGGATGTTGGTAATGCAAGGAGTATATAAAATATGTTCTCAAATGACGTTTGGGAGTAAGTGCCAGCATTCCAAGAGCATTTCCTTGGGAATTGAAGTGATGTGATGGATATCAAACGTGAATGATTTTGAACTGTCCAAGGGTCTGTTTGATCAAAATAGAAGTTTGAGACGATTTTTCTAAATTTCGAGTGAAAGAGACGACTGGTGTTTTCCCCCCCTCTAATAGTTATATTCAAGGGCAATAACACAATCAACATACAATCGGTCAGATTGACAACGGGAAAGTAACAAGTTGGCGGCAACCCTCATTTGATCCGTAAAATATCTCTTGAATTGGAAAGCTGAGTCAAATGTATCTAGAATGACGTTCTTAAAGTCTATGCGTGATGGTTTTGGGTAAAAAAACCCCATGATGTAATATTGAATAATTAATATATCGTAATTAGTCCATGGCCCATTAGCTTAAATTTTTTAATAAGGGCGACATAATTGAATGATGTTAACTAAGGCTTTCGCTGCGCGTATCTAGCACAGTGGCATTAGAGTTAATCGAGTAATATATCCCTTTGCTTTCTGCCAAGCTTGTGGGCCAAGGCGATTGAGGCGGAGCATGAAAAGTAGATCTTGTCATCGCCAAACATCTATCGAATCTGGTCGAGCCAAGTTGGAGATTCTTGAGTCGAGATAAAATCAGTGCCGGAGGACTGTCAAAGTTTTTGGTTGCACTCGATCACTTGGGGAAAAGAAAAGAAAAATTAAAATCGGGTTCGAAAAGGTGAAATCTATGCCGAAGGCATTGGGTTGCAGGGGAAAAGAGAAGCATCGAGATGCTTTGTACTGAAAGTGATGGGAAAAAGAAGAAGAAGAAGGCATTTCGTGGCCAAATGCGGAAAGGAGCTAATGAGATTTGCATCCTTTTCATGTAGCTTTCTCCCTCATCCCGCCATTACTGACTCTGTAAAGTGGAAACTCTCACCTTAGAGAGAGAGAGAGATTGCTTTGACTTTGCTTTCCCATCGAATCTGTCTCTTTTCGTGCCTTGAGACTGGAGATTCATGGGATTCACAAATTGGACCCCAGCATATTCCCTCCTTCCCATGTAATTTCGTGTTCCCGTTTGACCCTCTCGATGCTCAATTAGACCTTAATCCCTCCAATTTCACTTCTTCTTTGGGCGATATCCTTACCATTCCATCAATAAGAACGGTTTCAATATAAATAATACAATGTTCTCTCGGGTGAATTATAATCGATGGTAAGTGGTCGCTTAACTTAATTGAGTTTTGTAATCAAACGATGGCCATCGCCAATGCGTCGGCAACATCAGCTAACAAATTACCCAGTTTCAGTCAAAGTGCCTAAAGGGGAAAATAAATGAAAATTCAATGCACTGTGTCATCGAAATCATGGTTCCATGTCTTGATTGTAAAATTCAATAGAGCTCAATGATTACCGAGCGATCTATCCAATTTTTGTTTCTCAAAATCTTGCTGCCCAACCAGATCAGGCCTCTATTTGGGCCGACGAAGCTTGGCCCAATTTCTCTCAAAATATTGTCTATATGCCAATCTTGGTGCGTTTATTTCACGAAAAATGCGCAATTTATAAAACATTTATTGCTTGTAACGCTCAAAATAATTAGTCAAAGAAAAATGTTGTCTCTGTCGACAACTATTCATGTCTAAACTTTTTTTGTGAACTATGAAGATGTTTTTCGTTCTTTCATTTTTATAAGCAACACAAACAATCATTTTTAGAAAAAAAAAATTCAAATTAATTATTTTTTGTGAAACAAATAAGGCCAGTATATCTTACCGGATCAAATTGGGAGGCTTTCCAAGTTCCTTAGGACAGGAGATGAACTTGACAAGGCCCATTAGGACTGGCTAGCCCAACCTCCGCTTAAGGGCCGGAGGTGAAGATACTCACTTTAGTAGTTAAATCCCAGGCGCAAAACTGGTGACTTCGTAAGCTTTATAGTTATTACGTGGATCGCGGTTCCAAAGATCGGCTCTTTCGGAACTCGAACCGGGTTGCATGAGCTCTCGACCTGTCCCGCATGTTCGAGCAGGCTTCCTCCAATTTGTTTATGGAAAACGACTGCGTTTTGGAAAATGGGTAAAGAAGTGCGGAATGAAAAATCGTGGCTGAAAATGATGAAAATTGTAAATTGGCGCGAGAAGAAAAAAGGAGGGAAAATTCAAAGTCATTTGAGTTTTCTCCACATTTCCCTCCCCTGAATGACGGGCAAGTGTGGAGATGTACGATCCATTTTTTTTCCTTTTTTACACAAACCACCTTTATTATGTGTAGCTATATTATTAGAAATTAACTAAGTATCGAAATTAATTATGATAAGTACGACTTGTATAAGATCGAGAGCACCAAATTTGTGTACCACGATAAAAATCCATTATCCTCGACTATAATTGATCTTTCAAACTTTAGCAATCGACATTACAAGACTGTCACTGGTTTTCTCGTTCGGCTATGTCCTATTGCTCTCTTTCTTTGTCTAATTAGCATTTCCAATGGCCCTTTTGTCCTTTTGCCAGTGAACACCTAAATTCAGGAGAATCAGAATTAAGTTTTTTTCATTAAGGCTAATACTACATATATTAGGACCGATTTGCATAGTTGACGCTTTAATCGGTGCGAAGCACTGTCGTTTGATGCTATCGATTTTAAAAAACAATTATCAATAAACTCAAAAATGTAGCAAATGCCAAACATACTGATTTTTAGCACATTCAATAACAATTGTAAAGCTGTTGCGATGGCATTTGACGGAAGAACTGTCCAAAAGTCATAAACCATTGTACATCGACCAATTTAGTCATAAACATTTTAATTGTGTTAATATAGCGATAAACCTTTTGTCAATTCGCCAATTCAATCATAAACCTATTGATTGTGTCAATTTAGTCATAAATATTTTAACGATTTGCCAATTAGTCATAAATCTTTTGACGATTTACCAAGCTAGTCCTTTCGATCAATTATCCGAATAATAGGTTAAGGAGTGAATGGACAGAACTTCAAAAGATTTGAGACAACATTGACATAATTAAAAGGTTTAGGACTAAATCGGCAAATCATCAAAATATTTATGACTAAATTGGCACAACTGAAATGTTTAGAACTGAATTGACCAATGTATAATAGGTTTAAACATTTTAGACAATTATCCCCAACATCGGTTGACATGGAAAAATTATCAATTCAAAGTCAACGCTCAAACGCAAATCAAGCGACCCCACTTATACATGAAAGCTCATTTTAGCACATCATTTAGTTCATCGGTTTCTTAAATTGATCTCGGCTATACACTTGTGAGAGATTTCGAGTTTAGTGCAAGTTCCACCTAGAACTTTGAACCTACTTGTTGAAATAGGTTCTTTATATCTTAGAACTTTGAACCTACCATGTCACAGTTTCTAAGGTTGGTTCCAGATCTATACCAAGAATCGATTCATGTAAGAATGCTCGTTTCACTCAAGTTCTACTTGTATTCTTAATTGAATGATTGTAGCGAACTATTATCTTTAATGATCATCACTTACTACTGTAATTCACTAGTTATAACTTATATTTAGACACACGAAAAATATGAAATATTAACAAAGCAAAAGTCTCAATTATAAATATTGTCAAAACTGGAAGTTCACATCAGTGTTTCAATTATACACTCATCATTGAACGTTATGGAATACCGCACGATCGCGCAAAAATATAGATAAAGAAAAACACAAAAATTTGTTTCAGATTTCACATTCCACCTACTTAGAATTGGAATTTACCCGTCGAAATAGGTTTTACAAATTTTGAAATTTGAAATCTACCCTGTACTCCTTTGGAACCATGCTCACCCCTGATGGGACCCATTCGCGTTTCAGAAGAAGTGGACAGTGGAGATGAAGAGGGAGAGATCTACGGTGGAGGTGGCGATGAGAAAAGTAAAAAATTCGGGGCATTAGTGGGCTCAGACCAGACCGGCCCATCAAGCAGACAAAGGCCAGTCGCACGACCACCGACGCGTCCCGCCCGGTGTGGGCACCGCAAATTCCAATTTAAGACCCACGCGCGCGATGTCGCTTCTTCACCATCAATGAGCGCTCGGTCCACAACCTCCCCACTAAAATTCCATAATCGAATCACTTAATTATAAATTCCATATTAAAATCAATCGGCGTAGAATAAAGTTTTGATCTTGCGATATATCTCTTAATTTTGGCCGATTGCTGCTCCCTTTGGTTGACTCGAAGTCTTTGCTCCCGGATCAACGTCGGATTCGACGCGATCCGTCTCGTCATCTCCTCCGTTTCGCTGCCTCCCGAGGCACGCTGATCGAGTGTGCCGCTGCCGTGCGTTGCTTAATTCCGATGAAATGTGAAGAATTGTTCATCCTTCTGTTATTTCGAAGGTGGGATTTTTTTTTGGTGGAGGTTTGTTTGAGTGCTCGTCGATCGGCCTTTCGTTTTCTCCTTTTCTTGTTAAAGGGGTTGTTCTGATTTACTCGGATGGTCTCGTTTGACTTCTCATTGTATTGCGTCCGTGTTGATTGCTCGAAGATCTGCTCGGGTGTTGCGCAGAAGCTGGGTTTGATTTGGTTCTCGAATGGTTGTTGGGCAAATCATTGGAGAAACTTGGGATTAGGTGAATCTGACACTTGGAACTTGTCCGAGGCAGAAATCGAGTCTTCGCGTGTCCTCTGTGGTTAGATTTGCTAGGCTGGTTAATGTAATCATATTCTTTGCTGCTGCTGATGATCTGACTGTTGCTTATCGCAGTACTTAACCATTCTTTTTTCGCTGATCATTGGTTAGTGTGCATTGTCGGCGACAAGAATGCCACTTTGTTATTTGTCCGAAGCATTTGTTCTTAGTTGTTATCCTTGGGGTGCTTGTCAAGGCAAGTTGTGGTCTTGTTGGTTCTTAGTAGTTTTCATAAGCTCTGATTTGCGGGTTGTTGAGGGAATCAGTAATCACTGATGGGTTTCTGGAAGTGTCAATCAGAACAAATGCTAGACACGAACATTTTAATGAAAAGGTCAAACCTCTGGCCATCCTTATAGGAGTGATGATTTGAGACAAAGAAATGAATGGATTGTTCTGGGACATAGTTAGCATTCACAAGTTGATGACATGAGCAAGGCGACATTGTATCTGGTCATGTACAATGGTATTCAGAGATGATCTCGAGGAATGTGTTATTCATGCTCTTGGAGTGTGAGTCGATTGTCTGATAGGGAGGATGTCTGAGAGTGTAGAAGCAGCAAGCACATATCATTGGAATGATTTTTATGTTCCACGTTTAGTTGCTTCTCCTTTTGTTTAGCTTCATAGATTGTATCTTTCATAAAATTCTTGATAATGCCAATGGTTTACCGCTTTGCAGGTCTCACTCTTGCTGTTTTGGACCATCGGGTTTCCTATAGGTTTCTTCTCATTTATCAGAAGAACTTGCCCAGTTTGATTCTCGACAATCTCGGTAGTTTGGATCTTCTCCATGATTTGCCAGATTTCATTGTTCACCACCAGGAATTAGAACATTATCTGGGAAGCATCAAGATGGGTGCTAATTGCTGCTGTCCACGCACGGATGATATTGAAGAGTATGCTTATCCAAGCAATTCTATATATGGACATTGCCTATGCTTAAGATTTTTCTTCCACCAGCTATTTACCGGGGTAGGCTTACACCAAACATATCAGAAGCTTTGGTATTTAATTTTTACGGAGAATTTAAGTTTCGGTGTGGGAAAGTCCTTTTTGCTTTTACAACCTTCCCCATTCGAATAAGGAAATTTATTTTTCTGAAAGTGACTTGCATGGGGTAGTGAATGGAACTTGACCAGATTCACATGGAGTTGGAGATAGGTTTTGCAATTCCCAATAACACGTCGCAAGTCCACTTTAATTAATCTTCAGCATGGGTTCTCTCATAATTTATCTACAGTTTGGAGATTTTATTTTCCATAGTTCTAAACTTCTTTCAAGTATAATAACAGTACCTACCTTTTGTTATTTTGTCTCCCAATACAGTACAGTGCTGTGTTCCAGAGACCTCAAGGACGGTCTATGACTGCCACAGCTCCAGTCTCCACTTCTTTGGCTTCATCAGGGATCACTGGAGCATTACCAGACAATTCCGCAACTGACATTCACCCTGCAAATCCCAGACCCGTTCCATATGAGGTTGAGCAGAGATATTCCCGCTTGCCACGTGATGGCTTGGTGTCTAGGCGAGAGAAGTCCATGACCCATTTCCAGGAAGAGTCACAACCGCTCAGAATAAACGTGAGTAGTTCTGGTACAGAGTCGGTGGAGTTTGAGGAGAAATGGAGTAGTGTTGATCCGGAAGAAGAGTCTAAACTTGGCCAATTAGAATCTATGGAGAAATTGTCAACAAATAAATCTGCGAAGGGATTAAATCCGACTCAACTTTCGTCAGAAGATGAAGACATCTGTCCCACATGTCTCGAAGGTAATGTAATCTGGCAATCTGGATTGGGCATTGGGTTAAACTGCTTGTGAGTTATTGTGCATACTGTCATCTCATGCATTGTCGTTGGTAGTTGCGATGGAAAAACTGTTGCAGCTGTTTTTGCATAACATTTGCAATTGCTGGTTCCCGCAGAATATACTCCCGAAAATCCTAAAATTACAGCACGATGCTCTCACCATTATCATCTTGGTTGTATTTATGAATGGATGGAAAGAAGCGATAGTTGTCCTATTTGTGGCAAGGTATGCACCTTTCTCATCCCAGTTATTTCACACATGGCGACGCCTTTTTTCTTCGTCCCCCTCTATATAGCATGACTCACTACTAAGCTTCTATGAGATCTGAATTTTTTAATTTCGGAACATGTGAGTAAGAAAGAGATGTTCATTTGAACTCCATGAGCACGTAAAGTCTCTTGTCGCCTGTCTCGCTTCTTTTCTTTTCTTTTTTGAGGTCCTCCACATGTGATCAACGCATGGCATATATAGCTTCAAAAACGGTTGCCTATTCTTGCACTTGAGTAATGAAAATGGGTTCCTTTTTTTCCTAGGCATGTGTAGAGCTTACATTTGAGTAACCCCTACGAAAGTATCGCTATCATCGGCTTCATCTTTGCTTGCTACTTTTTCTTTTCTTTTCTTTTCTTGAGACGAATCATTTGCTCTATCGAGTTTATTATCTCCATTGAATCCTTATCTCACCACTTCTCTTTCTCGAATCTCAGGAAATGGAGTTTTGCGAAAGCCCTTAGCGCTGTATCATGGATCCATTGGTTATAAAAAAGAGGAAAAAAATGTGCACAGATTAGTTGGGTGTGTAAATAAAGTTACTCTTGCCCTGTATGAAATTGGCTAAGGGGGGGAAATGGTGGTCTCTGGATTGTACATCACATTTTATTTCTGATATGATGCTCTATCTTCTTTACTCGTGTATCTGTCTGCTGATTTAAACTAATGCCGAATCGAACCAGAACTGTTATGGGTCATCCGACGATTTGGTAATAGCGATCTTCATCTAACGTCGAGATTGTAAAGCATTAACTAGAAAGTCACCTAAAGAAGCAAGAAACACAGATCGTTTGTGGCCGTTGAACAATACCCTCTCTCTCTCTCTCTCTCTCTCTCACAGTGTTGTTTAATATGATGTAGTTTGGTACAATGACATTGATGTACAAGCTAACTACAGTGACATTGATGTACAAACTATCGGAGCGACAATGAAAGGATACCAAAATATGGAAGAGCACTGGACAGACAGACTAACAGAATCACAAAGAGTGCAGAATGCAACTCTATAGACGGCGGGTCGTCATTGCCATCGCGCATCTTTCGATTCCTAGGAAATGCAATAGGAAGGCGCATGACCGCTCGAATCGACTATCTACACAGCGTTTTTACAAGCTCGTGTTTTTCGCCGGGGATAGGGCAAGGAATTTAGGGGACTGTGAATTAGGGTATGCAACACTGGGGCATGGGAAAGTGACAGGACAACATGCACCTTCAATTTACTGCAAACTGTATATTTTCACTTCATCCTCTGATCAGCGTTCTATCTCATCACAACTGATCATGTTCTCCACTATAAATGTCTCTTAAACCTACACCTACGTGCCATGCAGTCCGGGTCTGGATTCTGTCATGCGCATCACTTTCGAATTTTGTGATAAACAACATAAATTAGTCGGTTAAGGTAGTTGAAAAATGCGGACTCCGTTTGTTTTATGGAAACTAAATAATTTAAAATACATATTTTAAAATGATCGATTATATTGTTTACAAAAATCAATGTACGAAAAATATTTTCATCACCCATGAAAATGCTTAAACATAAATTATTTTCGATAATAAAAATATTTTTTATTGACTAATTATTACAAATGATCGTTT
>BCNH02000002.1:21729303-21802969 GCA_001662345.2 Metrosideros polymorpha var. glaberrima | reverse complement strand
GATAAACAACATAAATTAGTCGGTTAAGGTAGTTGAAAAATGCGGACTCCGTTTGTTTTATGGAAACTAAATAATTTAAAATATACATATTTTAAAATGATCAATTGTATTATTTACAAAAATCAATAGATGAAAAATACTTTCATCGCCCATAAAAATGCTTAAACATAAATTATTTTCGATAATGAAAATATTTTTCATTGACTAATTATTACAAATGATCGTTTTTTTAATATATATTTCAAATCTTTCGTTTTTTGCGAAACAAATGGAGCATGAGTAGTAGTTTTTGTAGTCGGGTTAAAGTCGAAAGTTCAAACTAGTGTAGACAAGACAATCCACACCAATTCGAAAGATTAATTGTCTCTGATCCTCTCTCGAACATTCAAATTGGCAAATTAATTTGCGCAAAGAATAGTACTAACAAATTGGCAAAAATGGATTTGTCATATCCTAAATAAATAAATAAAATTGAATAAATTCAAGTTCTCCTAACACATAACTCCTTTTTATAAAGCGTTCTAGGTCGCATCATTCATTCCACCGTGCCTCTTTTTTTCTTATCCAATAGTCGATCACTTTCAAGCCTTGAACCTTCTTCTACCTTCTTCTGCCCAAGGCTGTGCGGCTTAGCACGAGACTGTGACTGGCTCAAGCGTATGTGCTCAATTTTCTTTTTTTTACTCCTTTTCTTTTTATTTTCTAGTTTATTTCAAGAGTCTCTGAGATCTCCGCCCACTGATCTCAGCATAACCAGATCTGGATTTTTTATTTTTTTTATTTTTTTGTCCCAAAATGACTCTGACCATGAATCCAAAGCGAGTCGACTCGACTCGAGTAGCTATAGGCTCGCGCTGAGCTGGAGGGCGGGCCTCGTGTGGGGTGCTTTTTCTTTTGTCGTCCTCTGCTCGTGCGGGCCTGACTTGGCACTCTTCCACATGTTTTTTGGAGCGTTTCCTTTTTTTAAAAAAGAAAAAACGAAATTCCCCACGAGCCACGTCCACGACAATACCACCTGGTCCTCGGCTAGTCCCACTGATTTTTTTCCCACCGAACCCGTTATCTCTAATAAAGTTTTTGTTAACCAGCGCTCCGAATTATTTGTTAAATTAAATCATATTGACATAATTCTTGAATTTGAAAAACCCAATTGATGCAAGAAAAATAGTGGGGGCCGGTCAGCAGCTCTGTTTGTGAAGTCAGGCCTGTTGGAGAACCCATTTCATCCGGTCTGTGTTTCCACAATTTCTGTTCTAACTTCTCGAAATATTAGGTGATACTAATACATCAAACTTTTTCACTGTAATAAGTTACGGGATATGCGCATTAAAAGTTCTATATTCTAAAACTTTCAAAAAGTATAATCAAGTCATTTTGTTAACTTCGTCTAGTTAGGCTAACAGAAAATGATGACGTGTCTTATTTTATAATTTTCTTAAGACATGTGGTGCCCACCAAGCCACATCAAATAAAACCTTCAAAAACTAAAAGAAAGATACAAACTAAGTTAGATTAAAAAAAAACTAAACTCAGATCAAAAAATGTGGCCACCATAGCTACCAGGAAGGGACGACGAAGGTTGCTTGAGCCTTCCCAAAGCTTGGTGACCCTCGCGCCAGATCTGAGCAACGGCCAACGAGGCCTCACCCAGGGTCAAGCTAGCATCGCCCATTGTTCGTAGAATTCTCAATGCAAATGAACGTGTTGAACAAATAATATAATGATGAGAAAAGATATCGTCCCACAGAGATTGATGATCAATAAACCAATTAAATACTAAAAATGGATTAATTCTAAAATTAATCTAACAGATCAAAATAGAATTGAGAATAAATTGAAATTAACAAAACTTGAAAAAAAAAGTTCGAAACTAAACGTAGTTAATCAATCAAATTAATACGTTAGAGCATCCGATTTCACTATAACCACTAGATATGAATTTAGATTATTACGCATGCAAGAACGATATCAAACATGTGATAGCATAATTTCCTCGTCTATTTACTATCCTATCTCTAGGTATAGTAAACCTATTTAGTTTATCAATTCATCATATTTCTACATGAATTTAAATAAACATAAGTGCATTAAAATCTATGAATATTCCCAATTTACAATAAATCTTTTGGACCACCTTATCATCAAAAGCCACACAAATAACATGGTATACATCTATCCATGTTTAATTCATAGTTATATATTATAACAAGCAATTGCATATTATCACTTCTCAGTCTCAAACATGCACATCAAACCATTCAAGTGCTGGCCAAATACTTAAAAGCATTAAGCACAATAATATATAACTCACATAAATGAAATCATCTACAAAACATAAATATCATGAAATTCATATCATCATGGTCAAGCTACATCGCAGCCTTAATGAAAGAAAATTAAAACATGATAGAAGAAGAAACGAAAATATAAATTAAATCAAATATCTTGAATCAAAAAATAAGAATTCTGTCACCACTTTTGTCTTCTCTTTAAAATATTAAAAAAACTCTAAAAATGATGAAAGAACGATATGAAAGTAACAACCTTAACTCTCAATATTATCCTATATATATGATAGAATCTAAGACTCCTAAAAACAATGCAATTGCTTATTTTTCACATTTAAAAATGGAACAAATATCAGAATTCTTGATTTGGTCTCTATCTTCTAAAGCTTATGTGGATATGGATAGCATCTTTTTTTCCTTCTTTTTGCCAAATTTTCCTTATTTTCTCCATATTTCATTATTTTGTATAAACAAGGAAAATTTGAATAAATAGAAGTAAATCCAAATATTTTCTCAAAAATAGTACATTATTTCTTGCCTAAAATAGGTGAAATAACTCTATTTTTATAGATTTATCACCCACCCTAGGCGAGGGTCGTCGATCCTTGCTCAAATATGGGATGAGGGTCGCGCCCTCCCCCAGATCTGGGCTAATAGGCCATCGTCGGGGGCTGGTGAGGGTTGCTGGGCTTTGGAAAGACCTAGGCGACCTCTGTCGATTGTGATGTCAACCACCAATGAGGACTTGGGCATAGCTGTTGATTTGAGTTTAGTTTTTGTGATAAGTTTTAGAACTTACCCGTACACTTATCCTAAAGTTTTTAAACCGTGCCCATTGCCCAAACTTCATTTTGTACTGTCGATACCCTAAAATTTTGTACTAGAGTGGTGCAAACTTAGGATTCTTTTATCACATCCGTACAAGTTTTAGGATTTTTGGGACACAAAAAAAAGTCTAGAGTATTTTTGTCGTGAACATAATTTAGGATTTATGTCTTATATAATAGAAAGTTTGGGGTATTGGTGTAGGAGTAGTCGACGTATTTTAGGATATTTTTTTTTTGTAATATTAATCCATAATAAAAGGAATTATTTTTGGCTCACACAACGAGGAAGGAGCATTAGTGATGGGGCCCTTTATTTTAGTGTTTAACCAGCTAATAAACAGCCCCGCGGTTTGCGGCAGTCATCGACTCATCCTTTTGCCTGGCACGGTGACCTCATCCGTCTTATATACCCCACGCTCAACGGCTCCGTTTTCGGCTCGGCTCGGCTCTGGAACCACACTTTTATATAGATGCTTGGCACTCGGGGTGCTTACTAGTCTCACTCTCAGTGTCGTCAGGGGCAGATTCATGGAGCCGCTTTTCTGAGGACGCCTTTTCATCTCGCTCTCTCGCTCTGACTGGCATTTCGGATCAGGTTCGTCGCTTCGATCTCTAGATCCATCGCTCGATTCTTTATCATCGTTGTCGTGGAATCGTGGGAAATCGATGGTTTTTATGTCCGTGTCGTCATTTCGTGCTGTGCATTCTCGTGTAGACCGACTGCTCCAAGAGCTCTTGGCTGTCGAACTAAGTCGATCCAGACTGATTGACGTCCTAAGATTGGCAATCAATGGCAGGGTCGACATGTTCCCCCACCTTCACTATGCTTCAATCCGACCCATCTGGGTTTTTTTAATAGCTCTTTAAGATTTCCCAGTTGCATCTTTCTAGACCCTTTACGGTGGATGTTCAATCTGATGAGTGTAATGGACTATATAGGTCGGAGGTGTTTTCACTGGTATGGCCCAATGGTGCGGTCTGTATGGACTTGTGGGTTTTTTCAAGTTATTTAGAATGTGATTTACCTGATCTTTTGTTTCCCGTCTGTTCGTCTCTGTCGTTTCAGTTAAACTGATTGAATTCGGATCAGATGGACACGGACAACAAATTCTTCAATGTGGGCGTCTTGCTTGTAGCCACTCTTGTTGTGGCCAAGCTAATCTCGGCACTGCTAATTCCGAGATCCAGAAGGCGCCTCCCTCCTGTTGTTAGGACATGGCCAGTGATAGGCGGGCTACTCCGGTTCCTGAAGGGTCCGATTGTGATGCTACGGGAAGAGTACTCCAAGCTCGGGAGCGTATTCACTCTTAATCTGTTGAACAAGAAAATAACGTTCTTTGTCGGCCCCGAGGTTTCTGCACACTTCTTTAAGGCTCCCGAGTCTGATTTGAGCCAGCAAGAAGTGTACCAGTTCAATGTGCCAACTTTCGGACCTGGAGTTGTGTTCGACGTCGATTACACCATAAGGCAAGAGCAGTTCCGGTTTTTCACTGAGGCTCTGAGGATTAATAAGCTTAAGGGGTATGTTAGCCAGATGGTTTTGGAAGCAGAGGTGAGCTGATAGTTGAAAGTAGTTTATTTATTTGTTATCTCCCTTTGTTCATGTGGGGTACAACTGCGTAAACTCATCTCACTGTTTATACTTTTAAAATTTGAGGCATCGATTTTCAGCATACATGAAAACGAATAGATCTTGATATTGTCAGGTGACGGCTGTTAGCTCCAAGTAAAGTTCTGTCAGATTGAGAGATGAGGAAAAATCTTTACAGTACCTCTAGGGCCATATCTGCATGTAAGTAGTTAAGCCAAAGGACTTTTCATATTCTATGTCAAGGTTAGCTTGAGCTTGAGCTGAATGGTTCATAAGCACGGGGGACACAATCATAAATGTATCAATGGCCATTGGTCGAGTCCCGTTTGTTTCCTTCAAAATAATAAAAGAAAATATGTAGAGGTGCAGCAATAAGTATATCATGCTTCTTAATGTTCCCCCCATCGATACACATTCTTATAGGTTTGACCCTCTCGCCTTTATTTTTTTATGTTAGCCTCGTGCTTAGTATGTAAAACTCTGCAGGACTACTTCTCAAAATGGGGAGATAGTGGTGAGGTGGACCTAAAGTATGAGCTTGAGCATTTGACCATATTGACAGCAAGCAGATGTCTTTTGGGTCGAGAGGTTCGTGAGAAGCTCTTTGACGACGTGTCAGTGCTATTCCATGACCTTGACAATGGAATGCTACCAATCAGTGTCATCTTCCCCTACCTGCCCATCCCGGCTCACCGTCGTCGTGATCAGTCTCGGAAGAAGCTCTCTGAGATTTTTGCAAGCATCATTTCTTCACGCAAATGTGCTGGCAAATCAGAAGAAGACATGTTGCAGTGCTTCATTGACTCGAAGTACAAAAATGGTCGCCCGACAACCGAGTCCGAGGTCACTGGCCTGCTTATTGCTGCTCTCTTTGCAGGGCAGCACACCAGTTCTATCACTTCCACCTGGACTGGGGCTTACCTCCTCACCAACAAGAAGTACCTCTCTGCTGTCTTTGATGAACAGAAGCACCTGATGGAGAAGCATGGGAACAATGTTGATCATGATGTTCTGTCTGAAATGGATGTCCTGTATCGGTGCATCAAGGAAGCGCTGAGACTTCACCCACCTCTAATTATGCTGCTCCGAAGCTCGCACAGTGATTTCAGTGTCAAAACACGGGATGGCAAGGAATATGACATCCCAAAGGGCCACATTGTGGCTACTTCGCCTGCTTTTGCTAATAGACTTCCGTACATTTATCAGGATCCAGACAAGTATGATCCAGACAGATTTGCGGTGGGGAGAGAAGAAGACAAGGTGGCGGGTGCATTTTCTTATATATCTTTTGGAGGCGGTAGGCATGGGTGCCTTGGTGAACCCTTTGCCTACTTGCAAATTAAAGCAATATGGACTCACCTGTTGAGAAACTTCGAGCTGGAGTTGGTTTCACCTTTCCCAGAGATTGACTGGAATGCTATGGTGGTGGGCGTCAAGGGAAAAGTCATGGTGAGGTACAAGCGCCGACAGCTCTCTGTGTAGAAGAGAGGCTTCCATCGTCATCGTCTTCTTTCATGCCCCCATAGAGACAGCCTTGCTCCTTCTTTAGCCTCCGGTGTTTCTGTTTGTGTCGAAAGTAGGGATTTTTAGCTTCAGCTTGTTTGTGACTATTGTAGCTTCAGACCAGAGCTCGTCGTGTTTCAGTTATTAGTTGCTCGAGCTAGGGTTGCTGCATTATGTGTTGATCACTTTTCAGAGCAACGAACTTTTTTATCTACTTGGCATCATTATTTATCTCCTAGAAACATCCAGAAATCAAAATCGAATGTAGTTCTACTACCCTGGCATGGCCTCAAGTTAATTAGCAGTATAAGAGCTGGAAAATGTGAAGTTACAGTTAGCCCACTTGCCCTGAATCAGTTTCAAGTGCATGCTTAAAGCCTCGTTTTAACGATCATATGAATCAAGCGAATACCCACGTCTCTGTAAGTCTCAATATTCACACTTATGAGCCTGATGCATTAGTCCTGTTCATACCAGATACTCTACGTCACCACGGACGTGATTGATAAGCATTTTGGCTAATCAAGGATATGCAAATTTCCACCAATTTGAGTTGGGGTATTTTACAATTCAATAAAGAACCATAGGATCTCTCTTCTTCTTGTCTATGAAGCCTATCCAACTCATCTCCTCGTGGCTCATCAAAAAGCACGAACCATAAACCTTGGATAGCAGATAATAGAACCATCGACCATCCTTACAAAAATCAAAGCACGCAGTTCAGCTTTTCAATGATTGCTTTCTACGAAAGGACGGAGTATATCACGTCCGGTGCAAAACCCGACTCCCAACTCATCCTCACCGCATTATAAATGCCAACTCCACTTGCAAATTACGCAAAAGAAATCCTACAAATATCCAGACGTGCCACCTTCCTGTAGCTGAGAAGAAACTCAGCCAATGACAGCACGCAGAACCCTCACTATGCAAACACCTACAGCCAACCTGAACGCGGACATGCCTACCAGTTTGAAGCCTCAACAGCAAATTAAGATAACATGCATGATACCAATGGAACTTTGCAAGCTCATCTGAATTTATGGTCAATTTGACTTTCAAAAAGCTTGACCACATTGCCACGCTGCCAGAAGCTTTATTGGCTGGACAACATTACATCAGCTTGAATGTTTAACAATACAGGACTCCAGGAAACAAAGGTAAAGACACAAGCAATTGCAAGGGAGCTAAACAAAAGTCTTGATAGTCTTACTAAGAAATAAGATTGAGAATGAGATCCTCACTCCTTAGGTAAGTTGATCAAGATAAAAGTATAGACAAGTACATTCTGAACTAAATAAATTAGTGTAATCCAGTTCCATTATTCCAAAAAGATGTTAACCAGAACTGGCAGCAAATATCCAGTATCCAGAATTGCAATGCAAATCGAACAAGTCTAATTGCAAGATCAAATGAAACCCGAAAAAGCAAGACACTCGTCTTATTTTTGCTTGCTAGAAGGACAAAAAGAATAAGGATGCATTTCAGCAGTAACAACAGCCTTCAACATACAGTCAGCATCAGCATTTCTCAACCAACCATCAACTTATTCTCTTCCAAGAAGCTGTAAGTAGGCACCTCCAAATTGTATGGCGCTGGTCCCTTGCGAATCCTGCCAGAAATGTCATAGTGTGAACCATGGCATGGGCAAAACCAACCACCAAAATCACCAGCATTTGGCAATGGGATGCACCCCAAATGAGTACAAACTCCAACTACAATAAGCCACTCCGGATTCTTAACTCTTGCTGAGTCCTCTTGTGGGTCACGGAGGGAAGCCAAATCAACACTGTTGGCCAGCTGAATGTCCTCTTCAGTACGGCGCCTGATGAACACCGGCTTACCACGCCATTTAACAGTAACAGTCGTCCCAGGCTCAATGCTGGATAAGTCAACCTCGAGGGAAGCAAGGGCAAGGACATCCTTACTAGCTGACATACTCAGGACAAACTTGAGGACCAGAAGACGGATCAAGGATGCATAGACGAACCTACCACCTGACAAAACAAAGTATGCAAAAGCACGCTTGCT
Source organism: Metrosideros polymorpha var. glaberrima (assembly GCA_001662345.2). Classification (NCBI taxonomy): domain Eukaryota; kingdom Viridiplantae; phylum Streptophyta; class Magnoliopsida; order Myrtales; family Myrtaceae; genus Metrosideros; species Metrosideros polymorpha. The sequence goes on along the minus strand of BCNH02000002.1, from coordinate 21,794,732 downwards.
AGGATCACCTGGCGGATATCGCTCATGATTATACTCATCGTACACAATCTTTGATGTTGGGTTCTTCACAGCTGCCACGGTGGCTGGAAGGTCTGGGACCATACCCATATCATGTGTTGGTGTCAAGGCCTCAGAAGAAAATCCTGAGACAGCAGAAACACCCACTTATAACACCAGCATCAAGACAAAGATCTTAGACATTTGAAAAAAGTTCTCATAGTATTTTTTTCCTCACAGACCATCCCTGCAAGAGGGGAAGAATCTTAATAGGGAATGTTATGATGAAGAACAAATTCCTTTGCTTAAGTTAAGGACAAGGAGTATGTTTTTTTGCCCACTTAAACACGTTCTTAGCAATCATGAACACGATTAACGGTAGCGTACGATCAGGCATTCATCACTATTTGATCAACGAAAAACTATTATGTGCAATGACAATGAGTTGCCCGCTAACCAATGAAAGCTAATATCATAGAAATCCTTGAAGCAAAAGGATATGCAACCTAAACTTGTGAAGCTATAAGCGTGCCCAAGGTATGCAGATGTGCAAGATGTCAGAACTCAAAGTTTAGCTAAATGGAACCTGACGCAACAAAATATTAACCCCCCGTACCCAACTCAGTCTCCCAATCAAGTTGCTATGTGACAACCCAAACTTTACTTAGCGACTACATTAGATTAAGTAAATGATTGTCATTTTCAGTTTAGAAACTTGATGATGGTTAAAAGGACAAAGAAACAATTCAAGTCAAAACGGTCAATGTCTTGCATGAGATTAACCCATGCAACTTGATGATGGTTAAAAGGACAAAGAAACAATTCAAGTCAAAATGGTCAATGTCTTGCATGAGATTGCATCATGAAGGACACGTGGCTTATTTGCATGCAAGAACACTGCTTGAGAAACATGTATATGTATGAGGTTGCTACGTGGATGAACATTACTCATAGGGGTCATGATTAAAGCTTCACACTGTAAGTAGAATCTTTAGCTATCTCAACAGATATCAAGAACAAATTTTGCAAAAGAAAAAAGAAAGGTCCAAGAGAGAGAATTATTGGGAAGAAGGAGATTGATTAGGCCGAGAAGAATATTGAAAGAATATGAATAGTTTATGTAAGTCGTTAACCCCTCTCTAGTGTTTTGAGTAAACCATATGTCCTGTTCATGTTCTCCACGTAAATTGGACCAGCTATGTCAATACGTGTTCATCGTGCACGATATTGACTATGAAACATGTTGAAGGAGTGCCATTATGTGTATTGGCCTTTGACTCTTATCTTGCACAATCGGATCTAAATGTTACGCGGGACAAAGTGCTATACTGTAAGAGCCACCTCTTCACCCTTGGGTACATGCAAAGTGGTAAACCATGAGAGCCACTTCGAGAACCCGTGGATCCCACCTCAATAATTTTACTAGTGCGACCACCTGTAAAAATTGATGGATTAGCTACTATTTGGTATAGCGCCATTTGCATCTGTCTGATTCACTATTATTTGCATGTGTGATCCGGCTGACTCACCTGTGGTGTTTGCAGGCTGCCTAAACTGGGGAGTGTAGGAGATCAAGGTTCTAAGATAAAGAGAGCGCAGTGAAGCTACGTTATCTTGGGGCATTGCAATTTACGATATCAATGCCAAGGGAATTTTGGGATGTTAGATGCTATGCCCCATCACAAAGCTACATTTGGGAATATCGACTGAGCAATAAAAGAGATTCACTCATCAAAAGGAAGACTGTCTATAATCTAGACTATTTGTCTAGGCAGAACGACATGAAAACATAATTAAGAGAAGAAAAGATGAGAGAGAGAGAGGAACTGGGAACTTATATAAGAAAAGTAGCAAGGCAATCTCGAAAGATCCTTAAATTTCCTTCAGTGTCAAGAATCAGTCCTCTCGATAAGCCGTTTCGAAAAACATGCAAATTACTTCTTCACAAAGGAATATGCAGTTACTACCCAATGTACTTAAATGACAACAGCGGTATATTAAACGTTAGTCTAAAAGCATACTCAGATGCATATGGACTTTATTGCTCATTGAAGTGAGAAATTTTAAATCATTTAGAAACTACGAGTTGTATGCTATTCATGTAGATCTGCAAGAATTGTATGTAGTAGGTCTAGGCGCATCGAGAGTATTTGGAATGCGGTATCTACAACAGTGAAATAAGATACTTCAAATTTAAGCTATTTGATAACTATTCACAGCTGCAGCAACACTTCAGCCGCAACACCTCACATCAGTCTTTGAGAAGCTGCTTCACCCAATTTAAGGAGCTACAACTCTCAAACATGTGTTACCAAACATACATGTTATAAGACAACAAAGCACAAGTTCAAAACAGAAAATTTGCAACATAGCTACGACTATACCAAAGAATTTTTTATTTTCTTTCAAGTAGCTCAAAAGAACGCCAAAACCATCAACCCAATTATGCTATAGGTTCACAGAACTGTGTACCATATCTTTTCACCAAAATCTCCACCTTAACTTGTGCAGTCACGATGGGGACACAACAAGACTTCTAAATCCAAAAGCCCTAATACCACGCACAATGCTAAATATGAGAAAAAGCACCTAAGATGTAGCATTCGGATTGTAGACATGTGAAAGATGCCTCACTCGCTAACCCTGGGAGCTTAGAATGTAAGAGCCCGTCCAAGGAGTGATAACAGGACGAGGGTACATCTGTATAGATACAGAGCCAATCGCCTCTACTTTATTCCTCCCATTGCTAGAAAAAACCATAAATCTGATCTCGAGATATCCTAACACCTGAAATATGTCGCCAAAAAATATTTAAGATTTCATAGCCTTTCCACTGCAATGAAGAGGCACAGGAGGTGCAATCTAACCCGCTGAGTCCCTTGAAGATTGCTCCAAATCCCCACGCTAAGCTCCTCCCATTGGACTTACTGATCTCCTTACAACCCTCCTACTCCATAGACACGTCAATTTCAATCTTTATCAAAATCTCGAATTGCCTACGCTGGACGGACCAGTTAGAGCCTAAGCATGAGCACAGCTCAAAGGATCCGTTTACTAACTAAAACTGCTGGTCTACCCAATTCATTCCCCCCACTCATGGTAGAACGAGCCCGGTGCTAACCGAACCTCGAAGAAACAGTCAAGCATCCCAACTTTAGAATCCCATAGCTTGGGAGAAGAACCGAGCTTTGAATCAAACGGAAGGAAGCGAGAACTGAATATTGAGCGTCAAATCGGGGATACAAGCAATCTGACCTCTGATCGGAAACCGGAACTGCGGAGGCAGAGGAGGCGACGGGTTCTGGGACGGTTCGGATCTGGAAGAGAGATCGGAGCCGAGGTCATGGCTTCGAGAGAGAAAGGCAGCTGCTGGAGACGGCTGCGAAGGCCCCAAGGATAGAGAAGAAAGCCTCCTCCCTGCGATTCTCAGCATTCTTCGTCTTAGTCCTTCTTCTCCGTTTGTTGTTTTCTGAGCGATAGGGTTTGGGGAGGATGCTCTTATTCTTCCTTTTACCAGTCAAAAATGGTTTGTGTCGTGACGACCTGAGCACGGAGGGAGAGATCGGGACTTAGTAGTTTTCCCTCTAATTAAATTTGAGTTGAGCAAGGTCAACGGATGCCGTCTTAGCTCAGCTGGTAGAGCGCATGGCTTTTAACCATGTGGTCGTGGGTTCGATTCCCACAGACGGCGATGTTTTTGTCAAATAGTCATGTGTTGTGAAACTTGAATTAAATTTTAAATTGTGTTGTGGTGAAGTAATTGTTAACATTATTCAAGTCAAATTGAAGTCTTGACAATCCGTATCAGTCAAGTGAATCTATAAAATATTAAATCATAAGTGTACATGTCGATTTTATTTATTCATGTTTTGCTACATTTTACCTATCAAATAAGGTTAGTTTTATCTTAATTCGTGATGAATGTTGTATTATAATTTCACAATAATAAAAATGCAAATTTATAAACACCAAAAGATGGATGTATAGCTTCCTTTATCAAGCATGTTGGGTGGAAGATATAACACTCCTCGTTTGTTTTGTGAACAGTCCATTATATAACGACCAAAAGCAACCGTTCGCATACATAAATAACTTCATAATTGAGAGCAACTACCTACAACGTGTTTCATTAAATTCCTCGATTATGGCATTGTATAACGATCAAGCGCAACTGCCTTAATTTTATGATAAATTTCTTAGATTAGACTGTTATGTAACGACCAAGAGCAACTGTTCGCAATTTATGATAATTTTTTTAGAATAGACCATTTGGTAACGGCCATAAATGCTATTTAAATTTCCTAAATTGCTATTTTTTGGACAAGTTCATTGCACCGTTGCTGAGAGAAATTGGCGGCACAATACATGGACTTTTTAACCAACTGTTTATATAACAATAAGAGCACATCTTCAGTGTATTAGATTAATGATTTGCATAGTGTAGTGGTCTAGCTATTTCTAAGGCAAAATGTTGTGAGAAATTATTTAGTATAGGCGGGTGAGCCTTGAATTTGAGTTAAATTTTAAATTTTGGCGAAAAGGTGCATTATATATTACTCTAACTCGTCATAATTGTTAACATTCTTAGATTCGACTCGATTTGAAGTCTCAACAATATGTATCAATTAAGCAAATTTATAAAATACTGAATCATAAGTGTATTTATCGATTTGCCATTGAATCTAATAATTCAATATATATATATATATATCGATTTTATTTATTCATATTTTGCTACATTTGACCTACTAAATAAAGTAAGCTTTGCTCTAATTCACGATAAAAACTATATTATAATTTCACAATAATTAAAATGAAAATTTATAAACACCAAAAGGAAGAGTGTACATCTTGTTTTTTTCTTCTTGGACGGAATGTATATCTTGCTTTATCAAGCATGTTTGGTGGAAGATATCTTTTATAACTTTCCTCGCTTGTTTCGTGAATGGTCCGTTGTACAACAATCAAGAGCAACCATTCACATACATAACTAATTCGTTGTCATTACTTTATAATTGAGAGCAATCGTTTACAACGCGTCGCTTTAAATTCCTCAATCATGGCAATATATAACGATCAAGAACAATTGTCTGCATTTTATGATAATTTTTTTAGATTAGACTGTTGTGTAACGATCGATAGCAATTGCTTGCATTTTATGGTAAATTTTTTAGATTAGACCGCTATGTAACGACCAGAAATGCTATTTAAATTTCTTAAACCGTTCATTGCTATTTTTGGGAGTTTATTGTACTATTGTTGAGAGAAACTGGTGGCACAATACATTTTTTAATCAGCGGTTTATATAATGACAAGAGCACCTCTTTGGTGAATTAGATTAACGATTTGCATAGTGTAATGGTCCAGAGATTTCTAAGGCAAAGTGTACAGAGAAATTATTCAAGATTAGTGGGCGAGTCTTGAAACTTTTAAGAAACTTTCTTGACTGCTCTAGAACATACTCGAGGGTAATATGAGAAAGGTACACGGTCATTTTAGAGTATTTTAAGAAGGTAAAATGGGAAATATACTTGTATCCTAGTAACTTTTTATCAATCTTCACCATTAGATTGAGTTGGAAATCAACGGTTATAATTGGAGGGGTGCTTGTATACATAGGGGTCCGCTCCCTTTCATTTACATTCACTCACAAATCCAATCACAAGACCATCATAGCTTCTCTCTCTTGAGTTATTTTATGTGGTGTGAGTAAAGCTAATTTGGCAAGAAATTCCTAAGGCTCACGTGAATTTGTTGCTATTATTTTTTCCAATGCTCGAAATTTTCTTTCTAGTATGCATGATGTATGCAAACAATACCTCTGTTTCATAACTCTACTCGATAATGCACTAAAAATACTCACCTAACTGATCACCTTTTCTTCAAAATATCTACCAAAATCAACTAAAAGTTATGTAGCTAGATTGCTGAATTAATATTTATAATTCCATCACGTACGAAATTTAAGTAACACCTAACATGATAATGAGAGTAATGCATAGCAATTTTATCCCTTATGAATACACAAAGCAGAAAAAGAAGGAATTCCGAGAAAAAAGGTAATATTTTTATGTAAGTAATAAATATCTACACGTGACCTTATTGATAAGAAAATCCGGAAAAAGGAAGAGTTGGGTTGTAATGTAAAGTCCGAAACTGACCCGCAAGATTTGCGGGAGATGGTTCACAAAATCCAAAATTACAGAAACTCACCCATCAATTAATTGCTGTAATGATGAAAAATTCACAAGACAAATAAAGTAAAAGTAAAGTAAAAAGGAAATTGGTATCTCAACCCTACACGATATATCGTCATATTATTACCGAGAGCAATTGTGTGCACGATATATAAATGCTTGATTAGTTCTTTTTATAGCAACTAAGAGCAACTCTTCGAGTATTAGTTGTCCTTTTGTACCGATTTTTGTTTAGTGAATCAGATTAATGGCTCGCATAGCGTATTGAATTTGCTTTACATGAGAAAAGTAGCAGCTATTGTTTTTTAGAGACGAGTGTACTAGAAATCGTAAAATGCAAAAGTGCGATTGATTAAGACTCTAAAAAAAGTGCAATCAAGTATTTTTTTATCGAAAGAAAAATTCCATTCATTAAGCAGAAAAATACTCGAGCGATATATGAAAGTCTTTTGAGACTAGCAAATCAAGCAAATACTATAAAGCAAGTAATAAAGTACAGTCTGCAGCTAGAATCACACTCTCGTCCTTTAAGAACATATTTGCCATCGTAACCGTTCGACGGTCGATCACTAGATTCAGTGATGAGCACACACCGAGATTTCCTACATCATTTACAATGGTTTACGGTGAGCATTTAGATTCAACGTCCTCATTACCATGGCCAAACAATAACACCAATATCAAAATGTTGAAAAAACACAAATCAAATACCAATAGTAAACTCTCAAATCTATATCTAAATCTAGTTTGAAAAAGTAAAACCCCTGAATCTAAATCGAGAGAAAAGAGTGGACCGATCTCGAAAAGTTTATGGAGACACGTCACATGAACATTCTCCTCGGTAGTTGAAACTGGGGAAAAATGTCAAAAAAGTCAAAACCTACTGCATTTGTGTCAAATTAGTCATCAACCTTTTAAATGTGCTAATTTAGTCATAAACCTCTTGACCTAGAGCCAATTCAGTTTTTCCCGCTAATTTTGACTGGATTTTGCTAACACGGATGCTGGTCGGCCGCTGACGCGGACATTTTAAAATAATATCTTAATTATTTTCAATATTTTTTTTTCCTTTCCTTTTTTTTCCCTCCTCTATGCTCCAGCCAAGTTGTCCTCCGGTGCCAACAAGGGCCCTCATTGGCGCCACCCTAGCCTGGGCGAGGTGCTTGGTGAGCGACCCTGGCTTGGGCAAGGCCAGTCTCACCAAATCTGGCGAGGGTCGGCCTCACCCGGGCCAGGGCGATGTTGCTGGGCCTTGCCTTGGCCCAAGTGACGATTGCTTGGCTTGGGTGAGGCCGCCCCTTGCTCGGGTCAGGGTGGCGCCGGTGAGGGCCCTCGCTAGCATTGGAGGACAGCTTGGTCAAAGCACAGAGGAGGAAAAAAAAGAAAAAAAATATTATTTAAATTTTTATATCAGCGATTATCCACCAATTAGCGTCCAAGTCAGCAAAATCCAGGCAAAATTAGCCGAAGGATTGAATTGATTTTAGGTCAAAATGTTCAGGACTAAATTGGCACATTTTAAAGGTTTATAACTAAATTGACACAAATGCAATAGATTTATGACTTTTTTAACACTTTTCCCGCCGAACTGGTTTCCACGTTCACTTAAGCTCAGCGGCGGAAAATTTTTTACCCACGTAAACTCTAAAAACATAATGGGAGAGAAAAGAAAAGACAGTCCAAGCAAAGAAAAAAAGTCTTGAACTGCCCCCAAAGATCTCTAAATGTCTAGCGCTTGAATCTGACCGAAAACAAGTAGAAGTTTTGAGGATGAGCAGAGGCTTAAAACTAGTTAAATCGGTGTAAGTTAGTCTTCCATTACTTTCGTCAATTTGGCTAGCGAAAAATGCTGACTTTATATTTTTTTGTTATTGTATTTAATATTTTTTATTAGCTTATTCCTCAAATCTCACTTTTTTTTGGGTAGGGAGGGAGGGGGGACCTCAAATCTCACTTGTATTAGATTAAAAAAATAAAAAAGATGAATAAAAAAAACCCAAGTTAAAAAAGAAAAGCCACGAGCCATGGCTGGGGGGTCGCCACCGCCACCCATTGCTAGCCCACCAGCGCGGGCCCGTGGCTCTTTCTTTTTTGTAATTTTTATAAAATTTTAGTAATTTTTATTTTATTTTAATTTAAGTAAAATTTTAGGTAAAAATTTATGATTTGTACCAAAACAACGTTGTTGTGCCTTTATACTTCATACTTTAGTTAAAGTGATTGCTATGTTGGAGAGACGAATTGATAAAAATTACACGTTAGCATATTCCGTTAGTTAAACTGATGAAGTTAATGAAATGATTTGATTGCATTCATTAAAAGAGTTTTAAAATTTAATTGCATTTTTTCTTAAATTATAAAACTCAATTACATTTTCGTGATTATGAACTTGACATCTATTTCATTATTCATGGTTGACAGGTGATCACCTTTTCTGCACCCAAAATTTTATTGTTGCGTTAGCTCATTTGATTTGACATATAGAGAACTTTTCCTCGCAACACGCCAAATCCTAACATGTGTAAAGGACGACGATTTCCCTTCATTATTGAGAAACCACTTACTTGTATGAGTTACAAATACAAAAATGTACATATTCTTTTCACGATCGTTGTTGCTGCAAAGTTATTATATAGATCTCAATGAGTATATCCATATAAATAGACAAAAAAATTACGCTAGACCATGGAATTTCTTGTGATTAATTTAATCAATACTTCAAAAATCAATCTTTTCCACGATGTTTATTGATTTAATGAGTATCCTAGGAAACTCCTTCTAAAACAGCTCAAGTTTTAATTGCCGTTGACGCTACCTTTTAAAGAGTATCACATTCGTTCCTCTTACATCAATTCTTATTTGTACGCGAAAAGTGAAGACATCAGCTTCCCAATACTCAACTATTTCTTTCTCACCCTCAACGACCAATTCCGCAATTAAAACTATGCGCAAATCTCATCATTTTATTCAAAGATCTCTCTCTTTGAAACCGTTCATTTCTATCTTTGCACGAATCCGTTATCTTATTGGCAAGATCGGCTTGCCACGTGCCACGTCGAATCCTTCGCGCATGAGAAATGGCGTTCTCAGGTTCCTTTTATGCTTTACCGCTTTCCAGTATGGATAACCGATTCGCACCGTATGACTCTTTCCCTTGTCGATCTCATTTACGAAGCTCACCGTCTCCGTCGGCAAGTGTATCCCTAAATCGAAACAAATGACGTTCACCTAGAAACGATGTAGCTTTTAGATTGATGAATTAATGTTTTTCAATGCCATCACCCCGCGAAATCTAAGTAACAACCAACACGGCAACGAGGGCACTACGCAGCAATCTGATCCCCTCATAAATACACAAACCTGCAAAGGGAAGGAAATTCAGGGAAAAAGTTTGAATGCGATGCTCACAATAAATACCGGCCCGTTGACACGTTTCGGCCCGACCCATACAAGGTAGAAAATCCGGGCACGAGCAAGAAAGCTGGATTCTAATGTAAAAGTCCGAAACTGACCAGCAGGATTTGCGCAAGATGGTAGGCAAAATCCAAGAATTAATGGAAACAAAACCCATAATTACTAATCACTTTCCCTGCAATGATGGCAATGAATATGAATAAAGTAAAAAAAAAAAAAAAAGGAAAAGAGGGAAGGAAAGAAAGAAAGAGGAAAATAGTATCTGAGCCCTACCACACCTATGAATTAGCATGCAATGATGAGATTAGACTTTTTTTACCATTTTTAATTAATGGATTTCCCATTTATTTTCTCCGCCACGGTCAATTTCAATCCCCCAAAAAAGGGGAAGGTTGCATTTTGGGAATTGGCAGAAAAAGGAAGAAAGAAGAAAATGGTTTTTCCCATCCGGGGGCGTGAGGAGGGGTCCGAAAGAGGGAAAAATTCAAAATCGGGTCTCGGCGAATTCTGAATTTCAAGTTAACCCGCTCGATTTTATTTCCCGAAATTTGGCTTTTTCTTTATTTTAATTAATTTAATTTTGCTATTTCGGATCACCATCGCCTTCCCACTGTCTCTCTCCTTTAAATATTGCCTCCACTTTCACTTGACCCCATGACCAATCCTCTCCTCTCCTCTCTCTCTCTCTCGCACAACCCGCTTCGCAATACTCTGTCGCTCTCTGATTTGCCCCCGTTTCTCTCTCTTCGTTCGAACTTCGAAACACCTCCGCTCCCCTCCCCCCCTCCCCTCCGCCCCGCTGCCATGGCGCACGTTAGCGACCTCCCCTGCGACGGCGACGGCATTTGCATGGTCTGCAAGGAGAAGCCGTCGGCCGACGAAACCCTCACGTGCAAGACCTGCGCGACGCCCTGGCACGTCGCCTGCCTCTCCTCCCGGCCCCCGACCATGGCCGACGCCGTCCTGTGGGAGTGCCCCGACTGCTCCCTGCTCGCTGGGGCCGAGGCGGGGAAGGCGGCCGCGATCGCGGCGGGGGCGGGTGCCTCCTGCGATCTGCTGGCGGCGATCCGCGCGATCGAGACGGACGATTCGCTGAGCGAGCTGGAGAAGGCGAAGCGGCGGCAGGAGCTCCTGAGCGGCGGCGCGGGGGCCTCCGAGGGCGAGGACAGGAGGGAGAAGGGCAATGGCGTGCTCGACATCCTCGACGGGAGCTTGAACTGCTCGTTTTGCATGCAGTTGCCGGACAGGCCGGTCACGGTGAGCCTTTTCTCCAATCTGTTTGATCTTATCGCTTCGTGAAGCTCGATGGAGTTGTTCCTGGTTGTTCATTGCGGTTACCGATATCTCGCGGAAGTCCGTTTCGTTTCGTTTCGTTTTCATTTTCATTTTCTTTTTTGTTTTTACCTAAGCAGTTTGATCTGAAGTTTTATCCGCTCGCAGTTGTTGTTTATTTGTTGCCCAGGTGTGCTATCGATCGATTTTACATCTCAATCGAGTACCGTAATGGCGAACGTTGGATTCTCCGCTATCGATAGCCTTTTGATTTTTTGTATTCCCACGACTCACCGTTTCTTGCACTGACCTTCATCGGTTATAGTTCCAGTCGTCTTAGAACCTTGTCGTTTTGTACTGCTGCTTTAATCCGTTGGTTGAATCTTGTCCGTATTAGCATTCATTTTGCCTATTACCATGTACAGCTAAAATAGTTGCTTATGTTTGCTGGGCTAATGTTAACCTCGTGTTGTTGCAAATGAGTGTCGAAGATCGTTGTTCATGAGTTGCATTCCTTGCCGAACTAATTTAGCTAAGTCACTTCGTAATGAATGAGACTTGGTTACCCATCAGAATAAGGGACATCATGTTCCATTGGATGCTAATCTGCTTTCTCTATCCTGTTACAGACGCCTTGTGGACACAACTTCTGCTTGAAGTGTTTCCAGAAATGGATTGGGCAGGGGAAGCGCACCTGCGCAAATTGTCGCCATGAAATTCCAGCGAAGATGGCGAGCCAGCCTCGAATCAATTCTGCACTTGTTATAGCCATCAGAATGGCAAAGATGTCGAAATTAAACAATGAGAGTGCACAAGCCAAGGTCTATCATTTTATCCACAACGAAAACCGGCCTGACAAGGCATTCACTACTGAGAGGGCAAAGAAGCCTGGAAAGGCCAATGCTTGTAGTGGAAAGATCTTCGTTACCATACCTCCGGATCACTTTGGTCCAATCCTTGCGGATAATGATCCAGAGAGAAACCAGGGGGTGTTGGTTGGAGAGACTTGGGAAGATAGGATGGAATGCAGACAATGGGGTGTGCACCTTCCTCATGTTGCAGGGATTGCAGGGCAGTCGACGCATGGTGCGCAGTCTGTGGCTCTTTCGGGGGGCTATCAAGATGATGAGGATCATGGCGAATGGTTCCTCTACACAGGGAGGTATTTCATTTCTGCTGTTTGTTTTTTTTTCTTTGGACTATTTGCTAGCTTGTCTTGCATCATAATGAGGGAAAGTGTTTAAGAATCTTATGTCACCATTGAGAAGCAAATCTCTCTGTCTATCTTATGTTGACTAGTTCTTTTTTATTTTTATCTGAAGTTATTGGCTTTACTCTTAATTAATATCAATAATCTAATGATGGGTTCCAGGCTGTGGCTGGGGCTCATTGCTTAGGAATTCCTAGTGAGGGTTTTGCTTTTGATGCGCATTTATTTACTAGCAAATGGTTTTTTACTGCACAATCGCTAAAATGAAAGTTGAGCAGACACTGATGAGAAAGCTCCACACCCTTAATTGTTGCCTGTTTGAGAGTAATGTTGTAGTGATCGTTATTCGCATCTTCCATTAATGTTTCAATGATGAATGATCATGATTTTGATTGCTTTATAGCGGTGGAAGAGACCTTACTGGCAATAAGAGAACAAATAAGGTACAATGTAAGGATCAGAAGTTCGAAAAGTTGAATGAGGCATTACGAGTAAGTTGCAAGAAAGGATATCCTGTCCGAGTAGTGAGGTAAGTCCACATCATTCGTTCTTGCTAAAGTGACAGATTCTTCTTACTGGACTAGCAGTCTAAAGAAGAGGAAGAATGTTAGATTAAATTCTCTATTTCCCAGAATTGTTCAAGAAGCGTTTTGCTGCACTATGGGTTAACATTTCCCTTGACTGCAGGTCACACAAAGAAAAACGTTCTTGTTATGCTCCAGAAACAGGGGTGCGATATGATGGTATATACAGAATTGAGAAGTGCTGGCGCAAAGTGGGGATCCAAGTAAGATTAATGGCACATTGTTCTTGTTGCATAATACACATTGCTTTGTTTTAGTCTCAATGTTAACAGGAAGTTATTATGTCCCAGGGTCGCGTGGTATGCAGATATCTTTTTGTACGATGTGACAATGATCCTGCCCCTTGGACGAGGTTTGTATCTTGCATTCTCTCTTCCTTCTTTGTTCTCATCCTCCCATAACACATTTGTGTTTTCGAAATCGATGTGAAGTGATGATCATGGGGATCGACCAAGGCCACTCCCGATTGTTAAGGAGTTGAAAGGTGCCAAAGATGTTACTGAGAGGAAAGAACCTCCATCCTGGGACTATGATGTAGGTCTTTCCACTTTCATACACGTACTCTGGCTTGTTTTGTCGACTGTAAAATGGAGAACATTTGTTTGTAGGCGGAAAAGGGCTGCTGGATGTGGAAGAAGCCTCCCCCTAGGAGTAGGAAATATTTCAATTGGGGAATGGAGGATGGGAAGGGACTGAGGAGAAGCAGGAAGCACTCACATAAGTCAGTCAGGGAGAAGCTCCTCAAAGGTAAAATTTGATTGCTTTATCTGGATTTTGGAGAATTACTTGTGATAATACTTTACTCATTCCTACTTCATCGAAAACTTATACTTCGATGGTCAATGATGCAGAATTTAGCTGTCAAATATGTCGGAATGTGATGAATGAACCTCTGACTACGCCATGTGCGCATAACTTCTGCAAAGCCTGTCTGGAGGGAGCCTTTGCTGGACAAAGTTTTATGAGACAGAGGACATGTGAAGGCAGAAGGACGCTACGTGCGCAGAAGAATATAATGAAATGCCCATCATGTTCAATTGACATTTCTGATTTTCTTCAAAATCCACAGGTATGGCACAATTATTTTGTCAGGATTTTATTATCCTATATGAGATGGGGGACTTCTATGTTGTCATTTGGCATTTTCACATTGGAGCTTGTATAATACGATGGCTTTAAAATTTTGAAGGCCCTTAAGTGTGCTTCAGAATCAATGAATCATCCACAGGAATAGGTTTAAAAGCCAATTGATCATGAAGTGGATGGGAATGATCGAAGCATTTCTACGTTATCACTGTCTGGTTAATTTGTTTTGTTGTGTCGGTAGGCTCATGAGGCTTTGACATCCATGACAGGTAAACAGAGAGCTAATGGGTGTGATAGAATCACTTCAGCGCCAGGCACTTGAGGAGGAGGTGGAGGAGGAGGAGGATGAAAACTCTGAATCAAGTGAGGAAGCTGATGGCACTCGGAACAATTTGGAAAATGATGCTGAAGATGTTGAAAATGATGCTGAAGATATTGAAAATGATGATGCAGAAGGTGAAATCTCTGAGGAAACTGAGATACTGTTGAAACCGGAGGCTGAAACTGAAAAGCAGGAAGCCTCCAAGCAGAAGGCTGAAAATCCTGTCAATTGCATTTCAGATCTCGTCCAATCTGATGCTGCAGATGCTGAACTTCAGGTTGACCTCAATAATCAAGAAGATGCTGAAGATGAAGAGGTGAATATGGCTGTGGCAGAGAGTAATGCCAGGCAGCTCCGAAAACGAAAGAACTGCAATGATGTAATCAGTCCAGTGAAGTTGGATGCTGGGGTTGCAACCAAGAGCAAGAGGGTCAAAATGGCGGCAGCAAATTGATTTTTAGCTATGGTCAAATTTCCTATCCTTGAATCTGAACATGTTGGATTTCTTTCATTTTTAACTTTTTGTTTGTAGATGTCTCTCCTCATAGGTCCAAGCAGCTTGATCATGCTTTTAGTTCTTACTTTCTTTGGGTGGTCTAAGGAACAGGATAGTGAAGAACATATCATGGAAGGTATAGGGACCTTAGTGTTTTGTTGTTTTTGGTGGTCTCTATGAAAAGTCTATTTCCTGTTTTGAAGGCAAGAATGTGGGCTACAGAGTGTTTATTTAGGTGCTGGGGATATTCTTGTCAAGCTAGAGAGTTTTTCAATACAAAAGTGCTTTTTGGCTATGCAAAATAGGGAATGAATGGATTTTGCGATAGTGCAGTGGCATTTCCTTTAACGGGTCCAGAGTTGTTTTATCTTTGTGCTTTATGGTGGAAGATTTTCTCTCAGGTACAAATCTCACTGAAGCAGACTTCTGTTTTGGATAGGAACACTATGTCGATTTAACTGTTCGAGCAATTTGAGCGTCTGCATACTGTGGTCTCAAGTGTACATGGACTCTGGTTCGGTCCCGTGCACTTGGGACTACAAGTTTTTTTTATATATGAAACGGAGTCCCACATCGGTCGAATTCGGGGACGAGACGTGGTTTATAACGCGATTCAATTTCCTATCACGGTCGCCTAACGACTCGGCCCCTGGCACATTTATTTTGTTCCATGATATTCTAGTCCTAATTAATGACGCCTTGAAGAAACTCCTCTTGTTTTCTAAATCTCACTTATAGGTGCCACTCCAGCCCGGGATTCCATCGTACTGCAAAATTCCAAGTTTGTGTTGGTACAAGTTGAGCTTCAGTCTTGAAAGTCCTAGCCGCTCCTATCTTTCAATCGTCAGGCTTCTTTAGCCTTCTGAGTCAAGCCAATATCTTTCCTTTGGCGGCCAATTGATGCATGAAGTCGTGCACCTTCATCGACGAAAATGGGAACTTTCCAAATAGCCGTTCATATTTTTGTAGTGTCTCCGTCCTCTAATGCACCTTTCTTGATGTCTTCGTAAGGTGCAAAAGATTTGAGGAGACCGAGAGTAAAGTACGAAGCAACTTCATGGCCAAAAGGAATTTGAAGGGATAGAAGCGAGAGGATGACTAAAACCATAAAATGTCTCGGTTGGTTTACTCAGAGGCAATCTCTCCGTTTAGAACTTAGAAGGTCTAGAAAAGATATTAGTTTCTTGAGGGGGGCAGTTCAAAGTTCTAATGCCCCGGTATGGTATTTTCGCGTGAAATATGGGCAAGTGGTCTCGTTTGTCGGTAAAAGGTTAAGGGAAAAGAAAGAGTGTACTTGTAGAGACCAAGCGCCCGTGCACACTAGAGGCTCGAGCCATCGTTGAATGTACGAAGTTGATATCTGCATTGTAGGATCTCTAGGTTTTGCCTTCACAGGTGACCCGCTGCTCTGTGAGCCCTTGTGTTATCACGCGGGTTTCATTTTCCCGGAAGACCCACCAAAATCAAGGATTGAGATCTATTTAGTACACTTCGAAGTTTTTTAGCACGCTATCGAAGTAAAAGATTAAGTCTGGTTCAGCTATGCCATTGCTGAATCTGGCATCGACATGAGATGCATAAAATCGTGGTCACTGTCGCGCCATCTGCTTGAACACCCAAACTCACCTTTGACAGTAGCAGGCATGTAAAGAATTGCTGGGGATGGTATTGTACTGGGAAATCAGGACTGATGCATGAGCGACTCGTCGTCCTCCGGTTCTCCTACCTTTGACCTCCATTGATAGCAAGTCGACAACAATGTTTTTACCGGGAGACCTATGCTTTACATGAAGACAGAGACCAATATGTGATGGATCCCATGGTGAAACTTAGAAATAGCAATGCCCCTTCTTTAAGAAGAGTTCGTCGATCTCGAAAACAGAAAGGAGGAGAGAAATTTTATTGCAACAGATCACACTACTAATCATTTCAACACAATATATAGCCACACTGAAATTGTGTATCATTTTTCCTAAGTACTCTTTTCCTTTTTCCAGCCAACAAAATGGTACTGGAAGAAACTGACATACAGTATAAGCATGACATAACTACTAATTGCAGACATCTTCAAAACATTTCTGCGAGCAGTCCAACTTCTACTCCATGTTATTTATCTACATTCTTATGTACCCTATTGTTGCCAAAACTTGAGGATAGGTTTCAATTTCCGCACTCTGCCTCTCTAGTTAAGTTTTTTCCAGCTCCAAGTTCTTGACCAGAGCTTGCTTTTCATCTTCAGGAAGAGAGTTGAACATGAAGATGGATTTATCACCAATGTCATCCTACACATACCGAAAACATATCAGAAGACTCCTAATAGGTTCGACCATCACCATTATGGTTTTTGACTGGACCGTACCTTTATAGGCTGAGTGAACTTTCTTCCAGCAAAGATCACGAAAAGGGCCATCCAGAAACCCAACAAAGTCGCCTCTACTCCATCATCCATCAAACCAGTCTGTAAATTCCACAAAAACGTATTGTGTATATCTGTCCAAATCCTAATAAAAGCAAGTCTCCATATATCCTATAAGGAAAAATCTTAAAGAGTGCCCCAGGACACGTTAAGAGTCATTGACAGTGCTTTGGAAATATAATATTTTCTATTTCAGCTGGGCGACTTTCTTTTCCAAGTGCGACACGCACCCTTACTAGTTTAAGTGGTTTCCTTTTAACTAGTACTCTCGGGACACTTGTTTACAAGACCCGTAATATAGTCGTGATGCCACACCATGGCAATAAACAACATTTATATGCCAGATACTCTATCGTTATATTTTTCTCCTGGCTTTTCTAGTTGACATAAGCACAAAAGACATGTTAACCATGTCATTGCACATACGTACGTGCATAAATAAGGACTGAATGTTCTAACTAGGCATTCTGCACAAATGGGAGGTTTTTGACAGGATTTGACAAAAAGTGACCAGAACAATTTTCGGCAAGATTTTCATGCTGGATCATAGTAATGACTGACATGAAAGAAAGAAAGCCAAATATCTGCATTGAAACTTAAGAGGAGTTACCAGATGGCCAAGAAGAACAGTCGGTATAATGAATGTGAGAATGCCAGCTTCCAGCTTTCCATAGCAGAGGCCTACATTTGAATATGAATAATCAATACACAGAGTTAACACATCAAAAGGTATCTTCTTACGATGATCACTACATATTCTAACAATTATTTTTTGACTATTTACGCTTTCTATTTATATGCTACCTCATGTCTCGATTATACTCAACCTTCGACTGTGCATCATAGAAGACTGACATCAATGCATGAAAAATAAATCACGATGTAAGGATGATCACAATTTCATGTAGGATTCCATGTACGTCTCAGATTTTTCAAATGCTCCGTGAAACATAAATTGGAGGAAGTAGTGCTAAGATTAGAGAAGGCGTGTCAAAAACATTATTGTTTGTCAAGAGAAGCCACCAGCTGGTGGATCAGGATGTGGAGGTGGATATTCACATAATCATTTTATATGAAGGAGTGGTAAGTTAGGGCAATCATGTCATTCTACCGTACGCATGAAGTAGGACATCGATTTATTATTTTCAAATGACCTTTCTCCTTTTTCCACTGCCATTATCTGGAGAAATACTTAATTTTCCCTTTTTCTGTTAACTATCTGAAATTAGGGAAACTATTTTTCTCTGTTTGACGGTTCGTTTATACCCTCAGCATGTACACTACCCCATGGAATCTGAACTAAATAAGAGAGTATCAGTCATTGGAAAAGGACAGCACGCAACTGGATGTTACCTTCCTTAAAAACAAGTCCCGTGAGAGCAGCAAAGAGAGGACCGACAAACCATACTGCCGTTGGATTATTGACAATGTATTGTACTAAGTTCTCTCCAGATGGTTGAGCGAGGCACACATATGTTGCCAAAGAACCAACGACACCAAGTGCCCATAGAGCTTGAAGAGTGCGTTTAATCTCAGTAACATAGATGTGAATCAACAACAATGATAAGCCCAATCCACCAGCTCCAAGGGTATAGAGTAAATCAAGATTCTGCCTGATTATCTCACTCACCCAAGATTCTTCAGGTAAAAAAGCAGTCGAAGAAGCAGTCACAAAGGATGTGGCGGCAGTCACCAACCCAGATCTGTATAATATCACCTGATAGAAATCAATGGCACATTGAAAATCTTGGGTGCGGACCGAAGTACAAGAAAAACAGGCACAGAATTTTGCCTAGCTAGGTTATACAATCCTTTATATAGATGGGGCTAGATAAGTAGAAACATTTATCAATGTTATAATGTTATCCTCATAAATGAATGCAGGGGCTGCCCCTTTAACTGACTTGAGAAAACTTCTTTGATTTTTGAACTCTCTTTTCTGGTTAGTCTGTTTACAAACAGCAAGTGCCCCTTGATTGACTTCTCCTCCTGTATTTTTATTGACCTTCTAAGTAAGTATGAGCTTGAAGTCATTATCCTTTATCTTTGCCCTTCCGTGTTTCTGGCAGCACTATATCGATGTCTAGGGACTGTAAAGCTCAAGTTTTAGCAGACAATTGACAACCACAAAGCCCCCGTGAATTTTGCAAGTTCTTACGACCAGTGTACAAAAAAGAAAAGAACATTTTTAGCTATGGCTAATATGACGAATCATCTCCATATCCAGTGCAAAATCGACTGATAAATGATCGTTTGGTCACTTAAATTCATCAAGACAAGTACAAGTTCGTTCGCATCAACCACGAAGCAATACCAAAATGCATTCAAGACATAAATAAAAGTTGAGGATTGTTACAAAGGGTACAACTATGTGAGTTATTTCCTTAATGTAGCAAAAGACTCAACTGCAGCCACGATATTTTATTTGTTGAGCCTATAATCCTTGGTAGTCTTGCTTAGAATTTTGCACATGCATTTGACATTTTATGTATATCATCTCAAATATTAAATGATTATGTACATGCACTTTTAGTAGGAAGCTCTGCTGATAAATGGCCCAGATCCGCCCCTGGACATATGCATTGAAAATTCTGACCATTCTACTGAGAACACAATTTTTTGTCTCTCACCCCTTACGATCTCATTTTTAATGTTTAAAATATTATTCAAGCCTTGTATATCATCAGTCAAATTACGATAAACTCTTGGCCCACTCTAGGTCAAACTCAGGAATTTGAAAATAGTTCAGGGTACCAAACAGCTGCTCTTCTTTATGACGATACCGAAACAGCTGGGAATGATTGCAATTGACTACCATAACAGGCTCGAATTTACTAGTTAATTTGAAATTCAAGACAACCAAACCTCCTTTTCATGGAACACAATTAACGTGCTTTAGAAGTGAAAACCGGAGAACAACCTCCCATTCTTCATTATTATCATGGGCCAGCCACAGGACTAGTATTTGCAATTTTTTCATGATTCGTGAAAAATCACGGGTCCTGTAGGAAATTCCAAAGAGAACTCAGTAAAGGAATAGGTGAACAATTCAATTAACTTCCTGCTTTGTGCAAATAAAAGATGGCACTGGCTGGACGAGACAAGCCGCATGTGTGGTCTCCTACTCTCTTCAATGAATATTCTTCACCAAATTTCCGGTCCCAAATGAATTCAGAAAGGGCCGCATGATTAAGAAAAGATGAGATTTCAGTGGGAACACGAGCCACCAAAATTGAGAATCAGCTAAGCTTCCCAAGTGGAAGCAGCTGCTTGAGCCCAAAACACCACTAAGCTCAGAGTAATGCGAGGCATTCTGATTTCAGCAACTAATAAGTCGAAGCAAAATCCCAGACTACTAGCATCAGCTAAGAACACCAAGCAAGAACCATGAAGCTCAAACTAACACAAGACATTTCGATATGCACAACATATTAGTCAAAGCAAAATCCCAGACTAATCCCGTCAGCTAAGAACACCACGAGGACCAACACCTGTCCGGACAAACTGACCGAAATATCGCGAACTGATCGATTACACGTATACGAGTTGAAGATGAAGAGGAGAAGGAAAGGGGTGGTCAAGCACCTCTCTGACGTCGGCGGGATCAACGGTCCAGGGACCGTAAACGCCCCGATAGACCGTCGGATTGGTCGAGCTTTCGCTGAGAGCCTTGCACGTCACGGACCCATTTCGAACTTCCCTGGTTCTCGCGGAAGCAAACGGCTTTGGCTTTGGAGGAAGAGAGGTGTGAAAGAGAGCGGCGGGCATCGCTCTTGACGCCATGCCTGATGAACTCAGCGCGACCAAGATCAGCACTTGAGCTCGGGAAAGAACAATATGGACGGTCAGACGCAGAGATATCACGAGCAGCATCTATTTTTTTGAGTGTTGGAGGTCGAGTTTGAGGATTTTTTTTTTTTTTCCCATTTTTCTCGATTTTTCATCGCGTTTTTGGTGGGGGGAGGTGAATTCTGTGGTCCGTAGAGGATTGGGCTCGAGCTTGTTGCAGGCCCAAAGGGCGATCCTTATGGGCCTGACGAAGGCCTGCGTTTGATTGGGCCGTAGGTGTGGAAGTCGACTCCGATTACGTGTCATGACGCAACCAAGAAGAATAAAAACATCGGTGTAGTTAGAATTGACCCATCGCCAGATGTAAGAGGATGACTTTTTTGTTTCCCCGTGTTCTGCACATGACGTGACCGCAACTTTTTTGTTCATCTTGCTACATGTGTAGGAGTTTGGTGATGGGTTTATTAATCTCGAACTTCCGGTTCTGAGTAGATGGAATAGTCACGGTTCAGACGGAAAATCTCATGACAGACACCACCTAAAGAAAGTAAATGTGTCGGTCACCCCTTTCTTCCTACTTCAGCCCGTCCTAAAAGGAAGACCTGTTGGGCTTATTTTTTCTTTTTCCGAACTAGCAGTCAGATGGTGTCTAACTTATTTTAACGGCGAAGATTAGAACACCGTGGATAAGGAAATCCCATTTTCCCCGGTGATTCATGGGCCAGACATTTTTGCCTAGTGTAAAAATGGGCTTGATGTAGCGAGTGTGGCCCAACAGATGTAATAAGTCCATGGGCCGCAATGACAAAACTCGTTCTGTTGCCTCTCCGGTCGGGGACGTTGAATTGATGTCACATTTCTCGTAACAGGATTCCCCCACACAGAATGTCTACCCTGTTATTTCGTTACCTTGATAGGCCGTAAAGGCATTTCATCGAACATTTCAAGTGCAAATCACAAATGTACAAGCAAATTAGCGCAATGGCGACTGGCATAAAATTCGCATTAGGTTCGATGGGGGGAAATAGACGGCGGGAAAAGTGAGGAAGGATCGGAAGAGATTTTGAGGTATTAATAAAGCCGATTTTATGCACGTCTTTTTTTTTTTTGGTCGGAAATGCACGTCTTTAAGTCGGTCGATCATGCGTTAATTAACAAGCATTTATCCCAATTAAATTTTTTGTGGACACCCCTCGTTTTATGTTTAATCCTAAGTACCTAAAGATAGTTAAGTCATAATACTTTATTTTCTACCCTTCTTCCTTGTCAGCAACCAAACAAAGTTACAACTCCTCTCTTCCTTTTCTTTTCTTTTCTTTTCTAATTACTCCCCCGTTGATAAATGCGTAGTAAAGGAGATCAGCAGGGGAGGAACATAGCAAAATAGATTATTCTGCGCAAAAAGAATCGGATTGCCTCCCCTCAACTAGGTAATATCATTCCCTGTTTAACCCGGGTAGGCCATCTTTGTATCGCTTGTTAATTTCTTCTTTTACATTTCCTTATCGACGAATGCTCGGGTAGGCCGTCTTTGTAGCTTTCATCCTCTGAAGTCAGGGCTTAAGCG
Organism: Metrosideros polymorpha var. glaberrima; assembly: GCA_001662345.2. Lineage (NCBI taxonomy): Eukaryota > Viridiplantae > Streptophyta > Magnoliopsida > Myrtales > Myrtaceae > Metrosideros > Metrosideros polymorpha. The sequence goes on along the minus strand of BCNH02000002.1, from coordinate 21,772,382 downwards.
CCCAGGTTTAGAGGACATTAGCCCGAAAAATCAAGCCTAGTTGCCAAGCCGAATGAGCTTGAATGTCAGTACCGGAAGGATCTAGACAAAATCATTCGGTTTAGAAGCTCGGCTTGGCCCAAAAAATTAAACGTTTCATTTGAAGACAGACAAGCCGGCCTTACCAATGATTTAGGCCCGACTTTAGGGTCAGTGTGGGTTAAGGCCTTGCGACGAGAGAGTAGGGGGGGAGTGATAGAAAATGTCGGGACAATCGAAGAAGGTTTTTACCACTAATTACACCCGGACAGCCTCGCAGACTCTAATCTAATAAGAGATACAGAAACATTTTCACCCCCCCGAACTCATTTCTTTTTAGATGGCTACAAGAGCTTTTCTCTCGAGGTTTTATCCCTTCAGATCGCGTGGGGATAATCTCGACTCGAGGAGGAGGTATTGGGACGCAAGACCAAATGCATAATGCCAAAAGGGGTCACAATGTCTGGTTCGGATTCAGTTCGCCCTTGAGAAAACGTATCGATCGCTATCATTGATGACAAAATGGACTCGTGAATCTCCTCAAATCGTGCAAATGGGTATAAATACAATCACAGTCCCTACGACTTCCAAGCGAGGCTTGTCTGCAAAAGGAGGCGTGCTGGCTTCGTCATAAAGATGGAATTCGAAATGAAAAGCGGGCGATTCGGGCAGGCCGCGATCGAGTGCAGATCGGCGCATGGCCTCTCTCGACCCATCGCTCGTGTCCGGATCCCACCACGAGTCGCGCTTCTCAGACCGGGCCCCCCCGCCCCCCGATCCGGCCGCAAAAATTGACGTCCGCGACCGAAAGCCCGCGTCCCACATCAGAAAGGACGCCGTTGGCCCCCACCCACGCCTGCCTCGATGGTAGCGACCACGTCAGCTTTCACGCCGCTTGCGTGGCCGGTCACATGACCCGAAGAAGCTTCTTTGTCCTCACGCGAGTTCCTCCCTCCATTTCTTTCCCTTCTCTCTCTCCTCTTTTTTCTTTATCCTTCTCCCTTTTTCCGCGTTTGAGGAGAACATATATTGCATTTTGAAAGTATCCAAAGCGCTCTTACTATCATAAGTAGGGGTGAACATGATTCCTGAGTAAAACAAGAAATTAAAAAATCAGATCAAAATCGGATCATCGGTTTCAGGTTTTAATGTGTGATGGGCCGGTTCTCGATTCCATTTTTTAAAGAACTGCCGGTTCCGGTTCGGTTCGATTCTTGATTTCTATAGGAACCGAATCGGGAATCAAGAACCGAGAATCGAATAGGAGACCGGATGCTAAAAACCCTAATTCAAAGTTCCCTTCTCACTTTTAGTCATTCCTCAGTCCTTAGTCCTCCCTTCTCACTTGTGAGCTTGCTTGTGTCCTAATCTTACCTATGTTCACGAACTATACGTTGTTGCCCTGTAAAAATCCTACAGTCGGGTTTATTGGGGATTTGTTCATCATCCGGTCGTATTCAGGAACCCTTTCAAGTGCTAATGCCTGAATATGTTGTAGTAGCTCATCATTTCCTTGGGTGGAAGTCCGTACAAATGGTTTTACAGAGAAGCATCGTTGGTGGATTGGACTTGTTTTTGTTTGTGTATACATATGAACGGATGGGTGAACTTTCGGTTTTAATCTCTTTCCTTGTCATCAAATTCCCTAAGTCTCTGTGCACTTCAGTCTCTTTAGTGTTTGGAGAAGAACATATATTGCGGTTTCGATTTTGTGGTTATTCTTGAACATCAAATCATCAAATGTTGCTGACTCTGTTTCCTTTTGCATTCTTTCCCCTAGATCCTCACATCGATGGACAAATGCTCTTCGACTTTTGGGACCAACTCGGTTGTCTGTGAGAACTTGGTAATACTCTAGGTGATGTTTTACATGTTGAAGATGGTGAAGTTGTAGTTGGCACTTCGAAAACAAAGAAATCACATGGAGTTTCTGGGCTTAAGGCTAAGTCATATGAGAAGTGTCTCGTTAAATGTGCAAATATTCCATTGCCTGGAGAAGAAGTGAGGAAGATGGAGTTCTTCTTGAGCTTTTCTTAGTTTATGCATATCTCACTGCCCATTGATCGTGGATCTCCGAATTTAGTTTTTGATGTACTACTACTTGCATCTTATTTCAAGAGTCATTGTGCCCTATTTTGTTATGTTATTAATTATGTGACGAGCTTGCTGAATACATGCAACTCCATATTCGAGGGAAGTCACTATCACTAACTCTATTACGCAACACGTAGCTTAGTTGTTGCATTTACAATTTAATGAATTGTTGCTATGACAAATGAGAAACTTTCATTTTTGTGGTTGTGTTTACTTTCGTTTTTTCTTAACTAAAAATGAAAAAAAAAAAAAGAACTTGTAAAAACCTGGAACCGATCTTGAAACTTGTGATAGGGTAGGTTCTAGGTTTCAAGTTCCAACGGGTAGATTCCAGGTTCTAGAAAATGAGGAACCTATAAGAACGGGTAGGTTTCAAGTTCTAGGTAGAACCTGTAGGGAACCTGGAACCGCTCACTTGGAACCGCTCACCTTTAATCATAAGGGCCCTTAACGAGATTCTAAATAATTCACGGCAAATTGGTTGATTGATCGAATCTCTTGAATCAGACATGGCAAGTTCAAATGACATCTCGTGCTTCTTTGCCACACACCCATCGCTTCGTGGGTGCAATCTTACTTGATGCATGTGGCGGTATGCGTGCATCTTCCTTGAAAGTTACTCAATTCAAAAGTATAATTAACTTATATTATCAAAAGAATAATTTCGTGGGATTTCGTTAAATTGATTATGTAACAGTATTTGAGTGACCGTGAAAATAATAGTTTATTTTGGATCACTAAAAAATAAAAAATAAAAAATTAAAATTATTGTGAGGTCTATTCCTTCAAGAATTGACCCATGACATATTATTATTCTCATAGTTAGCTAAAGACTATTATGCTTAGTAAAGTCTTTTTGTTAATGGTAGCAGGGAGAAATTTTCTTTCTATATTGATATAACTTGCTTTAAAGTGTTTATTATCTCTAAAAAGTAAAAATCTTTAGAGTTCAGATAAATACGAGCTTCCTTATCCTCTATTCCGATCCTGCAGAAAATCTCCCTTTTTGGGGGGGCTTTGAAAAATTTCCAGTGGCCCACGACACATGGAGTCCGTGCATGCGTGATTTCAATCCTTGAGAATGGCTCCAAAATTCCAACAGACCAAGCGTGGCATCCGAAAGAGATGGAGGGGAGAGACGAGATTGGAAAGCTCGTGCACGTGTCCGGCTTGGTTCCAAAAATGTTTCCGTCCCTAGTCATTTCATATCATGTGAACTAAAGCACTGTCGTACATAACCTAAATAAAGAAAAGAAAAGAAAAGGCGGGTGCTTTACGTGCCCAATGCATGGTGTTAAGGGTCCTTCATCGGTCATCCATGTTTCCTACTCGGTTGTCGAATGGAGACACCTCCGAGGAGCGTGGCCGTCCGCCGGCGTTTGTTAAATTCTTTCTTGTCCGAAACTTGCTATGTACTTATGAACGGGTTCATCATCTTTTTGACTTTGACCAGATCAAAGTCCAGCTACCAGTACCCGTTTGATTATGTAGCTAGCTCGTTACATTTGCATGCGTTGTATTACTTATAATTTCTTTTGCTATCTTTCGGTGTGGGTGTGGGGTTGTGAAAGTGACAAATCGGCACGTTCTTGAAAGCCGAATGATTTGAAAAACGGTGGTGCCACTTGAAAACGTGATAGGTACATCACGTGTAAAGTCTCAGTTCTCTGGAATGAACCGACCATTCGAGGGGAGACCCCCCCTGACGGTCCGTTTATCAGCAGTTCGAATGCTCGCGTTTCGCTTTTGAAACACATGGATAGTCACTGTCGTTGTCAAGTTCTCACGATCCCTTGCGGGGGTCTCAAGGAGACCTAACGAAGCCAAGGAGATTCGCCTCCTGAAAGGGATTGATCTTTAGATTCTGTCATGAAAGATCTCTGAATCTGCTTATGTTTCGAGATCTCTCGTGCTTTGGCCATAAAAGAGAAGGGGGGAGAGAGAGAGAGAGAGAGGACCTCTCGTGTTGATTATCTAGCTGTGTCGTACGTGTGGGGGACGGTCCTATTGTGGATTCTTCGTATGGCATTTGGACCTCAAGTACGTCCATGCATGTACGACCATTTTAAAGATTCCGTTCACTGGACCATATCAAAGAGCTAAAAAGCTAATAAACGGGGTTAAGTGCATAAGCATAAGTGGGGCATACATAATTGATCAATCATAGAATGTTCGCAAGGAGATTATCCATGAGGGAACTCTAGAGCCTATGATAAGATTGTTGGCATCCAGAGCAGACGGTCTAAGGAACTAGCTAGATAAATGGCGACGAACCGTAGAACGATGGATCAATGAGAACATCCGAAACTCGACTCTCTCTCTACCCCTCATATACCTATAATGGGTAAATCATCGCACTTCAATAAAGTGGCACATTATAATCGGGTAGGTATATCACTTAATCCAAACATATAGTTGAGGATTGACCAACAAATGAAGGATTAAGTACAACCTCTTACATGTCTCAAATGTGCATATGGGATATAAGATCATCTCCCAGAATATTGCAAATAACTTCAGCTGGGAAACCCTCCCAATAAGCTCCAAATCCAATACATATATATATAGCTTCCAAATTTATGAAAAAAACGCTCTTAGAAGCTCTTTACATTACCCGGGTCTTCCAAATCCCCACGGTGCCCTATTTATACCATAAGGCTCAATCGCAAAATCTTAAAAATAAAATAAAATAAAAGGCAAAGATCTTGAGGATGATGCTATTGCCCTTGATTTTTTGGATCAAAACCATCTCGATATCTTTGAAAATCATAATTAGACGGTGACCATCCAAAGTAGGAAGAAGAAGAAGAAGTCCTTGACGGCTCATTTTGCGGCTCCTGTTGTTGTTGTCGCTGCTGGTTGTAGTGATAGGACGGTGAGCTAATTGATGAAGATTGTTGCGAACCAAAAGGTTCCTGACCATAGAGATTCGAAACATAATAAGGAAAGTCAGCATCGGTACTCGATAGAAGCTGTGCATACTGAGCCAGGTCTGGAAAAGCTGCGTGCGGATATGGCGTAAAAGGTGTTGGCTGAGGATTGATTTGTCCAGGCAAAACATTGACACCCGACCTTTGGCGACTTGGATTAGAGTATGAGGCGTACTCGGGGTTGCCTTGAACTCGTTCGGGGAAATTGAGCTTAGCCTTGGTGCCTTTGAACTTGAGAGCTGCCCTATCATATGCCAAGGCCGCGTCCTCGGCAGTCTCGAAAGTGCCAAGCCAAACACGGGCTGCTTTCTTGGGGTCGCGTATTTCCGCCGCCCATTTTCCCCACGGCCTTTGTCTTACTCCTCTATAGTGTTTCTTTCTAATACTCTCTGTGCAAAATTAAGCAAAATCAAAGCCATCAGAGAGAAGATGTAGATACATGCAATTAAATAACGAATTGTGACCAATTTTTGTGCATGATCATATATCACTTCCTTGAAAAGTGCTTGAAGCACTGATCAAAGCACCGTCCTATATTACAGATAGTTTCTCATAGCTTTGTCTGTCACACTGTACAAAATATCAATGATCTATGGTGCTAGACTGGAAAAGGGACAAGGACAACTTCACATCACCTTCCAAACAGCTTTATTTGAGAGCATGTTATATCAAAATCAATATCAATAGGCCACAACATTCATCCCAATGTTGCATTCATGTCGAAATGTGATGACATACATGATGACCCCAATGTTGATGCATGAACTTTCAACCATCTAAAGTGAATTCGCTTGGTAGTATGCTTGCGGAGGTTCATGCTCATCACCAAGTTATTTCACGTGGATTACTTAATATCGTGTGTAGGAACAAGATGCAAGACTTGTATGGAGTCTAACGTGAAGGGAGTTTGCAAGTAATGTTTGGCTCTATGACACAATACACATATATAAGAAGTTTGTTAGGATGAGGGGATTTTAATGCTCATCATGAAATCAATGTAGTGGGTGAAAGATTTCGCATTGAAGGTAGATCTAACTAGAATTCTTGTGCGTACGAGCGAGCATTATAAAATTTTTCATGTTAACCATGGTGAACGAGATACAATAAAGTTAAGATGAAGTTTGATGCCAATCTACTTCCCATCGCAAAGATCATTATGATCTTTTTTACACAAACACATTTGTCAAACTATGGTTAATTTATATATCGAAATTTATGCGATCCGGTAATTTGGACGTGACAAATGGACATCGATTGTGGCTTTCAAATTGACTACGCATGTTTTAATTATGAGGGACAATAGATAAGATTAAGAAGGTCGGCAAAGAAATCGCTATCCACGTATGACCTAAATATGCAGCATTGAAACTAGGAAGTAGACACGATATAAACGCGTACGCACCATCACCGGCGACACCTAACCGACCTCTCCTCTTCAAAGACTTTGGGCAATATTTTATAAGCAAGACTAGGAAATGGACAAGAGAATCGATAGGGCGTAGGTCGAGGCCTGTGCTGTCCAAAATAGAATGGCAGTGACTCACGTAATCCGAATTTTTAGACAACAAGAACACCCCCACAGGCGCCAAGCACGATAGCTTGGTAGGTAAGGACATCTTTGGACGTTCAACAGCAACGACCAAAATTGCAAACGTGGGCAACGGGACACGTACACGCCTCGTGGCCTTGCTTTGTAAAATGCAGAAGAAAATTAGACATGGAAACTATAGTAAATTAACTAAGAGCGCTAAAGATTGAACATCTCAGAGAGAGAGAGAGAGAGAGAGATTTTGGCGGAAAGTAAGAATAATACAATGAACTTGACCAGAAATTTGACAAGCACATCATGCGCAGCTATATGGATTCTTAGGTTGTCCCGGTCTTTATATTCCCACTCTCTCAGCCCATCAAGTTTGGCCGATCTAAGGGTAACATTCAAGCTAGCCTTGTCTTTTCTTTTTGTGGGGGAAAAAATAAGTTAAATAACCTAAAGTAACATAGAGACCAAACAACAAATTTACAGCAGATCTTCCCTTTTCTTACCAGATTTAGCAAAAAAGAAAGCAAATTATATATGTGAAAACCGATTGAACAAACCCTTAACCATTATTTAATGGTGCACTCAGCCTTTAAATTAGGTTTGACAGTGAACTCATCACAAGAAAGAAGAAAAACAAGATTCCAACCCCCCCACAAAGAGAGGGTCGACTGGAGTTTAGGTTTTTGCGACAATCTGACCTTGATCTGGAGCTTGCTGAGGAGGGTCCCGGTGCTCCTCTTGCACCGGCTCTGCCGGGCAGTCGGCCGAGCTCGGGGTGCCGTCGCTGGTCGAGATGACCCGGCTCAGAGCCGAGACCATTGCCGAGACGTCGGTCTCGGAGAGAGAGGACTCGTAGGAGGCGAAATCGTCCTCTCTCTCCTTTTCCTGCGATGATGCTTCAAGAGGAAGCGGCCGCTTTCCATGTCTCCGATCCACCTTTCGCGAGCTTTAGGATAGCCGATGAGAGATCGAGCCGCGCCCCGTGGACAGATCAACGCATGGACCAAATGGCAACACGGGAATCAGTACCAGGTGTGAGGACAAAGGTCGGAGGTGATAGTGATGGTGCAAGTTAGCTAGTTGCCGAAAGGTGAAGAAGAGGGCTTTGGCTCGAGGGAAGAGGAATATAGGGGTTCGAAATGGGAAGATGTTGTCGGATTTCCTATATATATATACACACCCACACTCCCTTCAGCCTTCTTCTATTAGTTTGTACATACTATAGAGAGATGCTATTTCTTTTTCTTTTTTCTTCTTTTCAAAGTATGGAATTCTGCTAGTCTCCGTCCCCACTTCTCCCTTCTACTAGGCTAATGAAAACGTTTACATACAACTGTCCGAGTGCCTTACATGTATGCCATGGTGATTTACTCGTGTAATAAGAAGCGGGAAATTAATTTGCGACTGTGTTATGTGTACTAAACTGCATCTAAACCGTCAAATCTGGTGGAACCTACATGAGCCCCCGAAAGGAGTACTCGATATGGTGGTGACCATCGGGGGTAGGTGCGAACTTATGAACCACTTGACTGGGTCTCTCGAAATTGATGTGATATTTGGGAGCAGAAACTCCTACGCTTAAAAAGCTAACATTCTCATTAGTGTTGAATTCTACCATGTCCCCTCCTCATCCTAGAATTCGAATCTTGTCCAGCACTCTCGCTTCGGCAAGCATTCCACACCCGTGTAGATTGGGTATGGGCATAGTTGGTCCATGCGCCACGTATCTATTGGAGAGGATTTTGCTTTGATACCATATATAATGACTTGGTTCGCTTGGGCCAAGCCTTAAAAAAGAGTACATAACTACACGAGATTGTGACCATTTGAAAGTGAGTGTTGTCTTATGCATCACTCAATAAGACCTCTCTCTATCAATATGGGACTTGGGATGTCGCTCAACTATTAATGAAATGAATACGAATACCAAAATTAGAAACTATAAACATATGGCCGTCTAAACCCCACTTATGTAATAATTATTTAGGTAAATACCACAAAAAACCTCAAACTATGCCTACTGTGTCACAAATACCCAATTTTTTTTGTGTCAAAAAGAATCTTAAACTTGTCCACTGTAACACAAATATTCTCAACTTTTTTTGTTACGAAAAAAACCCGAACTTAAACATGTGTGATATAAATACCATCTATTTCAGTTTCATTCAAGGTATATTTGTCACGCTGTTATAAGTTTGGGGTACTTGTGTCGAAATATGCAAGTTTAGGGTTTTTAGTGACACAAAAAGTTCGAGGTATTTGTGTCATATTGGGCATAATTTATGGAGTTCTTTTGTGTATTAACCCTAATTTTTTTGTACACCACCCGCGCACTCCATACAAGTCCACCGAATGTATGTAAAACGCTCCTCGGAAAATGCTTGACTAAAACAAGACGCGTCATCTTATATAACACACATCCAGTACCTTGAGACAACTAGACAATCCGCTTCCTAAATCTGGAGCTCGAGAGAAGTGGCATAAAGACAGCAATTGGCGATGCTAAATCGAGTTTCAACTGCTGAATACACGAAATACAAAAGGTTTGGTTACTAAGGCTTCGTTTGTTTCGCGAAAAATGACTGTATTTTCCGGTGTTTGGCTAAGACCTGAAAATGAGCTAGAAAACATTTTCCATCGTTTGGTATGAAAAATCAGATTTGACTTTCCAGAGAAAAATTATCAAAAAATTCGAATTTTTAATTTTTATTCTTTTTATTTTGCTTCTTCCTTGGCCGGTTGTTGGCCAACGATAGGCCACGGGCGAGTTCAAGCTTGCCTGAGGTCAGTGACTCGCTTAATCGGGCGAGCTCGAGGTCGCCAACCTCTGGCGTGGTGAGGCGAGGCCTCGGGTCTAGCTAGGCAAGCCTCGGCCTGGCTCAAGGTCGGCGAGGTCAAAGTCGCCGGCCTTGGGCGGGCTCGAGACTCACCCAAGCGACCTCAAGCTCGTCGAATTTGGCGGCCTCTGGCAAGGCGAGGCTCAACCTTGGATTTGGCCAGGCGAGGCTTGAGCTCACCACTTGGGGCGAGGCTGAGCCTTGCCTGTGGCCGGTCGCTGACCATTGCCATGGCCAGCAATTGACAGAGAGGAAGAAAGAAAGGAAGAAAGAAAAGAAAAGGAATGTGAAGGAGTGGAGGAACGAAAGATGAGGGAAAATGTTTTTCTCCACTTTTGAAGGTGTTTTTTTCAAGGGTGGAAAATGTTTTCCATGACTAGCTTATTTTTCGCCCCTCAAACGCCGGAAAATGGGGAAAATAAGTTCTTAGGAGATGTTTTCCATGAAACAAAGGGAGCCTAAGAGAATGTGAAAATATAATGTTTTTATAGGAGTGGTAACATGTGACCGATTGATGGCAGGGCATGTCCGATAATTCTCTTCTCTTGCCCTAAATTCTGCCACATCCGACATCCTATGTGTTCTTGACCAATGCTGCGATGCTGCGATATTGCCCTCGTTCGACGTGTTTGATCGTGAAAAAACGTGAATTCATGCGCACACTAATCGGATCCGTTCTGGTTTGAACCTTGTTGGGGTCTACTTGGCAGTCATTGCTCGATAAAGATGGCCCTAGCTCTTCTCCATACATGCACCTGCTATTTCAATGGAGGACATGAATTGCTACCCGAACATTCCGTAACGGGCATGGGACCCTTAGGGTGATATTCAGTGGAGATCACCACTACACTGACTCCTCTTTTAACTTATCGAAAAGCCACGGGACATGAACCGGTCGGCCGAAAATGACAAAAATGCCTTTACACTCTTAAGCACTTTTACATACTAATCTTGAAACCCGACTCTGTGTTAACTCATTATGAGTATTTACAACCGAAAACCTATAAATCTCTCTCTATCTCTGAAAAGAAAAGTCTATCGCTTAGGTTTTGCACTTTTCTTCGCTTATGGGAGCCTGTCCTTATAATTGCTGACATGTGCTGCATTGAAAATTAAGGCAATCCAAAGATTGCTTCGACGAAAAATTTGACTCCGCTTTGCTGTGCCAAACCGCCAAACGCATCTCTGCCTTTCGCGGATTGCGTGGCCCCAGAGTACTTGTCTGGTCGCCCATATGATTTCCACGTAATGAATGACATCCTCAATCTCTTTCGCTAAAGAAAAATCGATTTAATAACTAATGTAGTAGAATTTACATGAGTACCGTGTTCATTTCACGGAATTTTAGCTTGCTTGGAATATCTTTTTATCTCTACTCTCTTTTTTCTTTTTTTGGCATTTGAAATTCGGTTTATATTTATTGCTTGAATCTTCGGATGCCTATGTGTTGAGAATGTATCTCTAATTTGAGTAGGAATCCTAAAAAAAAAAAAAATCTTATTATTGAATAGGAATAATATATGTTGTACTATGATATATACAGTAGAACAAACAAGAGGAGTATCGGATTTTCTCTCTGTGAGATAATATTTGTGGGTTTGCTTTGAGTTTAATTTAGATGTGGAAAACACTCGAGCATATGAGTAATTTTAATTCTGTAATTCTCCGATTTGATTAATTAATTATTTGCGGGCTCTCCCTGTGAAATACATATTGATACTCGGACTAAACCAAACCAATCTCTAGTGTTCTTTATTATTCATCGTTTGATTTCTCTAGTGATTATTGGTGCGTTCATTTTGCAGAAAATAAGTAATTTAAAAAAAAATGATTGCTTATATTGTTTAGAAAAATTAGTCAACGAAAGATATTTTCATCGTCAATAACAATTTATGCCTAACTATTTTTGTAGGCGATAAAAGAACTTTCCATTACTTTTCTAAACAATATAAGTGATCATTTTTCGGAAAATGTTTTCCAAATCACTTATTTTTCGCGAAACAAATGCACCCTACATGTTGATTTAATTGTAAGTTCTGGTTAGATTTTCGTGTTTTATAACAACAATTGGCATCAAAGCTAATATTAGGGTTTTGGGGTTTTACTTGTCTTATCACTATTTGGAAATTCCGTAGTTTGGGCCCACGTTTCTACACCAAAACAAGCGATATTCTTATGCATCAAGTATCTCAACTTAATTCTCTATCAACGCTGATCTTCATCCTTAGTCTCTTTCTCCACATTGAATAATGAAGTCTACTATTAGGGGCCCACCAATCTACCATAAGCTCTAATACCATTTGTTGTTTACTCGAAGAGATTGTCAAGAGAAAGTTAAAGTCCGAACGTGTCAATATATATAGTTGAATTACCATTCACTCAAAACCTTAAACTAATGAGTTATAGGTCAATTAGGATGTATAAGTCGTTCTACACCATACTAATTTTTTGATATGGGACTTGTTTGGCACAATTCACACGTGCATTTCAACACTATGCATATGATTATCTACATTGAGACTCATATTGAATTTTTCGAAATTTATGTTTTGAATAGTAGTTAAATTTTGGCAAGAAAATTAATTGTTAACTTTTGGTTTAAAAAGTAAAAGTACAAAATTACTATAAATCAATCGTTATCCCTAACGATCGGTCTCAACATCTGTACCTTTCAACGACATCCGATTACACATGATCCCCAAAACAAAATATTGTCGCTCTCTCCGAGAAATGAGAGGAGAAAAACCAAGCAAATTCTCTTTCCAAGCAATAATAAAAGAAATCAATCTCTGATATACAAGAGACGTATTTTTCACACAAGCAACATTTGTCGATGTTGAAATGACTATTCATATTTTTTAAAGGTTAATTAACTATTCAAATTACGAAATTCGTAGAGGGAGGCCTTTAGAATATTTCACAGTGCATATTCAAATGGCCCGAATGTGAAGTAACAACTTTTGGTATCAACCCGAATTTGGGCCATGTAATGGGCCAACACGGGCCCAGCAGGCTCGTACTCCCAATACAAACAATGCATAGCCATTTTAACTGCAATTTGTAAATTTCCCATTAAAAAAGTGATTTGTACTTATCACTTTATCAGTAAGCATTGACTTGTGATTAAATCGTTGGGTAAGTTTCTATTGGGAACAATAACTTCCGGCCGAGCTTAGCAAATTACTTGTAAAACTCGTTCAATTATTTTTCTAGTTTAATCTAATCTCACGGTCGATGGTTTTTCGTTTGAATTCGAAGGTTTAAGATGCGTTTTACAGATCATGAAACCGCACATACAATATAAATAAAAGGATGTCATGAGTTCAAGTCCGTTGAAAAGTGAAGAGGCGAAATAACGAACTCCCGCAAGATAATGTTCGCTCCACCGTGATCATGCAATTTATATCCCCACTTCAATCTCGAATCATATCAAGTCTGAATTCTGATTATCCGATGCTATAATGTTTCCCGCGGCAAAAGTGAGGTTTTAGATATGCGCGTGTGGCTTTACACGGACATATATAGTGAAAGAAGTGCTGCTGTACTTATGCATTACAAGGTTACGTTTCTTTTTTTTTGTTAGTGTAGTATGCAACGTTAAAAGCATTTAGAACAAGTCCCACGTCGGAAAGTTGATAGGAATATGAAGTGTTTATAAATATGTACGCAATAGTAAGTATTGACTTGGTGCGTGGGCTCGCTAATGGGCTATGCCGATGTACATCGTGATTGGGCATCGGACACTTTGGAAAATTGGGCTCGAGTTGGTGTTGTTTTTTTTGCATATTTAAAGTCGTAAATCAATTTTACAACGTGTTACCATAATTTTGTACTTAATTTCGACGACACTTGATTGTGTTGTACATTGCATTTTGAGTACTTTGGACGTGCCCCTCCCTCTTTTCCTCCGGCACCGTGCTCTAGATAAATTTTTTGTTTTCATAAAAAAAATCCTGACGTTTTTCAGTAGCCATATTGATAAATGCAAATCTCACGATTCACTCGAATCGCCACTATAGATGCGAGTGGAACTAACTTGACCAGATGGATGAAATCGTTTGACTTGGTAGAAAATAACAAAATTAAAGTTGAAAGATCAAATGGAATGTGGACCAATCCACTACTTTTGAGGTTGTCCTCTTAATTTTTCCAATTCATCAATCATTTCTCTCTCTTATGCCCATTGTCCTCTCATCATTATCGCTTACATCATCATCCCGATGAATCGGATCTCCCTAGTACTATCGAAACTTGGATGAATCGGATCTTCCTCGGTCAAATCAGATGCAAAATAATCATTTTTTTACAATGAATTTGATTACACGTGTTCTTTAAAATGTTCCTTCACTATTCAAATTGGAAAAGCGTCTTAATTTTCCAAGCAAAATACTTGGAAATCTCAATACTTGCATTAATAAGCAAAATTCTTCCATTAAAATGCTTGGAAAAACATTCTTTTTTAAGGGTATGTCCTAACGAGTGCATTGCTAACAAGCATCGATAGCATACTCATTAGAACACACTTAACGAAAAAAAAAAGTTTATTTTAAAAATACGAATTACCCTGCATTGGAAAATGTAGATTTCTGACATACTTCAACAAAATATCCTTAAACGTGGCTCATTTTCACTTTTAGCTTAATTGCATTTGTGTACTCACACTTTAATCTAAAATTTGAAGAGAATTTCAAGACTTGATATTATTGTTACTCGTGAAATTCTAGAAGGAAAAGAATACAAATAGACAAATATTTTCATAAATCCATATTCATAACCAAGCGAAATGCCGTTCCCGGCAAGTTTTTGGGCAGTTACTATACGTTTTGCACCCACCAGTGCCGCGTGATGACGAGATAAATAAATAAATAAAAAAGAGGCCCACGCGCTCTAGCGCAAGTGCGGCGCACGCCAAGTCCCAATCCCCAGAAGATGGGCGAGACAATGACGAAAGTTCCCATCCTCTTCAAAAGCCAAGTTCGCTCCCGAGTCATACTCATAAATCCGAAATTTTCAAAAAAGAAAAAAAAAAAGAAACTAGAATCTCCAAGCTCTGTCTGTTCTGTGCTCTCGAATTCGAGATCTCTCTCTCTCCGTCGCGCGCTCCATTTCTCGATCGGTCGCCGGAGCAGACCCAGTCCAGAGAGAGAAGCTCACGCAATTCGTATCAATCTCGACGGCACAGGTTGGAGAACCGATTCTTGCCTTTCGTTTTCGCTTTCGATTTCGCTCGGTCCGCGTATAATTTCCCGCGGAGAATCGGCGGTTCGGGGCCTCCGGCAAGGACTCCGCCGTCGCTCCTTCGTTCTTTGTCGTTTCTTGGATCGGAGTTCGTAGTTTCCGTAATCCGATTCGCTGTGGAGTGAAGTAATGCAGGATTGTGATGTGTGCGCGTCGGGACCGTGAGTGAGTCCGAGATTACTGAGTCTGTCGCGAGTCGGCGTGATGTTTCGCGGTTGTTGAAGTGATTTTTTGATTGGATCGGGAACTCATTTCTTGGCTTCGTCGCCTAGGATACAATGACGAATCCGGAAGGACACGGTCGCGATGACGAGGCAGACTCATCTGTGGAAGTTCCGCCGCCTGATGGTTTCGAGTGGTCGAATTTCGCTGACGAGGACATCATGCATCAGAAAAACGAAATCCATGCCGTGGAAGCTGAGAAAATTCCATATGTGGGCGACAAGGTTTGACCAGCCTTAGCACTTTGAAACGTCGCCTTTGTCATATTTACATCCTATGATCGCTGAATACCTGTTCTAACTGATGGTCTTGGTACTGCTGCATAGTAGATTGGCGATTCTGGTTCTTTACGTTACCACCATGCTCTTGCTCATGTGAGCTTTGTTTCGATGATGTTTTTGTTTTATCTCAGTCGTGCATATTGCCGGTTGCTTCCTATTGTTTTGTGCAGCTATTGCATCCTTTAATCGCTGGATGTATCTTTTGTGAGCTCTTTTTCTATTGCCATAAGTACATAAGTACATTGGCAATTCATGTTCTCTTACATTTCAATTGTTGTCCTGTTCATGTGGACTTTGTAGCAGCAACATTCTTCTTTAATCGAGGCCATGCAATTATTTGTTGTTGCTTTCCTATTTTGTCATGCAATTTTTTCGCGCTTGTGTCCCAAAATTTTTGGTCAGCATACTCTGTCGGTTTTCTTAGAAGTCATTTGGTGATGTTGTGGCCTCCAAATATAAATGGTTACTCCTCCCTCCTGAGTTTTAATTATCACCTTGGTTCAAGCGACCTTTCCTTCAGCAAATATCTCTGTCTTATCTGGTCATGAAATTATTTTTTGTTCTTCTCCTATTGTTTCATGCACGTCTTGCTATACATGCAGTTGCTGCCTTGCTCTTTCCTTTGTGGATTGTGGAGAATTCTACATTTCAATGATTAAGTTAGTTTTGAACTTCATGGCATTGTTAAAATTAACTGCCAACTGCACCTAATAGTCTAGACTGACTCAAATATTGATGACACTGGAGCAGTCCGCATATGTCGACTAACAGCATATGTGTCCACTTTAGAGCGATTGCGATGAAAATATCTTCTGTGCTTGGTGACACACTTACACTACGAACTGCAGACCTAACCCTTCATGGCCCATCATTTCCATGGAGGGTTATCTGCTAACCTTTGCCTTGATTTGTTCTGATTATCTGGTACTATTGTTGGATGCTTCTAAATAAGTTTATTGGTATTCATCTGCAGGAACCACTTTCTGCTTTGGCAGCTGAGTATCAGTCAGGGAGCCCTATTTTGCTGGAGAAGATAAAGGTTTTCGTGGTATTCTTGTAGAATCTTGTTGCTTATTTCAATTTTTCCTTCATCTTTTATATCCTTAAATGCAGGTGCTTGATGAACAATTTGCTGCCATCAGGAGAACACGAGGAGATGGAAACTGTTTCTTTAGAAGCTTTATGTTCTCATACCTTGTAAGTCTTAGTACAGCTCTTGGGGATTTTTTGTTTCTGTAATAGCTATTAATCAATTGATGTTCTAGGAAAGCGGATTGTATTGTGCCTTTTGTTTTATATAGTAATTCAAAGTTGGATGTTTCAGGAGCATATTATGGAAACACAAGACAAAGCTGAGGTGGATCGTATTAAAGCTAATGTTGAAGAGTGTAGAAGAACTCTTCAAAGCTTGGGTTATGTGGACTTCACTTTTGAGGATTTTTTTGCGGTAATTCAATTGTCCTGGAAATTTGTACATTATGTGATTGCTGATGTAAGTTCTGGTGATCTCTCCAAACTCGTATACATGCATACCATTGCAAACTGTGAGCCAGCTTTGGACTATAATAAATCTGGTCTGTGGCTTGACAATCGTCATGTATTGCTGTTCGGGTTCTGTTGGTCTGCTGATTTTACTAGGCAGTTATAGAACGAGAATGAAAGAAAACTTGTGAATTTTACGTTTTAATTGAGTCCACCTTTCAACAACATGGAGTCAGTATAAGGAGTTAGCTAGCATCCACAGGAAGGGTTGACTTGGAGTAGTTCCAGCCAGTATTCTGCTTGTGGGAAGGTCGATTGACCTTTTCTTTGGCAATTTCACATATGCTTTTCAAGAAATGTAGAGTCTGTTTATGGACGCATGTAGTTTGAACTGCAACCTTCTTGCTCTAATTGTGCTTTGCTGTTTCCTGAATCACTGTCTGAAAGCCTGTCTTGGAAGTATTGTGATTAGACAGTTTTTCATAATAAACAAGGTTTAGTTAATATTCTGTAGCTTTTAAAATCTATCTGTGTTTTGAGAATTTCTTATACTCAAATTTAGAGGCAGCACAAATTTGTGATGGACGTATTTCTTTTTTCTTTTTTTGGGCAAGAATGGACCTATTTCTAAACTCAAGTTCGCTGGGTGGAAATGGGTAACTCAAATAGTCTTGGAACAGGTTATAATGCGTCTATCACTGGTTTGTCAACCCATGACATTATGGGCAATATACAAGCATAAGGATAAGCTCAATGAGAAAATAGTGAAGGTGTTAGAAGATGATGAGTCAACATGATTCTTTGATCGAGTCAGTTTAAAACATGAGCAGCTACGGGTCAAAAGCCAAGCATTGATGCCGAAGCGTTAGGGTTTTGGCATTTTTGCATCTGCAAAGTGGTTGTTGGGCAGTTATGGAGTGTTGATGGCGGTGGTAGTGATGCAAAGTGCTTGTGGGGTGGCATTGGCAGTGAAGCTTCAAAGGTGATGGAAGTGGTGGTATAGATGATGGATAATTTGGAGTGGCAGTGACAGAGGCATTGTAGTGGTGGTGATTACTCTGTATTGGCTGGGCTGGGAAACCTTTTATTTCTTGCTCACAGCCAACTAGATCTAAAGTTCCATTAAAGAGCATCGCTAGGTAGCACAATCTCTAATATTTTAGCTTTGTTACCCATTTCTCCTCAAAAGTCCAGCCCCCCCCCCCAATTGATCGGATTGTTAGCTCTTTACCAAATTCAGATTCTAAATCTTTACTTCTAGCCCTGAAGGCAAGCCGCTGTAGCATTTTTAAGGCCTGTCACTACTTCTGAAGGAAAACTGATTGGGCGGGTTCTTTTCTCCATTGTAATTGGCCAATAGATGATCTTTGCTTCAGATATATCCTAGCTTAGCAGAAAATTGTTGTGTACAGTGCACTTATGATAACGATTTTTTTTTTAAGTTCCTTAATGCAGTTATTGTAGAAATGAAGATAAATATTTTCAGCAGTACCAAGTTTATTAACTTCTAGACTTGAATTCGATGCTGAGGTTGGTGGCTGTCACCTTTTATGGAAGACACTCATTGTTTAGTACATGAGATAGTTGGCATCTTTATCCATCTAAAATATATGTCGAATTGATATTGAGCAGAGTATCTTGGATGTCTCTTCCTTATCTTTACCATGTTGTGGCTGAATGTTTGATATGAAATTGTTTCAGCTATTCCTGGAACAGTTGGAAAGTGTTCTTCAAGGAAATGAAACTTCAATAAGGTGGCCTTATCTTTTTGTTGAACATTTCGATTTCATCTAGAAAGAAAACAATTTAATGATGGACTTACCAATATATTAAAAAGTATAAGCAAGTGCGTGTTGTGCTTTTTGTTTCAGTCATGATGAACTGCTTCTTAGGAGTCGAGATCAGTCGGTATCGGACTATGGTGAGTTTTAAGAAAATTGAGGTATTAAACCAATTGGCATTTGATTTGTCTCTTGATGTATTTGGTTGGCCAGTGGTGATGTTCTTCAGATTTGTTACCTCTGCTGAGATACGCAAGCGGTCAGAGTTCTTTGAACCCTTCATTATGGGATTAGCAAATACGACTGTGGAGCAGGTTTGATTATATTTCTTCACTTCCTTCTGAATTGTTCATGGATGCATAAAAAGTATCTTTCTCTCTTTTTGGGGGGTGGGGGGTTGTAGTTATAGATAGTGAATAATTGTTAAGTTTGATTATGACCAGTTGAATTTATTCGAAGAATGCTCTTTTATCCGTTTTTGCAGTTTTTTTTTTTAGCAGGCTAACAAACTTATCCAGATGCTGATCTTAGATTGCATTATCTTTTTGAATTCATTTCATACAAATTGAAACAAGTTGGACATGGCATTCTCTGTGAATATTAGTGCTACTTATTTTAGAAAGTCAACATGTGATTGGAAAGGGGTGCTGCCTTGTGATGCTTGAACTCTAAATTCACTGTGCTGCTTGTGTATGACAAGTTTCGCGTAGCTATGTCCTCATATAGACCACAGTTTTGTGTTGAGTACTGCATCTAATTACACATTTAATCGCGTTTGTTGATATATTTTGGTCTTGTGTTGCAGTTTTGCAAGTCCAACGTGGAGCCTATGGGTGAAGAAAGTGATCATGTGCACATTATAGCTATATCCGATGCGCTGGGCGTGCCGATTCGCGTCGTGTATCTAGACCGCAGCTCATGTGATAAGGGTGGTGTCAGCGTAAATCACCACGATTTCATTCCTATTGTCTCTTCCAGCAGTTCTGGCGCTGTTGAGCCCTTCATCACTTTGCTGTATCGCCCGGGTCACTATGATATGCTCTATCCGAAACGACCCACTTAGCTTTCCAGAAAGGTAGATCTTGGAAGTGTCTTCCTCTGGATGGCCACTGAAATAGACAATTTGACATGATACTTCCAATCTCATGGGCATGCACACAAACTGTTTCCCTGTGGCGTGAACGTGAACTGTAATTCTAACTCTTTCATGCTTCAAAAGATCGGGATTTGGATTGAATGCAGAGATATCTGATCCCCAATTTTCAACCTACTCTCTAGCCCAAAAAAGAAATGCAGTCGTACTCTTGTTTCATCTTCACATTTCACGAGTTTCTTCTCCTGTCGGTCTGACAATTCACTGAAAATGCAGTACCTGAAAGGAAATATTCCAGTTGCTGTCTACAAACATGTTCATTTTTGTTCGGCCTAACTGTTGTGTCGCCATAAGCATTGTCGTTCGTGTTTGCCCCTATATGTCGAACGCAATGAGCATGCACAGAGTTCATGACCGGCATGGTTTTTGAACTACTTGTCTGGTCGAACTTAGGGTCATCTGTCAATTCTTTGGTTCATATGCGAGCTAGATTTAGACCCTGTATATGGTCAGACGAGAGAAGGGAGTTCAAATAAATGTTAGATGATTCAAATCTCTATCAAATTGACTACTTGCGTGATGTAACATCCCCATCATGTGGCAAATCTTGTGTGTAAAAATCAAGTGAGAAAGTGCGTGAAACTCCATTACTGAGCTTTTTGCAAATGTGGGGAGCCCCACCGAATCAAGGAAGATCTGCCCGAGGCATGTGACCCAAAGAAGAGACAGATATGCAAAAGAGCCAGATCTACATCGATAGGCCTAGGAAAGTTCTATCTATTAACTTGGTAGGTGAACCTGAAGAAAAGGCAGTCCCGAAGCAGTCTGTTGATCCACAACCATCACATATTAACGTCGCAAGAAAAAATTCTGCAGAGATCAGGTTTCTGCGGTTTTCAGGAATGTGTGCTTTGCAATCGAAAGGGCACGAAGACACACCAACGTATGTGTAGATAGATAACAAGATAAAACTTCCACATTCTTAATGTAGCTGATAGCATGCGGAAGCAGATCCGAAACATCTGTCTACGGTCATGCAGACCTATCAATAGGTCAGTCAAATCAAAATTTTTCACAGGGCCCTCTGTGACCCCTTTTATCTCTCAGGAATTACACGTTTCTCTAGCGCGCACAAAGCCCAAGTGCGAGTCAAACTCTGGAAAAAGAAAAATTCCCAAGAAGGGGAGGTACGTAATTAGAACACAGAAGCCTCCTTAAACCGCCTCAAAATTTTCGCCATTGCTCAGGCAACTCCTGTACATAAGAAAATTGACCATCACCAAAACTAGGAAGCTCCACAACCTGCTGCCTCTCCCTCCCTCCCTCCCTCCAGCATTGTAGTCACTAATTATGCCGAAGTAAAGTCAAAACCACCTCCTGTTGTCTGGCTTTCTTCTCTAAATTTCCAAGGCTTCTAAAACGAACCAATATATTTTTAAACATTTCAATTCTTCTCCGTCTTCTGCTTCTTCTCCTTCTCCATCTGACCCCAACACATGTAAAAGGTTGTGGGGTGGAAGTGACCTTAACTTGCTCAGTTATGGGGTTAGCACCTTGAAAAGATAAGTGGCTTTGCTTAATCTGAATCTTTTCCAGAACTTATAGATAAGTCTCCGTTACCAAAGTCTGCTCCATTCGCTAACGTGGGTGGGCTTCCCTGATGGTTCTCCTCGAGAGTGCTGCTTCTAGCTCTTCCAGGTCTAGTACGGACATTAGAACCCACCGGAAAGGGAACCTGCAAATTTTAGCATTCCCATAGCGAATGAAACTGTTTTCTTGCATTTTTTTTCTCTCCTTAATTATGTTCTTGCATCAGTTACTCATTTCCTTTTTAACTTTCAATTGTTGTCTATTATCTAGGATCTCATTATCACTGCTGCTCCCCAGGTTTAGTGTATCAGCTAATGCAGGGGTGGGATCAAAGGCTAAAAATTCGAGTTTGGGTTAAATTTTCAATGCAGCCGTGAACGAGCACAGTAATTATTCATGTGTGAGATTATTCTGTCAGTACCTGATCCCCAGCATTAGGCCCTTCAGTGTTGAAGAGGATAGGCCGGCAGCGTTTATCCTCGTTCATCAAGCTTGAATTTTGGAAATGTGCAATGAGAGCAGCTTTGCCTTGTATACGAGCATATGCAAGAGAAGCAACCTTCTCGCTGTTGAACTTTTCCCATTTTTTCCCATTAAATGCCTGGCAGATATAGATACACCTTTAAGGTACATTGTCATCCATTCTTCTGAAAATTATTAAGCTCACAACAACAAACCTTATAAAAGGTGACGATTTGACCCGGCTCAGTCATATTTATGAAAGCATAACCTACATTGCACTTGTTCTGCAAAAGATTTTTAGACCAAACAATTGTATCATTAACAAACAATGAAGTAAAATGAGCACTATGTCAAATTATTCATCAAACCAAGGCCTGTGCATGTTATAAGACATGTTCAAGAGCAAAGTGCTTGCCTTGAAGTCGATTGGTAGATAAAGAAAATCATAAGTTCCTCGGTGGCGCTCGTCAATTGCAGCCAAGAGCATCTTTGAGGTATACCTGCCATAGCAACAATAGAAGCATTCAAGTACTGCAGAGAGAAAACATGGCCCTACAAACAACTAAATATATTTTTCATTGCATCGAAATGTAAATGATGTAAAAACTACATTTTTCCCTTAAGCTCAGCAAGAGAACACATTGCACAAGAATGATTACTAAGAAACCTCGACTAATAAGACAGGAAGTGTACTCCTAGATCAGCTCAACCTCTTAAGGTAGAAAAAAGTGAAAGCAAGCTGCTCCAAATACTAGTGGGAGCTCGTAGTCAAATAATAACTGTTTTAACCTATCATAATGCCAGCACAAGGGAAGTGATGCTCAAGTATAACCCACAATGCTCGCAGCATTAGATGCACCATCAAAAGAGAATTGTGCATCACCCCTTTAGCGTGCAAAGTATTTGAAGGACTGAAATTGGACTACGAGAAAATTATGCCACAGAGAGATTAGCATGGACAGCAGGCAAATGGAAGAGTAATTTACTAAAGCTATGAATTCACATTTCTCCAATTCCCAATATTTGTAAATGTTTATGATTTGTCCTTCTGAAACAAGTACAGGAAGCTGTCAATATATACAAGTCACACGACTTAGATGGAGCAATTAGCAAGCACTTTCGCGAGAACGTGGTCTGAAACACATATGCACATTGGCAGAGTATCTATTCTATTTACCAATGTTCTATCATTTGCACCTAGCTTTGAGATAGACCTCATCAATCAACAGGCCTGGACGGGTTTGGGCTGAGCTGGTGTAGAAAAGGGAGGTCGGGCATAGGTGGGCTAGGCTAGGTAAGGCATCAGGCCTAAAAACCTCTACCAAGCTTGCCAACGATTAGAAATATACCTAAAAGCTTATCAGGCCTAGAAGGGTCGCAGGGGACCAAGAGAACTATTTACCCCTGCCTCATAATTCAAAAAATAAACCGGGCCCAGACCATGCCCGTCCATCGAGCCAAAATGCACTGTCCAAAGCCACTTGAATTATGGGCGAGCTGGTCAGGCCACCAGGAACACGATCACCTCTAATTTAAGATGCTACGCATATTAATGCATGAATTGATACTGTGCGAGAATTAAAACACGCAATTCTAACTGTAGGTCCTTGGAGCTGAAATTAGGAGAGACATACTTGTTAGGGATATTCTTGATCATAAGGGTTGTCCTGCTGTCTTCCCCTCGAATTATGCGGTCAATGTCAAGTTCAAATTGCTTTTTGTTTTCAGCCTGATTAGAAGCAGCTTCATTTCTACGACTCCTAACCCGTTCATTTGGAAAATCAAATGAATTTAATACTGGCATCATTTGACTTCTGCCTGGAAATATCATGCACCTCTGTTGAGGGGATTGGAATCCAATGATTTTAGGGGGAATTGGCAGGTCCATGCAGTTGCCACTGGGCGGAAAGACATTATTGGGAACAAACTCCATTGAAGTGAGCGAGTTATCAGAAATTCTTGTGTTCCCCAAAGATCCCGGATGAAAACTAGAAGCCTCAGGAGATTCCCCAGCATAGGCTTGTTGCCTCTCCCAAATGGTTAAATTGACAGCTGGTGCTGATCCAACATGGTGAATATTTCGAGGTATGCCCGCATTTAGCAACTGAGACGGTCCCCTCGGAAAACCATGCAGCCTTGGCACAGGATGGGCAGCACACATTCCATTAGCAAATGATGGTGAGTTTGGCCACACCATGCCTGGAGGTTGAGGGTGATAAGAGTTACCCCAGGTGTAATGACGCCCAGGGATAGGGCTGCTTCCATTACTAGCAGACCCAAAAACTGAGAACAGAGAGCTCAAATGACTTTGTGCAATAAGAGAAACATTAACACACTTAAAACTAGATAAATACCACGATGGTTGTTTCTTTTTGCAGAAAAAGGCAAACTTACCTGATCTATAGATAATTCTATAATGAAGCTAATAGTGAACTGGTGGCAATAACTGTTCCTCCACATGCTAAAAATGTTAGTTTTAAAATATAAAGCTTTTACTTCAGTGTGGGCTTAACTTACAAAGCACCATGGAGAATCAAAGGCATTGTTACTAAATATCCGTAATGCAGACTAGAGATACTATCTGATAGTCAGCAAATTCGTTTAAATGAGTGACAAGGGAGTCTTTCAAAAGTGAGTGAGTTCGTATGTGCATATGCACCCCTAATTAACATGGTTTGGTTCTGTGTAGGTACACAAACACTGGCATAACCTTTAACGTAAATGTCATGTACAAGGGAGAGTGTATTAAATGCAAAAATCAGCTCAATTTGACATAATCATACTCTTTGCGCCTTACTTACCGCCTTGGTTGCTGTCCAAAGAGTGTGCGTTGGATCCAACCCTGCATAACTGCCAGCTATCAATTGCTTCTGGTGGTCTGGAATTGACGCTTGTACCAACAGTATTAGGAGGCACTAAATGAGCTGCACTATAACCATCTTGACAGTCTGGAAGTGAGTGGGGATGAATATTTGGGGATGCTCGCATATCGAGATTCAATTGTCCTTGCGATTGAATAGATTGTTTGCCAACTGATCCAACTCCCACCAGAGAGGGCAAGCTGCTAGGAACACTAGAAGAGATACCATGGTGAAAAGTGCTTTCAAGAAGTGGGCCCCGTATTGCGGGGTGCAGACCAAAAACAGTTCCACTACCCATGCCATTGGATATTAGGGCCCCCACTGGAATAGGTCCTGTAAGTCGCACTTATTTAGACAAATGGTTGCAGATAAGAAAGTAGGCTTTAAACAGAGTATCTTTTCAGCAAAAGCTACCAGAAAGTGTAGCAGTTGAGTGATTTTGAGGAGTATTCTGCGGAAGAAAGAGGTCATATTCATTGTGCTCCACCTTCATGGGGGGTTGCACCAAACTGCAGCCAGTTGGAGGAAATTCAGTAAGGAGTCAAGGACCAGAAGTCAACCACAACCATGCAGAGTAAACTTCAGACTAGCAATTCAATCAAATTCAGAGAGCAAACACAGAAGTATAAATTTAAGAGGCAAGAAAAAAACAGTCAAGGACTGGCATGTACTTAGCAAACACTTCATTTCTGGAGACAATCAACCTTTGAATATTTTATAAAAATTCAATGCTCAGCTAAACAAAAAAACTGAAAAGAAAAGCGATGAACTACTGTCCTTGCCAAATTTGACTTTCTTTTCAAAAAACATGAACAATAAAGCAGATTGAATATGCAAAATTTTCAAACACAGACAGAAGTTTTTGTTTGGCTAACTTACCCTTTCGTTTCTCCAGGACCACTTGTCTTGACTGTAATCCTCTTTCCAGAAATCTCACTCTTGTTCAAGGCACGATGAGCTGCCTGTGCCGCTCTAATATCATAAAATTCAATATATTTGTTATGGCCTCCATGCTGAGCTTCACGGATCTGGAATCAAGTAAAGCATTAAAGCATTAATTGATCCAAGACAAGCATTGAGCAAAGCAGTTTTTCTTTCTTTCTCAAAAAAAAAAAAGAAGCAAAAGAATCACCTCTTTGATTTCTCCATAGCTGCCAAAAATATGGCGAAGTTCTTCGTTTGAAAGAGAAGAATCAAGATTTGATACCACAACTGTGCCCCGATTGACATTTTCCTCTGAAGGGTTTTCCTGAGATATAATCAAGAGTTGTGCTATAAGACCCAAGTGGATGCTAACAGAAAATTTTATGACCTAAGGAATGGAAAAGACAGCTAAAAATGATCAGAATTCACAAATAAGGCTAACCATCTGAATGGAAACTAGAATGAATCAAATGAGATGAAACATGTAAACACCATTGCTAACCTTTGGAACTGAATAATGTATGTCAAGTTTCCTAAGCTTTAGTGGTTTGCCTTGGAGTGCCTGCATTGCTTTATGGGCTGCTCTAATATCATAATATGATATTATTACAAAACCACGGTGCTTGCATGCTGTATAAAGGGTGCAGATATCTCCATATAACTGTTCATTCATCCAGCAGGACATTTACATCAGATTTCTCAAATAGAAGATACTAAAGCATATGTAACGATGCAGAAAATAAAGAAAAAACAAACCTTGAAAATAGATTGGAGCTCAGAATCTTCAATATTACTAATATTTCTCACAAACAAGGTTCTAGAAGGATATTCACCACGAGGGCGCTCACCAGCTACCAAGCCATTACCATTACCTCCTGATTGGACATGAGAAATTCCACCTGGATATTCAAAATATTTTTGTCCAGCAGAGAAAGCCTCGTCTTCTAAATCCATTCCCCCAACATTACTAAAAAAATCCAACTCCTCAACATCCTCACTAGAAGGCTGTGGAACAAAATCCAGCCCATCAGTTACTCCAGAAAGCAACTCATCGTCATCAGGAAGCAGATTTCCTATTGTCTGGGCTTCAACTTCATCAGAAGAAACAAATGGTTCCTCTTCCTCATAGCGGGAGGCAATAGTACCAACAGAATGGCCATATGGTGCATTGTGCGATGAAAACATCACTGGTAATATGAAAATTACAATCCAGCATCAGAAAACTGAGTCCATATACCTATATATCAAAACATTTAAACAGCCAGCAACATTTGTCCACGAGGAGATTATAGAATCAGTTTAATAAAGAGCGCGTTCTGATATTTAAACAGTTCAAACTCATGGCCAAGTGATGCATATATGTATAAGTAAACAAATCATCCGAAGAGTAACCCAAGTGGAGGGAGAGAAGAGGCTTACTCTTCCGGCTAAATAGCTCAGAGAACGAGCTTGAGAAAAGACTGTTCTCATGGTTAGCTCCCATCACATTAATGCAATATTGGTCAGGTGCTGCATATGATGCTGGTTGTGCATTCAAGTTAGATTGTGATCCTGGACTGTTGTCCATTCGTCTTGCCAAAGCTGGAAATTGAGTAACTGCTCCTGCCCCTACCGCATGCTTGTGCCCCCTGAGATTAATTTTCTGATCATGCAATATGAAAGATTCAAAATGGCCCAGAGACTTGGTCGTCTGAGATTTCCTTGGTATAACTTCTTCTGAGAGTGATAAAGTAAATGGCTCCCTCATGTCTGTTCCTGATACCATCAAAGCTTGCCTTAGTAAGATTTAGAGATGATAATATCATAATGCCATTCATGAAATATCAGTGACACGACAAAATTCAGGATTGACGAAAATAATCATAGACTTACTCGACATGATGCCATAAGGCCACAGAGCCACAAATTAATTTATTTTTTATAGAAGTATCACGAAAAAAAGAGAAATGGATTACTTCTCAATTGTAGCAACTGAGAGTAGTAATATGAATTAAAAAAATTCCCTAAAAGAAAGATGCGATTTTACCAATAATTTTTACAAGGCCAGTGTAGGGTCCTAGTATCATGACTGTCCACATAAATATGGTGCCATAACTAGTATATCTTGGTTATCTAAGAATAATTGCTTCCAGAGAGAGAAAACTTTCCTCAAATAGGCAAGTTCTCTGGAACCATTACAATACGATGTCCCCAAGATTTGTTCCCCTTAACCCCTTCAATGCTTACTATGGCGTTTCTGAAATTCTACATGTGAATGTATGTGTCTGGGTCTTGTCTGGTTCTCCTCACAGAATTCTGCTATTATCATTTCCCATATCCTTATTCGATGCACTCCCTGTGTCATATTACATCCATTACATACCCAATAGTTTTTTGGGAGCTCACTTTTGACTTTTTAGATTTCCGTTGAATAATGCAGGCTATGATTGTGAGAGCTACAGCAAATCTCGTCAAACCACTTTTCCATTGGATGAAAGGTTAAAGTCACTCGGTGGATTACATGCTGAAAGCAAAAGGAAGATCCGTGCCACATCAGAGTTTCTTTCTCAATTATCTTTTTCGTGCCATGTGGGAAGAAACACCAAAACATGTCATAAACTTATCTCAGAAGAAAACCCTTTAGGATAGAAACTGCGACATTGTGGATGGGTGGTTGACCATTGCCTAAATAAGCTAGCTCATATACATTCACCATAGTCCTTAACAAAGAGACCAGCACCTCCAATAAAAATACTGGATGTACTTAACTCAGAAAAGACCTCCTGTTGTATAGCCAAAATATGGCAGAATGTACCTGCCGAGTATTCTAGGATGTTATGGTAATGTTAAGTTGCTAGCCTAGAAAAGACTTGGTGGTTATTAGAAGAAGACATCAACAATAATTTAACGTTTAACCCGAAACACCACTTATACCACATAGTGCCAAACAATAGCTTTGATGGGCACAGTTAGGTTAATAAGATACAAAGCAATCTCTCTGAAGTAGGATGTTCAAACGCATTATCTCCAGGATAACAAAAAAGATACCAAAAGGGTTCAAAGAGTTTAATTTGTTCTAAAGAGAAAAACAGCCATCTAGAAAGTTTAAGCATTCAAAGAATAATATATAACGTCAACACTTTTTCTCTATATCTAGACTGATCAAACTTACGCACTGAATCATTCTAAGGCAAGTTAATTTTTCGTAAGAGCAAAATCATTCGAACAAAGTTTAAAGTTCCAAAGAAAAATATCCATAGTCACACTTTGCCTCTCCATCCCCCTCTATCTGACCAATCAAACTTCCAAGAAGAATGAAAGCATGTTCATTTCAAAGTCCTGCTCGCTACTAAAATGATCGCAAAAAGACAACACCACTGCTGTCTCAGAGTTGTTGCACATGTATCGTAAAGCATAGAAACGAGCATGAGCTTGTAGCTTACTAAATCTATGCACCTGCTTCATAAATCTTTATACTGTTAGATTAATTCTAGAAATTGCCAGGAAGTTGATTTACCCTCCCTGCCAAATTTTTCAATGGACATGATAACATTGCCAAGATTTCCATAAGATACAAGCCTAAAGGGGATAAAACTAAGAAGGCACAAAATTCATAGTTTTGAATTGAATGGCAGACCTGAGGTGACTTCTGCACCAGGGTGCGCAAGCCAATAAGATCTATGGCCCACTTATTGGCTGTGTTTTGGCAAACTGAACCCATAACTGGCACCATGTCTTTAATTGTTAAGATGACAATGCAAAGAAACAATCAGACTCAAGTGACTGACCCTATTGACCAGGCATAGAATGGACCTGCAACAGTTAGCCTGACTCTGCATGTATATTAATGGGCCTCAAGACTAGAAATAAAACATAGAGATTACCAATTTTCCATAATCATGTTCATCGAAAATGTATGTATCGAACGAATGCGGCTATGGCAAAGCAGCAACACAAGTAAAGGAAAAAAGTTATGATAAAAGCTGCTGTTGACACCTTATTGGGAAAATTCGAATCTTTAGTGAAGTATGAACATATTGAAAATCCCCCCCTCGAGTCCATCATTGGAGACGGCATGGTGAAAGCTAGAATCCACAATGCCTTGGGAACTTTAAAGGGAGGCCATCCTCAGATCATATCCCCTCGCACCCGCTCAAAAACCTTGGCAGAGAATTCAAACGCTGAGCATCCACCAAAATCTGTAGAACACATACAGCATGAGTTACTTGAAAATGTGTGCAGTTAAACAAACTCTCCTTTCTTCTAACTGCCAAGGTAAAATAACACGTAATAAACCATATAAAGCACGGAATTTGAAGACCTGATGATCTAGCAGGTAAAGCATTCTACAGCCTAAGATCAACCGTCTGGAAGTAGCGATATCCAAATTATTCTCACTAAAGTAAAGAAAGACCGATCATTTCCCGCAAATTGCAGCCTCAGCAAGCAAGTCAGAAGCAGATCAGCAAAGATCAGAGAACAAACCAAGAGAACAAGGTGAGAGGAGGCATCAGAACATTTCACAAAAGCCTAATCAGCTCAATGTGAGAATCAACAACTAAACCCCGAAGCTCTCAAAAAAAAGAAAACCTAAAATTCAGCTACCGATAGCACAGTCGCTCACAGGTGCTGCCAAATCGGAACGAAATCCACACTCTCGAGCCCAAGACGCTACTGATCGAAGAACCAAAGCACATACACATCACCAATCAAGCATTCAAAACAGCAACAGCAGTCGAACACCAAACACCGACGCCGAGCGCGCACCTGAACTCGAAACCGGAGCGGAATTGCGAGAGCCAGGCGATGAGCGAGAACAATTTAAGGCGCAGCAAGAGGAGAGAGAGAGAGAGAGAGAGAGAGAGAGAGAGAGAGATGGACAGAGAATGAGGAAAAGGAATAGATTACGGCTTAAGGCAAGGAGAGAGCTGAAGCGAACATCGGATCACCTCGGCATCTTTGCCGTGCAAGATCCTCCAAAGCTTAACCCCTCCTCCCAAAAATCTCCCCTCTTTTCCCCGCATTGCACGTTAGCCTCAGCATTTCGTTTCCTTCGAGCACATGATCTCCGACCGGAGAAGGAAACCCATCGAATTCCCCCCGCGCGACGGAACCGTCGCCTCCTCCTCACCCTCCCCTCCCTCCCGCTTCAGTCTTCTCCGAGCTCAATTCCGCCTGATCGGAACCAATGGAGTTCTCCGGCGAGCCTCCGAACTCTCGCCAGAGAGAGAGAGAGTGTGCGCGTGCGATCGTATCCTTATTCCTTTCCCCGTGATTTGAACGAACGGAGAAACCGCAAGACGGTGTTTTGGGGAAATACGACCGGACCCGACCCCTATAAACACGAGAGAGAGAGAGAGAGTCGCCGTTAACTGTTTAACGGCGTGAAGTCGTGACTGCGTCGAGGGTGGGTCGCAGCTATTACTGAAGGAGAGAGAGAGAGAGAGAGAGAGAGGGTCTTTTGCTTTTTTGCATTTTTTTTTTCTGGTTGCGTGGATTAACAAATATCTTCTCTGTCTAAACAAAATCCACGCTGGCAGAGGTTAGAGGTAAGTTAGTTATATATAATGGCGTTGTGGGCTGGGGGGGTTTGAGTGGAATTTACTCTCTTGCCCTTGCGACCGTAGGCACGGTTGCCGCATCTAGGTAAAATTCGGGTTAGGTAGTTTGGGGAACGGGCGGAACTTTTGGTGCCCCCCCCCCAAACCTTTAATTTGGTGGGGCCTCGAGATACGCGCGGTAATTAAACAACGACGACAGCGCTTGGTCAAGCAACCGGCCCCAAAATCCAAATACGGTTCCTCTCTCGTGTCATACGCAACCATACCGTATCAAGATTGCTTCTTGTCGAACCTGCGCAATAGCCGTGATTCGAATCATTCATTTTCATTAATGAGACCATCTTTGCATTGATGGGTTCATAAACGAATTCACAAAATCGGATGCGCCGCGCGTCGTGCCGGTATAGTATCGACAGTTAATGATTTGCTCGTGCCTTTATAGCAAAGTAGATTATGAGTTAGAGTGGCTAATTACCGCTGATTGCATCCTATAATTAAAAGGCAACTGCAATCGTGTTTTTAGATGCGAAGATATAAATTAATAACCCTTAGATTTCTGTACGATATGCATATATATATTGGGCCGCTTTTCGCTTTTATCGTATTGTAACTATCTGTGTTTCAAAATTCCGGCAATTGACAATTTCGAGTCGATGCATGATAAATCATTAGTAATAATAAGTCAAGGCTGCACATTTTTCATTTGATGGTTAAGAAATTGCGGCAAGTCGTGGATTGTTTTGGTTCTCGAACGTTGATTGATAGAACAAAATATCATGGCAACCCAAAAAAATTTAAAAGAAAAAGGGAAAAGATTTTACGTGACTAATGGCAATTTTCAATTGGTCAGGTACGGAGAAAAAAGCGGTCTCTTTTTTATCCGATCAGGTTGGCAAAAATAACGTGGGACTGCTCACTTTTGTATTCTACGTAGACGCTCACGGCAACGAGATTAGGTAGTCCTACTTGCCGGCCTACGTTCGTTACGGTGGACACGACCCGGCTTCTCGACACGCGTCTCATGACCAGTGGCCAAAACAAGTTTGGCGAAGGCAACCAGACAAACGAGCGGAGTCCGGAGGCGTCGACGTGTCGAAATCTGAGTGGCTTCTCGGTGTCTGGTGTTCCGGATGAGCCAATCATGAAGCAGCATGCAGTACAGGTAAAGTGGCAGGGAGCCAGATCCAGTTTTCAGTTCAGTTCCTTTGCTTCTTTTGCTTTTTTAGACAGGGAGTGTCTCCATCTCATCTACAGATTCTTGTTGCCAGAATGATATTTAATTATCTAATTTCTGCTTTTATAAAAAAAATTTCTTTGCTAAGATTTTAATTTTTTTACTCTCGTTATACTGTCTCACGTATATAAAGCGACCCTCTCCAGATGAGATCCTACAAAAATTATTAGCTAGGAAATTGCAATCTCTAACTCGAACATTTCTTTTTTTCTTTTTTTTTACTAAGATTGGGATTTTAATTATGATACGAGAAGAGTCGACACACGTTAAAACTGTAAAAACTCATCAATTCAAAGTCCGACGAGCGTTATTTACAAAATCCCATAAGAGAAGAGCTAATTACTCTAGATTTTCCTCGTCTATGGGTAAAAGTGAGACTAAGACGTGAAGTTTGTCTAGGGCCTAACATGCTTGTTGTTAGGATTGACTTTTTCGAACTCATGAAAGAAACAAGACGTCCGCGAGAGGTCAGCAAGTGCTTAAAGTTAATCGCACGGACAAAATGGTAAAGAAACCCTCTCGATTAGTACCCAAATTTACAGGGAAATTTCTCGCTCACATGAACAACAAGAAAACCCACCCTTGGCATTGTTCCTTCCTGTAATGAGAACACGTCCATAGAAAAAGCAACCTGGCACGGTAACAACAGACTTACTTATCTCGAGCTTAGGCTTAGATCTATCCCTAAGCTAGCTTTCAGGTTTGCGAGCGGTGGTTTTGGCTCGAGTCATGCTCGCCCCTCTTTAACGATACCGCGTTATTTCATTTTATTCGAAAAAAATAGAAGAAGGAAAAAATAGAAGAAAAATAAAAAAAAATCTAAGTAATAGAGTGGACATCCACAGACTACACAGAGGTAGGGTTAAGAAAGATGGGTTTCCGTCTACATCAGAGTTTTTGTTGTCCAGTCCATAAAAGCGACAACCCATCAGAGCTTGGAGACACTGCCCATTCTTCACATATAATTCACCCACGTACGACTCCTCCACCGTTCGAGATTTGAAACCCTGGCAAAAACGACGAAAGCATCGAATTTTCCTCGAAGATGCCTTGGTTCAAAACCCTCCTCTGCTGAGGTTTTTCCCTGTCTTCCTTGCCTTCGATCGTGGCCATTTGGAAACTCTTGCTTCTTCGAGACTGAGAGTTGTTATCGAATTATCATTCCCAGAATTCTTCTCTCCGGTTCAATGGATACATGTCTAAATCAGTGTACGGTGGAGATCAGGGAAAGGCATCGAATGGCACGTGGAGCGGCAGGTGGGGAGTTCCGTCTCCCTCTCCTCTACAGCCACCCTCTCAATAACAACTCTCTCTCTCTCTATCTCTCCTTTTTTTCTCCCAGACAGGGACCACAAAAGGGTGACGAAACACTCTTTGCTTTCGCATGATATGTTTCGGGACCAGATCACCGGGGCGATTGTAATGATGAACCCTCCCCGGAAGTCGAATATGATCGGATGAGATTGTTATTCAATCCCCGCGCCGGTAGCCGTTCGAATTTTTGCTTCCTATATTCGCTCGGCTCATGCGACCGGCGAAATTAACCCACGTGCGTAAGAATGAGACATGGCTTTCACGCCGATGGACATGGTGGAAGGAAGGGTAAACAACTTTGCCAGGGTGGTGATGAATTTAAGAGAAAAGGGGCTTATTTATTTATTTATTTATTGTTTTGGTACTGGGACAACAAGAGAGGGCATTGTCTGGACGACAAGGAACATAACTGTCGTCCAGTAGAAAGTAGATTATCAATTAATTAAATCATATGCCGAGCGTTAATTTAATTTTCTATTTAGATTATATATGTTGTAATGCCGGGGGGAAGGATTAGGGAGTAACATGTGGAAGCAATGATACGTTTTGTTCAGGCTTTTTGTTCCCCATATGATGATTAGATTCTCCATCTGCTGCTTTTTCCTTGCTTTCCTTACATGTTTCCTCGACTCTCGCGCGTCGGGACTAGCGAAGATCTGATGTTTATTATTGTCTTTATTGTTTTTCTTTTCTTTTCTTTTCTTTTTCTTACCTTCACGAGATTTTCTGCGATTTAATCTGCCAGTTAATTAGCATCTCGCGAATAGTATTGATAAATGTTTTTAATATGGGTGGTAATACAATGCTCCTTAATTGCCGGCTCAAGTCACGATCATATTAAATTTATTTGATAGATTCAAACGAAGACAATTGTCATTGTAATGTCGAATCTTGCGTAAACTAATATGGTAAACCTTTCATCAGAAGAAATTATGTTGCGATCATTTCAATAGAACAATTAAACCTTGTTCGCCCATTGTTTGTATTTTTATTTTTTTTCGTTGAACATTTAGTCGTTTTCTTTTCTTTTGCTGAGAAAATTTTGTAATTTTCTTTTTCAAGTGATTAAATTAGGGGATTTAGCCGAAAGAATGCGCGGTCTTGTTTTTCCTAAACGAAGATCCGAGCCCGGTTCACAATCACAGCAAACGAAAAGGAGAAACGAGTTTATTTTCGATTTTAGGAAATTTGTCCTCGTGAAATTATATGCCGGCTCCTCGTCACTCAAACCAGAAAAATGACCTCATTCACGCGGTTCTCAAACTCGAATGGAGAATTATATCCAGCAACGCTATACCAAGCCATCTCCCGACGGCGGCTCCTAAGAAAGCTACTTTCATTTCCCTTAGCCGCCTTGAGGCTCTTGTCCAAAGCAGAGACTTCGGCCGGGATGTTGGAGTCGTCCATCAAGCCGCCGAACCTCCGGACGGTGGCATAGCTATAACGGGCAGGCAACTTCACGGGATGGACTTGGTCAGAGAGAGGCGGGTTGGCTTGGTATTTCTTGGGCACGTAGAAATGAACCACGAAGGAGGAGTTGCAAAAAGGGCCGGTGGACGGGAATATGTTCACTGAAACCGGGCCGTCATGTCCACTTTGGCTCCTTGCTTGTTGTGGCCTTGGATGTAGGAGAGGAGGCTGCACAAAGGTAATAGATGCTATTGTAAGTGGTTCTGATCTACTAGAATCGGTGATTTGTTAAATAATTTGTTTTATGTAAGTTAGTGGATTGAAAAATAAATTACTTGGCCACATTTTTACTCTGTTGGACTAGTTAAATGACCGACATCGCCGACGAGGCATGGTTAGAAGAAATTTCTCCGACAATCAGGGATGAGGGAAAGCATGACTCTAAATCAAGCACAAGTTATCGTAGATAAATGTTTACCAACTAACAAGAGAGAAGCTTACAGTCCGAAGCGTCTGTTGATGGCGTCGACGTAGAATGTAGAGTTGATAAGAGGCGTAGAGATCCACGAAGCGCTCTCATACCTCCTAATCTCGAACTTGTCCCCGGTGAGAACAACCTCATACGGAGCACACTCGAGCTGCTTACAGTTCATCAGCTATTCGTATTCGCTCACCCCCTCCCCTTCACATCCGGCAGCCAACAGTGACGCAGCTGTGAAAATCACTACCGCCAAATTCCTCATCGTCTTAGGAAACTCTTAGATAGAAGCTGTGAATTCTTATAACTCATGTTTATATTTCTTGGTACAAATGAGGGGAGGGCACCCCTCCTTGTACAAGAGCTTTTTTTATTTACAACTGTTAGATTTACATTCCCATTTAATGGTTGGGATCATTGAGAAGTCTCTAGAATCCAAGCCTACAATCCCCATATCACCCACAGTAATACTCTACAGTCTAGACTAACCATGTATACATTCCCTTATTTCCCCACGAATAATTATTTCATTCCCCTAAATGACTAAATCCACCCCCCCGATTTATACTAAAAAGACAAAACTGGCATCAATCTTTCAATTACAATTTAAAGTGATGGCCCTAATCCTTATTTTTTCTATTTTTAACTTTTCCATTTAGGATAGTTGCCATAATTAAGCATTTCGCATGTTTTTTTTTGTTTGTTTGTGTATTAAAGAAAAGCACATTCTCAGATATCCTTGTAATATCTTACATGCTCTATGTAAAATTATCTCAGTAATAGTAAGGAAATAAGACATTCTTTGATATAATATAAACTGAAAAGTCTTCTTCATTGTTAATCTTATAGCAACTTATCTATTTTTTGTCCCTTTTATCTCAAAAGCTCACTTTCTTGGTGAAATTTTATTAATTTTAATTAGTCAAAAATACATATCAAGTCTCTTTATTTACTATATCAAAGAATTAATCTTTTTTCTTTATTATACCGGCGAGATACCTTCATACAAAGCATGTAAGACATTAGAGGAATATTTAGGAATACACTAAAAAAAATATGCACAATGAGATATTTTCATATTTTTTTCGTAAATAGTTCATAGATGATATTACTTTTTTTTCAATCCAAAATAATGATATTTCATTGGCATTTTCAAAAAAAATTTCTTACTGGATGCAATGTTTTAATCTATTTCTTTTCGTCGAAACAAATTTTTATGGAAGTAATATCTAACAATAAAAAAAAATAGTGCCTTCAATAAACATAGAAAATCTACAATAAAAAAAAAGCTAAACATATGAAATTCTTAATTTTGGTAAGTAGATCCTTCACAGATATAGAAAAGCTTAAATAAAAAAAAAAGGAAAGTAAATAAATTTGAGACCGTGGATTTAAACTGCAATTGGATGATAGAGGGCAATTTTGTCTTTTTGTTAAAAAAAAAAAAAGGGTGGATTTAGTCATGTAGGGATTGGAATAGCGCGGCCCATATTCTAAAGTAGTCACGAACCTTAAAACTCTAGAAGCTTGGTCCATTTTCTTTCTCGGCCAATTGGGCCTTAAAATGTATGGTCCGTGACGCTACTAGGCACATTCATGGGCTTACATAAGGAAAATCTTGGAAGGCGATGCATTATGTGGTGCACATTTTGTGACGCTCCTTTGCTTTTTTTCTTCATTTCTCTGCCACCACGAGTGGCCATGGGCACAACGACGTTGCATGTGGCTTCTTCCAAATCCATCCATGGCGGATTTTATGTTTGGGTTATGTACGCCCGCATGGATCGATGGTTGGAGCAGTTCGAACGAAAACCGACATCAAGTCGAATCGAATCAAACTTTTGGAATCGAATTACAGCCAACCGTTTTCCGTGATTCGGTCCATTTTAAACTGTACCGAGCCGTTTTCTTCATTGCCTATTCATGTTAATTTTTCGCAAACACGAGCTTAGAGAGGAAAGGAGTCTTCACCGTAGGCAATAGCATAGGAGTCTAGTAATAAAATGTCGTGTTATCGTGTGAACGGTGTGGAGAGTTTGCTTTTATAATAATAATAAAAGATTTTTTATTTAGATCGAGTGTTTATTTCAATTGGGCATCCATTTGAAATCTCAACGAGTGCCAAAAATCTAATGAATCAAATTTATCAAATAAACGAAAACTCTAGCAGAACGCTTTGCTGCAATAGCGAATTGTTCAATATAAGTTATTGGAGGATGACTGTCCATTACAATGTTTAATTACCTATTAGCTATGACAGCGTAACCATAATAACAAGTGACGAATGCAGAATAGGTACGTTGAGGGACCAAATGTAGAGTTGATTAGTAGACAATTTATTGAGTGGATGTATCATATTGATTACTAGATAATTTTATTTATTTAATGTATGTTAGGGAACTCTGTTATAAAATAATGATTTATTTAAATCTATGATTAAATCTAATTCATGTAATTTTTTTGTTGTTATGACAGAAAGATGTCTTATTAGAAAACCATAGAGTTATTAATATTATTATATGTTGGTAAAATATTGGAGAAATGGAATCGCAATGCAGTCGGACTTTGAGGCGTGTAATCACTCTCTTTTAGGATCAATTTGCCCCACAAGGTTGCTATAGGTTTCTGGCAAATTCCCTTCAGGATACAACAAAGTCACGGTGAGATTACTGGATAGCAATTCTAGTAAATCTCCTAAAACTCTCTTGCGAAACAATGAAAGATTGGCTATTTAGAAGAAAATGGAAGTTATATCTTCGTTCTGTTCTCTCTCGCTTTGAAATGAACCGAAATTGTTCTATATATAAAATATAGAACGCACCTCTTGATTTGTGAAATGTCACTACGGACACACCCATTCATGTCCGAAGAATTGCAATTCGGACATAACCTTTCAAGTATGAAAACTGTCAATTTCAAACACACCCTTTCAGGTCTTAAATTGAACAGTTTTGTCTGAACAGTTACGAGCCAAAATTAATTTCGAAATTAAAAAACTAATTGTTGATTAAGGCTTATTTTGGTCCGCTACGCGCAAGCGTGCAAAGTGCGCCTAATAATCGCGCAATTATTCGCGCACCCGCACGCGGGTATTGTGGGGTCTAGCCCACTCACCCATTTCTCTATTTACAATAGTAGATAACGCTTTAACTAATAAAGAGACCAAAACTTTCCTTTCTTTCCTATGTGGGACAAGAAAATTGCCTTATGTGTTTGTTTTACAAACAAACACCAACATTATACGGTCCATCGTCAGTGGAATTTGAATTTCACCTTTGGAATACTACGTATGGAAACTCGGGTGGTATCGATATAGTTACCAAAAATTTATAAGTTGTATCACTTTAATTTTCTCTTCGATTAATTTTGTTCTCACCTAATAAAGTGAGTTATAACTATATGTAGATTTGAAAAAGCATAAATCAAAATATATGAGAGAAAAATCCAATGACGAGCATTTTTGTGCGTAAATGTCCAAAGAGTTTGATATAAAGTGAAATTGCAACATGACTATGAACAAGTTAGGCGTCATACTATTTACCATTTTTTTTTATAAAAATTATATTGTAGCATCAAAATTTAACTCAAGTGAATTTTATTTTTTGTAAATAATTATATTATCACTATTTCAATTTCACTTTAATAAGTTGTATCATTCACGTGCAACAAAAATATGATGAATATCACTTGGCAAATAGATGAGCATGAAATAGCTTGCCTCACTTTGATTAGTCACTTTGCTACATTTTTCCATATACGGGCAATATATGTTATCTTAATTTTTTGGTAATAATATCAATGTCATGGGGAGTTTCAACACGGGGAAAAGTACCCAAAAAATCTTAAACTTATTGTATTAGTACTAATTCAGTTATAAACCTTTCAATTTGACTAATTTAGTCATAACATTTTTACATTGGGTACCAATTCAGTCCTCTGGCCAATTTAGGCCGAATATCGTTGGCGAAAAACACAATCCTTACACACATATATCAAGAAGCTGTATGATTTACATAGTGTCCTATCAAAGAAAGCAGAAGTCCTCGTGAATAAATTTTGTCCACATGATGAGAGAGAGGGCTTACATGTTAAAGCCTCTGCGGACAGCTTCGTCATAGGAGATAGAGTTGATAGGAGGCGTGGAGATCCACGAAGCACTCTCGTACCTTCTGATCTCGAACTCGCTCCGGGCAAGAACGACCCGATATGGAGCGCACTCGCGCCGCTTACAGTTGGCCGACTCCCCATATCCGCTCACCCCCTTCCCTTCGCGTCCGGCCTGCTCTTCCGACGCGAGCAGCGGACGCCACCGTGAAAATCAGCAGAACCAAGTTCCTCATCCCTCTTCTTCGGACCAACGACGAACGCATTCGATTTTGGCCAGAACTTGGGGCTGTGTGTGAACTCGCTCTTCCCAAACTCAAGCTTACAATCATTGTGTGGTGCTCATCGAGTTGCACTCTTTTCTTTTTCTTTATTCCTACACCGCTACGAGTGGCTATAAGCACAGCGACGTTGCATGTAGATGGAAAGCAAAAGTGAGTTCTGATTTTGAATTGTCTGTGCCATGGGCTGATTTTGCAAGGTTAAGAGATCTAAAAAATCAATCTTGCTAGGCCAATAATCTCAACCCTTACATTTGGTGACAATATCAAAATTCTTACTTTAATTAATAATATGTAAGATATATAGGGTGGCGGTGAAACACTAGTAATTGTTGTTGGGAACTGATATGTTTCAAGGTATGTATAGGATAATTTTCAAGATTTGGAATTTACTTAGACATGATTCTCATGTTGTCTAGTATTTTTCGTTGGACTTTTTAGTGAGTTCAAAATATTTTTTTGTATTATCAATGTTTTGAACGAACGTTAATTTCCTTATTTATGTACTGATATACTAGATAACTTAGTAACTTATCAATATACCTATTTTGGAATTGTATAATTAAGTCACGTGTCATTTCTTAATTTGAGCACTTCTCCTTTCATTCTCCATCTAGTATTTTTACCTCAAGTCATCATTATTTTTACTTTGGTTAGTCATTCTTATCTCTTTGCAACTCTGGTATAGTTTCGAAATATATCCCCTTCTAGATCGAGTAAACCACTACAAATACTCAAGCTTTGAAAAGGAAGTCCAAATTGTTGTCGGGACTGATATGTTTCTAGGTATGTATAGGATAATTTTCAAGATTTGGAATTTATTGAGACATGATTCTCATGTTGTCCGGTATTTTTCGCTGGATTTTTCAGTGAGTTCAAAATATTTTTTTGTATTATCAATGTTTAAAACGAACGTTAATTTCCTTATTTATGTACTAATATACTAGATAACTTAGTAACTTATCAAAATACCTACTTTGGAACTGTATAATTAAGCCATTTGTCATTTCTTAATTTGAGCACTTCTCCTTTCATTCTCCATCTAGTATTTTTACCTCAAGTCATCATTATTTTTACTTTGGTTAGTCATTCTTATCTC
Source organism: Metrosideros polymorpha var. glaberrima (assembly GCA_001662345.2). Taxonomy (NCBI): domain Eukaryota; kingdom Viridiplantae; phylum Streptophyta; class Magnoliopsida; order Myrtales; family Myrtaceae; genus Metrosideros; species Metrosideros polymorpha. Next base: position 21,731,569 of record BCNH02000002.1, on the reverse strand, counting down.
TTTGCAACTCTGGTATAGTTTCGAAATACATCCCCTTCTGGATCGAGCAAACCACTACAAATACTCAAGCTTTGAAAAGGAAGTCCAACTTGGTCTTGCAAAGAGAGAGAAGAAATCTCACTTCACCTTCCTCTTCAATTTTCACTTTCCGATCTTTCGAGTAAGAGTGAAGGTTCCACACTTGTGATTGCTAAAGCCTTTAAATCCCCCTTTCAAGTGTTTCCCAAGTGAATTATTGGACTTTCCTACCTTTGTATACCAACTGGGTATTTTGTTTTAATGATCGAGAATCATTCAATCCTGTTCTTGTTTATTTTAGTTGAAGGTGATTAAAACTTTGAGTTGTTCAAGCCTTCTATGACTAAATTAGATCGATCTATGTAGTACTCTTAACTTGGTTGATTAGATGGTGTGTGTTTTGTTTAAGTTTGAATGTTAAGTATGATTGAACTTCATCATCGGCATGTTGAACTTTTATAATTGTTTGGGTGAGCTAAGAAGTGATCCACATGGTTAGGATGTGCCAAAGCTCAAAAAATAAAATCTCTAAATCTAAGGCAGAAGATCCCCTTATCTCTCAACCCAGTGCCAACAAAGCAGCATGAGTTCAAGATAAGTACAGGTCAATTATGTATGCCAAATGGAGAAGTAAATGTATTGTCTTTCCTATTATGATATGTCAATGGAGACCACTGAGCAATGTCACATTGAATCGTTCACCTAAATGCAAGCAAATGGCATATTAAATTATGATGCGCAGATACCACATAGTAGCCCACTGATATACACATGTGAGTTTCTAATTCCATCTCGTCATCGTATAGTACTCATGTCGACTCACAAGACATCTCGACTAACGAGACATTGTCTCCACTAACTCATGGAGGATGGAATTATAACGTCATACCACACAGCTCATCCATAATAAGCATCCTTTATAACACTAACAAATTCGTCATTGTATAACCGCATGATAATGGTCAACTCAGGCAATACAAACCAACTCATACCGTGGGTAAATTATAGGACTTTTACGTCCCTTCAACCTTGTAGAGATCCGTCTCGAAAATGTAAAACATTTGTCCTTTTACACGTACTCATAGAAGGAAATTCGCTCACTGGCGAATCGGCCGTGGTAAAAGTCTTCGCCTCATGATATCACTCGCACACAAATTTCTTCATACAGAGAAAATGCCATGCACATATCGACAATCACCGTAACAATGAAAGTTTGTTAATATCTCGGCATTTTCCACGTGCACAATAGTAACCAAAATGATCCATGCACTCCAACCTAGATACACTCATTGTCTTCTCCCCATGCTATCCTTGTTTAACCAAAGGATTTATTCAGGCAATCAGCAACTTTAGAGATCAGTACGTAGACACTTCATAATCGATACCCTAGCCAGATCGACAACCTTGAACTAGGCAACTTAGCCGGAAATCGACAACTTAAAATGGGCACTTAGCAATCGGCACATGAAAATTAACAACTTGAAATTGATTAGTATTGACCAATTGGTTAAGAAATTGACTTGGATTGAAAATGGGTAAGATGATTTAAATCGGCGAGGGGGTCGAAATCAATGGAGTAATTAGAATCGGTAAGATGGTCATTTTACTCTCAATCTTAAGATCAACAATTTATCAGAATTTGGTAACCTGCTTAAAAATTGATGCCACAATCAAGATTGTGATTTGATTGGTTGACCGACGCTTCGAAATTTCGAAAATGCCACTGCTCTTTGGAATTCTTATGTATTTTGACTGTGAATATCTAGTTGTGCTCGTACTCGATTCAGCAATAGTTTACACTAAGTGCATTTCTATCATATGGATCGACTTGGGGTTGCGAGAGTGGATCCGTTATTGATTTGCCACTTGGTATTTTAATATCGGTGAGGAGCTGATTGGATCACAGAGGAGCTTTGATAGTCCCTGGTTTCGATGGCTACGTCAAGATGTCGATGGGGGAGGTTGGGGAAAATTACCAAAAAAGTATTGCAATTATGCAAATTTAGTGCTAAACTTCTTCTTTTTTTGCTAATTGAGTCATAAACTTTTTACAATTGTGCCAATTCAGTTCATATGACCGATAAACACTAATGTGGACTCTTTTTTAATAATATTTTAATATTTTATGATTTTTTTTTCTCTTTCGTTCCTCCTTCTACCTTCGACTAGTCGCCAAACCTCAGTGACCAATCAAAGGCGAGGTTGGGCGAAGCTCACAACCCCCTCACAACCCCCCCCCCCCCCCCCC
>BCNH02000002.1:21668950-21729286 GCA_001662345.2 Metrosideros polymorpha var. glaberrima | reverse complement strand
CGGGGCCAATGGCGAGAGCAAGCCTCGCTTGCCCGCCTCTAGCGAGGCTCAACCTCACTGTCGCTAGGGCGAGGTCGGTAAGGGTGAGATCAACCTTCCCCATGGAGAAGCATAGCGGCAATGGCACCTTCTAGGTCACCACGGTCTCCAACCTCAACTACATCGATCTCTCTAGCTTCGATATTTGCCAATTGGTCACTCTACTCAAGCATGTCCTCCTTGATTCGCGCAACTCTTGCGCGAGCAATCTTGATTTCGCGACTGATCCCAAGCTTGACGTCTTTGCGTGCATAGGCATGCTTGGATTGTCGATCTCGCTCTCGCCAGCCCTGCCCTCGTCTTCATCGACTTTGCCTATCGATAGCAAGGCTCGCCCTCGCCAGTGGCTGGCGGGGCGAGCTTTGCTTGACCTCGCCTCTGGCCGATTGCTGAGATTTGGCGACCAGCTAGACGTAGAAGGAAAGATAAAAAAAAAATTAAAATATTTGAAAATTATTAAAATATTATTAAAAATTGTCTACGTCGGCGTCGACCATGTCACATTAGCGCCGACTAGCCAAATAAATTAAATTGACACAATTGCATAAAGTTTATGACTCAATTGGCCAAAAAAAATTAGGACTGAATTGGCATAATTGTAATAGGTTTAGGATTTTTTTGGTAATTTTCCCGACGAGGTTGTCAATCCAAAGTAAGATGACCTAACTTTTGTGAAAGCATGATTTTGGTGTATGAGTAGGGGTGTAGTGTCGACAAATGATCCGACCTTCTTGCCAAGCTTAATGCGTTGTATTATGTTTCTTTTGGTGCTTGTATTAATAATTGGATAATGGAAGATAAATTGAAGATGCATATGTAAGTTATTTGAACTTGTCAAATCTCCATTCTTGTATTATTGTATTTCTGCGTGCCTAATAAAATAATAATTTTATGAAAAGATTTAATGTCGCTATGTTTTGGAGCGTCATAGATTTCGTTCATTATCGCTTAGGGATAATGACATAAATGCTCCCTGAACTTTGACTTAATGTGTAATGTGATCTTTGAACTTTTAATTTGATACAAATGGTTCATAAACTTTAATTCAATGTTCAACATGATCCATGAACTTTTAGTACATATTCAAACTAGTCCTTGGACTATATGAAAATGTTCAATGTAGTCATTTCATTAATTTAAGTTTAGGGACAACATTGAACATTTTATATAGTCCAGTAATTAGTTTGAACATGTACAAAAAATTCAGGGACCATAATGAATATTGAGCTAAAATCCATTAACCATTTGTGTTAAATTGAAAGTTTATGGATCATATTATACATTGGGCCAAAATTCAGAGACCATTGATATAATTTTCCCAATCTCTTACAAATCAGCATTTTACTAAACGGGTACCCCCATCCTACTACGCATTCACAACACAAAAACTACGAAATCGAACATTTTTATCTGTTCAGAATTCGAGGTTTGTACCTTGCTGGATAGCGTTTGCAGTTCAATTATATTACGTTGAGTTGAACAACCGTGCATAATCTGAACAGGTAACGTGATGGGAGATTATCGTTATAATTATTACAAGACTGAATAATTAAAGCCCACATGCGGATACGACGTTGAATTTTTTCGTGTCGGTGGATCAAAGTCAAAGATTGTTTGGTTGGGCCGTGGCGTGGATGTATCACATGGATTAGTGGTTAATTTTACTAAGTTGATAGTGTCAGAGAGTTCTATTATAAAATAATAATTCATTCTGATCCATGATTAAAATCTAATTCATGTAATAAAGATATATATTGTGATAGAAAGATGTCCTGCTTATAAAACAATAAGGTATTTATTATATACGATCCGCGATTGAGGGGATCCGAATTCCACCTTCGAGGCACTATATATGGAAACTCTCAGGTGACGTTAGTATAGCTACCAAAAGTTTATAACTTGTATCTTTTTAATCTTCTCTCCGGTTAATTTCATTCTCATCTTTCATTAAAGTGAGTTTAACTATATATTTCAATAAAAAATAAATCAGAACGGCGGCCGCTATCTCTATATTAGTCGCCTCTACCGTCACAGCACGATCATCCCTCTTCTCCCTCAGATCCGATCAGCTGCATCTGCATATGCATCTCTCTCTCCATTGTCACATTGCCGCCTTGGCCCTTGATTACCACTCATCCCCGTCCCCAGCTCCAAGCTCGTGCCATTGCAATCTCAGCTCTTGAGCTCATTCGAAGCCCTAAATCTAATTAGGGTCATTTGCGGGCTCGGACCTATGCTGATTCGAGGTCACGACCATCAACAAGCATGAGATAGATTCGGCATTATCGAGAGATATAGGGTGAGTTTGGTGCAGCTTTGTAAATACTGAAAGCTCAATGCTAATCCCTCCAGCATTAGGCTTTCAGCATTCCCAATACCAGAATTTGGCCGAAAGTTGCATGCCAAACACCCCATCATTTACTGACAAAAAAAGAAAACACCCCAGCATTTCCTCAAGAAACTTTGGAGGCCGAAAGCTCCTTAGAAATGCTGAATCAAACCCAGCCATAGAGAAGAGAATGAGAGAGAGACCAGACTAAGAGAAAGAGGGGCGCGCATAAGGATACGAGAAAGAAAAGTGAAGAGCAACGGTGATCGAATCTAATGGTGATCTTCGTAGAGTGGCCAATGAGGGTTTCATCGGAGGTGGCATTAGGGGTGAGCGGTTCCAGGTTCTGGGTAGGTTCTACCTTCCTACAGGTTCCTCATTTTTTGGAACCTAGAACCTATCCGTTGGAACCTAGAACCTGGAACCTACCCAGTCACAGGTTCCAGGTTTTTACAGGTTCCTTCATCAAACAACAAAGATGTACTAATGCGATAAACATGGACAATAAAAACTAATACGACGCCAAAATAGAGTATCGATACTTAAACGTTGTAGTTATCATTCTCAATGCTGTAATTTTTACATTATGATACTTAAACGCTGAGTCTGGTGTGGATTGATACTTTAGTAACTGAATAGAGCAACATGAAAAGGGTGCACTCGGTGTTCTAGTTTTGCTTTTCAGCTTTGTGAAGTCTTCTCAATGTTAACAAATGACAGGGTATGCAATTTTTCATGAATGGCTTCAACTAAATCAGTCAGTCATGGAATATTCTTTTCTCATCAATCTCTCCTAGCCAAATGCAGAACTTAATTTACAACTATGATGTTGTTAATCAATTCACACATACACAACAAGAACATAATAATTAGAAATTTCAAAATAAAGATGAAACATTTATATATTAGCAAAACAAATAATGCAGCCATATAGAGCTAGCATGGAAGATGCTTCATATATTTGAAGTTTTCTTATCCTAATTTGCATGCTCAATACTAAATGACTAGCTAAGCACACTATGTAAAAGACGAAACAACAACAGAAAAATATAAAAAAAAAATTACTAAACAGATGAGTAAAGCAGGGAAATTTAACAACTATATGACTTCACCCTTAACCTGTATGGAGTAATAAAAAACAAATATAATAGACATTGCAAGAGAGACTAAAAGTCTAAAAGTGAGAAGAAAAAGTTGAATTAGGGCTTTTATTTTTTTCTTTTTAGTGTCCGGTTCTCGGTTCCGATTCCGGTTCCGGTTCCAGCGGTTCCTAAAAAATGGAACCGAGAACCGGACCCTCAAGCATTAGAACCTAGAACCGCGGTCCGGTTCCGGTTCCCCGGTTCCGGGTTTTACTCGAGAACCATGCTCACCCCTAGGTGGCATCGACGGCAAGTGAATTTTCTCTCTTGCACTTCTTTGTCGATCTTCGTCGAGGAAAAAAAAAGCGTCAAGTTGCAGCAAAAACATCTACTTAATGAAGGAGGAAGAGTGGGGTCCCGTCTCCGGAAGATAAAAAGAGACCATTTAAAAAGTTACTTTTTTTTATTTGAAGAGTATTTGGGTTGACTTTATTGTGTATAAAACAACGAGACTACGAACAAGTTACGCTTGATATTATTGATCATTTTATTTTTATAATTATGTTATATTATTAAAATTTAAATCAAGTTAATACTTTTATATTATCGCCTTTGTAATTATATATGTCATATCATTTTAATTTTTTAATGTATTTTGTTCTCATCTTTGAATAGAGGGGGTTTCTTCTTCATATAATAGATTCGAAAAAAGAATAACATGCAATCAACATATGATGAATATCACTCGACAAATAGATGAAAATAAAATAGCTTCCTGCATTTTGGTTAGTCACAAAGGCATATTCTAGCTCCTTGGCTATATAAAGGAGTACACATCACAGCCTTTCTGTAATATTTCCATGCTATTAATGTTTTTGGTTACTATATCTAGTTGCTATATTTTCCATATATGGGCAATATATGTTATCTTAATTTCGCGGTTATTCTACTAATATCACCATGAGTTTCCATACATAGCGCTCCAAAGGTGGAATTCAGATTCTACCGGCGGTGGACCATAGAATAACTCAAAAATATATTGTAAAAGATACTTATTATCCTTTTCAATAGATTTCGGGAGAATTACCAAAAAAGTCATAAATCTATTGCAATTGTGATAATTCAATCCTAAACATATTCACGTTTTGCCAATTGAATTCATCCGGCTAATTTTGGTCAGAAATCACTGACGTGGACACCGATCATCCTACGTGGCATGTCCGGCGCTGACGTAGACATTGTTAATAATATTTGAATAATTTTATAAATTTTTTAAGTATTTTTTTTTGAATTCTTTGAATTTTTTTTTCTATTCTATAACTCTTTTTTTTTTGGAACTTAGGGTTGGCGAGGCTCGCTAGCCACAGGCGAGGGTTACAACACCCTTGCCGGCCCAAGTGAGGGTCTCGCTTTGGCTAGCAAGGGCGTTTCGGCCCATCGCCTAGATCTGACGAGGGTTGCAATGCCCTTGCTAGATCTGGGCCAAGCTAGGGCGTCGAGGCCCTCGCCTATGACCGGCGATGGTTAAAAAAGAAGTAAAGAAAAGAAAAGAACTAATAAAATTTCAAAAAATTTCAAAATATGATTAAAATGTCCACATCAATACCAGCCGTGCCACGTATAGTGGCCAGCGTCCATGTCTGCGATTTCTGATCAAAATTAGCCGAATAGACTCAATTGGCAAAATGCAAAAATGTTTAGAATTCAATTGAAACGATTAAAATGTTTATAATTGAATTGATATGATTACAATAGATTTATGATTTTTTTGATAATTTTGCCATAAATTTCTGGCTCACTTAATAATCCTTTTATGACCCATTGAATGCTCTTGAATGATTTCATGTGTCGTGCTCTCAAAATTAATTAACCTCCTAGCAAGTGGATTCGGACACAAAGGGCACTTGTCCATTTCGTCCGAGTAACTTTCAAATCTCGAGACCTTAAGACGAAAGTTCCGGGTTTCAAGGTCCTATGGATGGTTTTTGCCTGGCCAATCACAGTCAATCCATATCAATCATTCAAAATACGTAGGAGGATCAAAACTCAAGATCGTATTCGAGACAATCAAATGTCCGATTATAAAAAAATTCACGTCATCGGATACAACTAAAGATTTGGGGGTGTAAAGCGACTTTTCCTTTTTTCTCCCTCCCCAAATCACTAGCATTTAAAACGACATAATGGGTGCGTAATGTCCTAAGCAAAATGATTAAGGGCGTTATGATCGATTTAGCGCAAGGGCAAGTGTCGATCTGCGATTATTGTAACGGAAGAAGGTCAATGACCCGTTTCACCCATGCCCATTAAAAGCTGTGGAATGTTTTAGTTGCACAAGTTACCTCGCAAATGGGAGAATCACCAAAAAAGTCATGAACTTACTATAATTGTATTAATTCAGTCATAAACTTTTTTTTTTTTACCAATTTAGTCATCAACCTTTTGTATTTGTACCGATTCAGTCCGTTTGGCTGGTAGTGCTGACGTGGACTTGTTTTTAAGAATTTTTTATTATTTTCCTTTTATATTTTTTTCTTTTCTTTAGTTTATATTTTCTTTTTCTGGACTTAGGACCGGTGTGGGTCGCCGGCCCTAAGTCTAGAACACAAGAATAAAAAAACTAAAGAAGAGGAAAAAAAGAAATATATATAAAATATTAATAAAATATTATTTTAAAAAGTCAACGTCAACGCCGATCGTGTCACGTTAGCACCGGCTGGCTAAATGGATTGAATTGTTACAAATGTAAAAGATTTATGATTGAATTGGCATAATTATAATAGATTTATGACTTTTTCTTTAATTTGCCCCACACAAAGCTAAGACTAATTGGACGTCATTTGTCAAAGGGACAAAGCCATTTGGAGGAAGATCCTCCCCATAAGGCAACCGCTAAATGCAATCTCATAGAGAGAGAGAGAGAGAGAGAGAGAGAGGCATGTTATACGTGGCAAAGATATGGGCCCCACAGGATCACAGGCAGAATGTGACTCCTTACTAACCCCCTTCCCCTCAAATCAGTAGTACCAAATGGGACATGCGCATCCAAATCCTCTTGTCTAAGCTTGGTCTAATTAATGATTTAATATGGTGATGATCCCGGGTGTGGAGATTAGGGCAAAATGATTTTTTTAGTAAGAGAGAGAAAGGGAGGAAGGGAAAGGGAAGGGGCAAAGAAGGGAATTGAGATGGTGAGATTAGAGGGCCAGTGGAACCCGCTCTCCATCAAACATAATCTTGTCCAAACTCCAAACAAACAAGCAAGCAAGCAATAAAAACAAAGTGGCTTTAAAATGGAGGGGCCCCGGCTACCCTCCCCAATGAGGATTAGCCATTAAGCGAGAATTAGCCCAAATGATTCGGATAAGAGTAGTGGAGAAGGAAAAACAAAAAACAAAGCGGGGTCGACAAGGAAAAAAAGAAAAGAAAGAAGAAGAAAAATTCCCTAATTACTATCTCGAAGGGCGGATGTGCCCATATCAGCTAATATAGATTATTATTATTATCATCATCATCATCATTATAATCATCACTAATTCCATTTTATTTAGCTAATTACTCTAAAAGAAAGCCCTAAAACCCTAAGGGAAAAAGTCAAGAAATGGGAAAGGAGAAACGTACCATCTTATCTGATTTACATGGCTCCAAAGTTTGAAGTGGCTTGGTCAAACGAAAGTGATGAGCAGGACAACAGGTGGACCAATTTTTAAATGCCAATATATTCCTCTTCGTGGGAAAGTGACCTTTTCCCTTAATATAAGTGAATTTTCTCCCTCTTTTTTTTTTTTTCTTTCTTGTGGCCAATGGGAGGGAAGAGGAGATGCCGAATTGAAGGGGTTGTGCCCTTGGAAAAGAGAAGAGATATCTTGTTTACAAGGGGGGAAAAGCCTCACCAATTAATGGCGACATTGAAAGTCCATGACCCCTCCCCCCTCTCCAATTGTAATCATAGCAATTAAGCAAAGAGACGACCCCTTAACGAGGCTCAAAGGGTCGAAGTGCACTAGAAATCCCCCCAAGGTGAAAAGAGAAAGGGAGGAAAGATTAAGGAACAGGGGACACCACCCACTGACGAGATTAAGCGCCCAAAACCCACCATAATCTCTCCTCTGTTTCCTGTCTCTCTGTCTCGCCCATTTGTCTCCCGGGAGGAACGCCGTAACGGAGCCCCGTGGGGACGCCGTTATTTTCCACCTCAGCAGCAGCGTCACCTCGCGCGCCGTTCGTGTCCCTCTTGTTTCCTTTCCCACCGCCGCCGCCATGGCCGTGGAGCAACTGGGCCTGGGGCCGGCCGTGGCCAACGGCGTCGAGGGCCGGGCGGCGGGGGACGGCGGGGACGACGGCGGCGGGGGAGGAGGGGGGAGGGCGCCAAGGCTGCCGCGGTGGACGAGGCAGGAGATTCTGGTGCTGATACAGGGGAAGAGGGTGGCGGAGACGCGGGTCAGGAGGGGGCGGGTCGGCGGGTCGGCGTTCGGGTCGGGACAGGTGGAGCCGAAGTGGGCGTCGGTCTCGTCGTACTGCAAGCGGCACGGGGTGAACCGGGGGCCGGTCCAGTGCCGGAAGCGGTGGAGCAACCTCGCCGGCGATTACAAGAAGATCAAGGAGTGGGAGGCCAGGACCAGGGACGAGACGGAGTCGTTCTGGGTCATGAGGAATGACCTCCGGCGGGAGAGGAAGTTGCCCGGGTTCTTCGACAGGGAGGTTTACGATATCCTCGACCACCAGGGGTCGTCTTCGTCGGCGGCTGCGGCTGCGGCTGCGGAGGGTCCTCCGGAGGCGGAACTGGCCCTCGCTCTTGCTCCAGCTTCGTTGGCGGCGGCGGCGGATGACGAGGAGGGGGAGGAGGAGAGAGAGGCGATGTTCGACAGCGGCCGGAGCGCCGCCGCCGAGGACGGGCTATTTTCAGATTTTGAGCAGGACGATGGCGGCGGAGGAGGCGAAACCCCTGAGAAGGAGGTGGAGACGCCGGTACGGGTGCCCGATGCGGCGCCGGCGGCTGCGGTGCCAATCTCAGGTAATTGGAGATTGAATGAATCAAAATTAAAAAAAATTTCCTTCTTTTGCTGTCCATGCTCTATGAATTTTGTTGGTTTGGATTGGAGTTGAGTGAGTCGTCTTGCATTTTTCTTTATGTTTCGTGGGTGTTCTGATATTGATTTGTTTGAGTGGAGTGCATGGCTGGGTTTAGTTTTCTTCTCTCTCTCTCTGTCTCTCTCTCGGGGTGACAGAGTTTCATTGATTGGGATCAAAGTTAGCGATCGGAGGGCTTCTGTGAGCTAAGAATTAAACTTGGAAATTGATTGCATAATTGAAGATGGGGGTGCCAAGTTTGAAGGGACGGCGTCGGGGCTGAATTCGATTCCATCGTCGAGCGACGAAATTGAGATTAGATTAGATTAGATGCGACGAAAGTGATTGCGTTCTAGGACAAAGTCCCTTGTGGTTGGAACTTCTTTTTCAGAAACCTTTTTTCTTATGTACTGTCTTTCCTTATCCCATTCCATTGAATTTGATTACTTGAATATGGAGTGATTGACCTTGGCATCCATGTCTTTGGCATTTTGCCTTAGAACGAGAATCTGAATCAGGGAAGAAAGGGCAGGGGAAGGGTATATTCTGTTCCCGTCGTCGTCTTCTTGGTTTCTGATGTAGTCTCTGTTTTCGCGTTCATTTGCTGATGCAGAGAAGCAGTACGAGCCAGTCCTCCGAGGATCTCAAGGGCCAGGTAACTGCTGTTTCTACTTTCTATCCCCAGATCTTCTCTCTTGATCAGTACCGACACGTATGGCGAATTCAGATCTTGCATCTGATTTCACGATCAATTGCAGATTTTCCTCCGTAGGAAGTTCCAAAATAATCTGTTGGTTTTCCATTTGGTAGTGTATCGAATTGTGTTCTTTGAACTTGACTTTTTTAGTTTCAACCGATTTCGAGTCTCGAAGATGGGATGATTCCTCATCTCAATTTCACTTCTCGGACAGACGACGATTACATATGTCGCTGACTTTAGCGTGTCATCATCCGAGACATGTGATTTCAATTCGTATATGCTGCTGGAACACGAGATCCTCGAGCCTCCTGAACCTCGTGAATTCTCCCGTGTGCTTGTATTTTCTCCAGGACCCATTGTTCATCTGTTGACTGAATTCATCCTCGTTTGCTTGTCATCTTGTGGGCCGTCCTTTTGGAGATTGACCTGGTAAATTATGCAGAAAAGGGTATATGATACAACTGAAAACATTCCATGACGTTCACTGGTTTGGATTTTGAACCTAGAGTGGTCGAGAAAATTATGCAGCTGGAAACTCCAGCATCTCGATATCCCGGAAATTTACTTCCAGCTCCTCCGACTACTTGCAGATTCGAATTTAAAGTAAAACGTCCTCGTTATTTAGCCAAAAGCTGGGCTGCCCGCTTTCTCGTCGTCATGGCATGATACTTCGCTTAGCTACCGTGTAGACGAATTGTGTCGTTGAGGGTTTTGGAATGTTATGATTGTACTTCGTTTCCGTTTTAAACTCTTCGTTTTGATTTTAGCAGGTGCGGGACACGAGAAACAACCCCTGCCGTTGAATCCAGAGATAGGTTCCTCGTCTGCAGACACCCGGAAGCGGAAACGACCAATAGCAGAAGCCGACGAGGAGCCGGCCGGGATGCAGTACCGTCTGATCGACGTTCTGGAGAGAAACGGCAAACTGCTAACGGCTCAACTGGAGGCCCAGAACAATAATCTTCAGCTGGACAGAGACCAAAGGCAAGACCACGCCAACGGCTTGCTCGCCGTCCTCAACAAGCTCGCCGACGCCATGGGAAGAATCGCCGATAAGTTATAGCAGAAGGCCGGGATCGGCGGCGGCGCGCTTGGTTGGGTGTACATAGGAGCAGCTGTTGTCTGAGAGTCGTGGGAGCTCGTTAGAAGAGGATGAAAGAAGTGATGGGTAGCGATTGGATCTAGCGGTAGGTAGTGATTATTCACCTGAATTCTCATGCTTTCTTATTCATCAAACTTTTTCTTCTCTTTTTTTTTCTTTTCTATATATCTGCGTATAGGGCAATGGCATGCAGTTTTTGACACTCTATTGTTACGTCCTTTTCCACAGAGATGATAATAATAATAATAATAATAATAATAATAATATAAATAATATAAATAATTCGATTAGCAATTTCAAGAAGAGGTTTTTTTTTTTTTTTGCGTTTCCGCATCTTTTGATGTCCTTTGACCTTGTCCAATACATAGGACGAACAAACACGTGCGAGAAGATATATTACTCCCCAGTTGTGATTTTTTTCTCACCGATTGCTTCCGCAATATTTAATTTCTATTCTTTTCTTGGCAAAGCATGGTCCTAAATCGAATGCTATCTGGACGAGAATCCTGTTAGTTAGGTTAGGACAAGTTTAGTCTTTGGCACTCTTAGCTAACGGTCAATTGGAGTTAGAGATCCCAGCTAGAATTTCATTGCAGCACGTCTCTCTCTGTCGGAAAATGTAATAAACGCGGAGAAATTGTGCATTTGAGTTCATTCGAATTTTTTAGTTTTTATAGGATCTTATCCTTTAAGGAATCCAAGCAATTTTGTGTTTAGGGCAAATTGAGATGAGCTCTTCAGTCAAATTCCTTGAGGAGGAACTTGTATGTTCTGAGATTTGTACCCGTTGATACAGTTCCCGTTTGAAGTTGTCTAGCCTTCCTTTGTCGGGGAAAAGAAAAAATTCCTTCAGTGCATCCTTACCCTTCTTGCTATTTCTTGTAAAAGAGCTTGATATAAAATTGACAAGGTCACTGTGATTATTTTAATTAGCATAAGGGATAAAATTTTAATTTCACGTCGATGAATACGTCTAAAGGAAACTTCGTGATATATCTGAAAGGTTACTTTACGATGGCGTTTTGCATAATGCTATTTAGTGAATAATTGACGGAGGAGAACTTTAAAGATTCTTGCATTCCAATGTAAAATATATATCCACTAAGGAAACCCCCTAGTGGCCAACCTTCCCACTTGGGAAAGGGGGTGGGGAGTTCGATTCCCCACCTTCTCGAGAGGAATGGGGGTGAGGATGCGTGAGTGAGAGAGTAGGGTTTCGTAATCTATACATAGCACGCATAGTAGCTTGTGTATAATAGAAATAGGATGAAACCAAACAAAAAAAAAATGTAAAATATCTTAATTGTAATGGGTCAATTTGGATTCTAGAGAGTATAGGTGTATATGAACATGAAGACAAAGAAGATGAGGCGCATTTGTTTCACAACAAAATTAATGATTTAAAATATAATTTTCTTTAAAATGATCGCTTGTATCGTACACATAAATATATGTACAAAATATATATGTTTATTGTCTACGAAAATATTTAAATATAAATTATTACTGATAATTAAATTGACTAATTATTTCAAGTAATGCAAAAATTACTTTTTAAAAAATAGTATATAAATTATTTATTTTTCGCGAAATAAATAGAGCCTTAAACATCACTAGCATGTCTAAGAACATTATCGAATGGTGGGCTTGAGAAAGGTTGGTCTTCAACTCGGAGAATGAGCCAGGTGGACGGGCCAGATCGAGCAGGCGAGCCCATGGTCGGATCAGATTGAAGTCACCTAAGTTGACTAACATATATTCACCGGATTTGTCTTCATTTAGAATTGACAAATTTATTTAGTTTATCATTTAAGATGAGTATTTTTCTTCTTCTTTTTTTCCATGCTAAGGTAATTGAAACGTGCATTATAAAAGATATCACAACTCGTTTCGTCCAATCCAACCGATAGGAGCTTCTAGTTGGACCGGCAAGCCTAACGTCATGAACCTAATTCATTTCAATATGTCATGGATCAAATGAAAAGTTCCAAATCGGGTCTCGAATATCTCCATTTTCTTTTTCTCCGGCGAAATTTCGAGGCCAGGTCTATTCATGACTCTTGAACTCTTATGGTGCGTATGGTAACGTTTCTGTTCCCGAGAATAATTTATGAGCAAAAATGATTTTTTTATGATTATGTTTTCGGAAAAATTTATGAGCAGAAGAACGCATCTGATAAATTCTATTCTCGAAATAGAAAAAAAAGTAAAAATGAGTTTGATATGACCTTAAAAATTTATATTCCAACTTTTTCATTTAATTGTAAAAATGTCAATAGAGGTGGCGGCGGTGGCTAGCGTCGGGCACAGCGGCGATGGCCGATGGTGGTGGTGAACAATGGTGGTGGCAGAGGCGGTGGCTGGTGGTGGTGGTGGCCGACGTTAGGCGGTGGAGGTGGCCAGTGACGAGCAATGGACTCGTGGGTGGTGGTGAAAAGAGTGACGAGAATGAGTGAGAGTGAGAGAAAGAAGTTGATTCTATTTTTGTTCCCGATAACAATAAGCAACTTTTTTTTATTCTTGTTTTTTGTCCAAATCTATTATTGGGAATAAAAAGTTACCAAATAGATTTATGTTCCAAAACCATTTATAGGAACAAAAGAATCAAGAATCAAAGAATATGGAGCGGTACCAAACAGACCCATAAGGCGTATATAATAATTACTCTGTTTCTCTATTTCTATTCTATAAATATATTTGGAACATCCGTTTGGTAACGCGGTTTTTTTTTCTTGAACAATTTTTTGGTCCAAAAATACGTTTAGAACAAAAATGAGTTTTTACTTTTCTATTTATGGAACAAAAATAAAAATAAATTTTTTTCTCTTCTCATCACTTACCTTCTCCGACACCTTCACCACCACAGCCATCACCCAAGTCATCACCTCCTTCGATAGCTCCACAATCCAAGCCTCCTCTGCCATAACCACCACCATTGCCATCGCCCAAGTCACCACCTCCTCCGACACCATCACCACCCATGCCACCTCCACCAACGCCAACGCCAGAGTCACCACCTCATTTGACACCTCTACCTCCACCATGACCGCGTAAGTCGCCACCTCCTCCGACGCCTCCCCCACCCACACAACCTCCGCCAAAAGTCACCACCTCCTTTGAAACCTCAACCACCCACTACTCTTCCACCACTTGCCCATTCCTCCAACACCTCCACCACCCATGCCTCCTCTGCCATCGCCACTGCCCAAGTCACCACCCACGCCTCTTTCGCCACTACTGTCGCCCATTCCTCCACCACCCAAGTCACCACCTCCTTCGACACCTCCGCCACCCACACTGCCCAAGTTACCACCTCCTTTGCCGACCACACCGCCTTTACCACCGCTCAAGTCACCACCTCCTCCGACACCTCCCTTATGATCGCCACTAGTTAATAGTCCTCCCTTGCCACTAACCCGGTTAATAGGCCTACTATTAACTTTTTTTGATTTATATGCTTTACCACATGTTGAGATAGAGATTTTATGTTGTTATTAAACGAATTTCAATTCTGGGAATAGAATTTTTGTCTCGTTATCAAACACGTTGCTCAACTAAAAAACTCGTTTAAGAATAGAAGCTAGAAATTGATTTTCAGAAACAGAATAATTATCATTCGCATCCTTAACTTATGTTCGGGAATTACTCTCGTGATCTTGTATTTCTAGATGAAGAAAACCGTTGAATCAACGACGCTCATTCACGTTGCACCAGTGAATCAATCTTGATCATATGGTCTATGCACTCAACAATCGTATCGAAACCCATTTTCATACGAGAGCGATTCCGTTCCTACGAAATTTACCAGCAAGATGGATGGATCGAGCTGCACGCGAATCGGTTGGGACTTCGTCCCATCTCAAAAGGCAACGAAGGTTTAGAAAAAAAAGAAAAGAAAAGGGCGATGGCGATCAATCATGCGAAAGCGGCAGTGCAACTGCAGATTGTTCATTATGCATTTTTGGCTCGCAAAAGAAAATTTGCATATGATGGTATCTCTCGTGCTGAATCTTTTTTTATCCTTTCACGCGTCCCAAAGCAAATGTCATCGCAGATTAATCTAGAAAAAAAAAAGCTTAAAAAGATTTTTTTTAAAAAAAAGTCGAGACGGAAAGAGCCTGTCAAGAGACAAAGTAGGGACGATGTAAAAGAAATTATTCGGTTGAGAAAACAATAAAAAAAAAAGAAGTGGAAAATTATACTAATTAATCCCTAATCTAATCCCCCATGATAAGAGACCACTCCTCCCAATTTAGCACAAATTCCCGTTGTCTACCCCATCAACGGCGTAGATATCCCCCCGGACACCCATCCGACGGCACAGATCTTGCCATCCTCCTCTCTGTCTCTCTCTGTCTCTCTCTGTCTCCTTCTCACACCTCGGTGACAGCGAACTGACTGAGTGTGCGACTACCGGCGTGGCGCCGGTCCCACAAAAGGGAAAGCACGGTGGGTCCCGCGTGGAGGGCGGGAAAAAAGCAGAAAGGAAAAAGAAAAGAACAGCCTTCGGCGTTTTCGTTACACGGCCATTCCAATGATGGACCAGACAAGACCAGGACGAAGACCCTCCCTCCCCCCCATAACACAACAAAACACCACGGCCGAGTTTCTTTCTTTTTTATTAAACGTTCTTTCCTTCTCGCTGTTGTTTTTACTGGGGGTCTTGCTTTATCTTCACTTTCGTTCTGCTTCTTCCTTGGCGGCGAGCTCCTCCCTTCCTTTCTTCTTCACTCCCTTCCTCGTTCCGAACTCTGTGAGCTACCACCATCTTTCGTTTTTTCTCGGGCCGGTGACGTCTCGGAGGAGTTCTTCTTGGTGAAGAGAAGGAGTCGTTCGTTCATCTTTTTCTCCCCCCTCATGCCCCATTTTACCAAACCCATGGCTTGACTCCTAAGTAGCGCGAATTTGGTGAGGACTTTTTTGGTGGCAGCGGGAGGGTGGAAAAAACAAATGGAAGGAAAGAGATTCGTGGCGAATCCCACCTACGAGACACTGTTCGTTTGCACGACGGACCTCGTCTCTTCGTACGTGTGGAGTGTAGATTCACATTCGGGTTGGGTGGAGTGGAACGCGAGGAATCGATTCTCTGCGTCTTGCTCTTGAAGACATTGAGGCCGTGTTTTAACACGACGAAGGGCTCGGAAGCTTCTCCCCTCTGGTTCTTGGTGCTCTTCTTGGCTACTAAAGAAAATGCAGTCTCAGAAGCGTTTCTGAGGTGTCGACAGTTACTCGGTCCACTCTCGGCCTGTTCAAGAACGTAAAAGTCCAGTCTTTCGGAGCTCTTCGGGTTATTGTGTTGGTTTGAACTCTTTCTGAAGTCCGCTCGTCGTTCTACATGTTTCTGTTTTTTAGGGAAAACTCCATTTTATTCTGGTGTGGATGGTGCGTGTTGTTTTCGTTTCTTTCTCGGAGGATGAGCAATGAAAGTCTCGTGTTCGTGGGTCTGCGAAACTGAAGGATGGAACCCGCTTTGGCACTTTGTCCTTTTTGCCAGTTTCAGAGATAAATGAGCAAGTGTTGAGCAAGCAAAGACGTTGGTTCTGGTTCTGGTTTGAAGTTTTTGTTTTCTTTTCCGCCTGCAAAAATGGCTTCGAATTGTGTATTTCCTCTGGAAAGCAGAAGAGCCGTGAGCTTGTTGTTGCTTCTGATGCTTTGCTTTCAGAGTTTAACTGTGGAGTGCCAAAACAGGACGTTCAGGCACTTATCGACTGAGCCTCCGTCGTCATCTAAAGAACCTGAGTTCAAGACTGGGTTTAGGAGAGTAATCCTCAGTGTTGCGTTGGGAGCGTTGACTGGATTAATCTCAGCTCTTCTCGTGGCTTGCCTGGTTAAATCCTTTATTCTGTACATCCACAGAACCCCAATCCTCAAAGGGCCGGTTGTGTTTTCCCCTAAAGTCTCACCCAATACCCTCCAGACGGCCCTTGAGAACGAGAGCCGCTTGCTCGGATCTAGTCCGAATGGGCAGTATCATAGGACCACCCTCGATAATGGGCTTGTAATCGCGGTCAAGCGGCTTGAGCAGGTCGAGGGCGATTCGCCAGGGATGCAAAGCAAATCGGCCAAGAGACGGATCCAGAAGGAGCTGGAAGTCCTTGCAGGGTTGAGGCACGTTAATTTGATGAGCTTGAGGGCTTACGTTTGTGAACCAAATGGGTTGTCACTCATTTACGATTATGTGCCGACCGGTAGCCTCGAGGACTTGATGAAGAGGGTTAGGGATAATCAGCTGCAGCTCAAGTGGGAAGCTAGGCTCGGGATTGCTGTTGGGGTGATTAAAGCGCTTCAGTATCTTCACTTTGTGTGCAGCCCTCAGGTCCTGCACTGCGACCTGAAGCCTGCGAACGTGTTGTTGGATGCTGAGTTTAGTCCGAGGCTGGCAGACTGTGGATTGGCGAGGCTCGTGCCGAGTTTGCATCGGACGTCTGAATATAGCGCTTCAGAGTGCATCCGGGATTCCAGGTAATAAGGGCAGTGTAGGCTAAAAAATACTGCATTTGGGGGCTGTGTGTCTGTTGAGATATCAGTTTTTGGACAAGGAAAAATCAATCTTGCGTACTCTTTATAGGATATCATTTCCATTTTGTTTGAAAGAATGAAATTTTTGTTCCGACTAACAAGTGAGAAATCAATTGAATGTCATCACAACGATGACTCTCATTTACATTAACATACTAACTTGAAAAACGATGAGCAACATATGGCGTTCATTGACTTGGAGGCACCGTGTCATGGTTTGAATCATTTTATTTGGTTATTTCTGTTTTTGAGATTGTTAGTGGTACTCTTCGATGGTATTGCATAAAATCCTTTCGTCGATATTGAGTTTGTCTTCTACCAATGCCTGTAATCTTCTGGTGAATTCGGGGCACTTGGGATTTCCATGCGATTATCGTAATTGAAACTGGTCTTCTTCTCGTGTAGGTACACTGACAAGAGCGACATTTTCAGCTTCGGCATGATACTGGGGGTTCTCTTGACAGGTAGAGACCCCACGGACCCATTCTTCAGTGAAGCGGCCTGCCGGGGAAGCCTGGGGCGCTGGCTCCGCCAGTTACAACAGGCTGAGGAGGCGAGAGAAGCTCTGGATAAGAGCCTTCTCGGGGAAGAAGCGGAGGAGGATGAGATGCTGATGGCGGTTAGGATCTCCGTCATTTGCCTCTCCGATTTCCCTGCTGATAGGCCTTCTAGCGACGAGCTCGTCCCAATGCTGACCCAACTGCACAGCTTTTGACTTCGGAAAGAGAGAAAAGTAATGGAAAATGTAAGTATCATCGGAATTTTGGTTTCCCCAGAGCTTGACAAAATTGAAAGACAGTATCAAAAATCTGCTTGCCCTTCGGATAAACGGCTTAAGGTTGATGTTGAATTATACTCTTAAGGTTGATGTTTGTTCTGTCTTGATGGGATGTGGTCTTTTTCTGGTATTCTGGTTTCAGTAGTTCAAAGTATGTGATGTTCTGATCATTGTCTGTGCTACTGCTGGTGAAGTCTGGTTTGCTTAGACTTCTCCTGGCTTCTCTAATTCTTTAATTGAGACTTAAACGTAATGTCTATATAATTTACCATATTTTGGCATTCTATATCAACTTTTTGTCATCTAGCTCAGGCTTTGGTTAGTATCTTATCTTCCCCACTTCTGTACCTGTGCCTTTGGAAGAAACTGTGTGTGGAAAATTACGGGTGTTGTGATTTCGACTGGACTGATGTCAGCAGGGCATGGACTTTTCGACCTTTTTTGTGAACCAATCTGGCAGTCAAGTCTTGGTTTTGTTGGTTATTGATGGGGGCGTCTCACTGTCTCTGGGCTCATAACTTCATACCCATGTGCTCACGGGTCTAGCTTAGTCCAACGGAAGGAGAAATTATCTGCACGGAACCTGCGAATTGATGCCTGTGGACAAGTATCGAAGACCCCAGTGGCAAAGCAAGATTATTCGCGATTCGTGGGGTCGTCTCGCGGGTTATAAGAGTGTTTCGGCTTTCATCGATGTCGATGTTCCGGTCATGTTGCCGTGAAAGGAAATCGATCGCTAGGAAGGGATGTAACAAGCTTTTCTCAAATGTACCAAGCAGTGGACGTCCTATTCATGGTAGCGTGAGATTGCTTAAAAAGCGAGGAGTGTGGTTAAAGTGAAGAAGGATTATTGCCCTGTGAAGGTCTCGAGACCTTCACCTCCATGTCCTCCTGCAAGACCCCTTTGTACCTGAGACGTTGGAAAGAGAGGCATCCGAAGCAAAAGAGCTCGACGGAGGAAGCGTTCCGTCATTCGTCTTCCGGCGGCCCTTTTCACCGGAAAACATGATAGCTGATAGTCGGTCTCTCACTATACGAGCTTCAAGATCAAGGTTCGAGCCTTCGATTATCCAAATGATGTGCTGGAGCGGTTTTTGCCGTGCATCTCTGCATTTAGCACTGTGGCATCAAGACATCTCACACCAATTGTCGGAAAATTGTCAAAAAAGTCATAAACCTACTGCATTTGTGCCAATTCAGTCCTAAACTTTTTAATTTTGCCAATTGAGTCTATCTAGCCGAAAATTAGCCGAATTGACTCAATTGACAAAAGGTAAAAATGTTTAAGACTCAATTGGCAAAATTAAACAGTTTAGGATTGAATTGTCAAAAGTGCATTAAGTTTAAGACTTTTATGACAATTTTCCCCACCAACTGCCGTGATTTGGAACACGAAAATAGCGAGATGTATTCCCAAGATAGATGAACTTTTGTTTTGCACCAGGTGCTCAATCAATACCTTTTGGGAGCCTTGTAGGGGCCTCAAGAATGGACCTTACGATGGCAAATGCTTCTCATTATAACCCATCCAAAACAGCATGGGCCTTCAAGTCGCGAGACACTTTTAAATGCGGTAAAAAATCACCAAATAGCCTCTCCAATTTCTGCTCACGTGCCACTTTGCATCTTCTGTTTTTGAAACCTTCGATTCGCACATTCGAATTCTGTCATTAGACTTCAGATCGTAAGTTAGTACAAGATTCAAATTGGGGGTTCTTAAATTGAGCCGAAATTTCAAGTAAAGGCATAAAGTGCCTCGTTTCTTTAAAAGAGGGCTTAGAGTGGACATTATTTCAAATAAAGGCATGAAGTGGCCATGATGGTTTCAAATAAGGGTCTGATTTTGCCGGCCCATCAAATATTTTGGCCAATCACGACATTTTTCGTCCAAAGACAATTTTAATTTTAATTTATTTGTTCCCATTTCTTTTATTTTTTCCTTTTTTGTGACTAGTGAGGCGGACCCTCGCGGGCCACTGGGCGAAAAGGAAAGAAAATAAAGAAAATGGAAAAAAGAAAAAAAAGGATAATTTTTTTTAAAAATAAAGGATGAAAATGCCCTTGACCAATCGGAAGATTTGGCCGGCCGGCGAGGTTAGGCCCTTTTTTGAAACTAACATGGCTACTTCGGGCCCTTATTTGATACAAAGTTCACTTTGAACTCTCTTTTGAGAAAAGGAGGATACCTTAGGCTCTTAATTTGAATTTTCCTTTAAATTGATGATGGCTTGCTCTCGCTATAGAAATAACTAGTAGAAGT
Organism: Metrosideros polymorpha var. glaberrima; assembly: GCA_001662345.2. Taxonomy (NCBI): domain Eukaryota; kingdom Viridiplantae; phylum Streptophyta; class Magnoliopsida; order Myrtales; family Myrtaceae; genus Metrosideros; species Metrosideros polymorpha. The sequence continues at coordinate 21,709,407 of BCNH02000002.1, read as the reverse complement.
CAAAACAAGTCCTTCTGTAGTGAAGTGAAAATAACACGACAGCGCCGAGGCACCACGCACCGTCGTGTCCTTCGCCGCTCTACTCGCCGGAGAATCATTGTCGAGAGAGTCATAAAGGAACAGCTCACGTTTACACTGCCGGACCTATTCTTTCAAGCCCGCCCCCGTGACCATTTCAATCAGATTTTGTGGTTAAAACCAAAGAAAGGGTTATATTAATGACCCCGACCAGGCCGGCCGGCATGGGTCAAAGACTCTTACATTAGAGGTGTTTCAAACCTTGAGCAATCCAAAGTCCAAAGTAACGTCTCTTTCTCCTTCGAGATTTTTTATAAGTTAGAAACATTAAAAACCTTCACACGTTTTAAATGTTGACATATAATTTTTTCGTAATTTGTTGAGTTTAAATAAATATTATATATTTTGGCGGGAAGTTAAAAAAATTACATTTTACTTTTCTTGGATGATCAAATGACTCGGTGATTGGTATGATACTGGGAAAATCACGAGAAACGCTCCCATGACACTACCTGCACAATTGAAAGTTGTCAACAAGTTCAATTACAAATGAATACAATTGCGAACCTCTCATCGGTATTTTGTGGCCAAGAAGAAGAAATTAGTTCTTACATAGAAGAGATCTACATATGTTTTCGTCTTTTTAATTAAAGTTTTTCCATCCAAACGTTAGTTTTATCTCATCGGTTACCATCTAAACGGTATTTTGGACTTGAGCAAGACCTTTAAAAACTTGTGGATGAATTAGGAGAGGTACCCCCTTGGGGGTAGGAGATCCCGTAAGTGTTCATCTATATTCCCACCTCTCGAAAAGAAAAATATGGGGAAAATTGAGGCTACATGGTGTGTGGGTTTGGACACGTTAAAATAAAGAACGCATTCAAGTAGGCCGAGTTATTGTACAGGCACTGGATGCCTCTGTAGGTGGAAACACCCTCTTCTTGAGAGAGGATGCCAGGTTACCATGTAGCCAAGTGCCTGATATTTCAAAAAGATTAGTATGTTTTTTCCTTTTTAACTTTTAAAAATAGAAAAATGATGCTTTTAAACGTAACCAAGGTGTTTCAGATGTGAAGCCCATTCATTTCGGCACTAAATCAAACAGCAAATATTCGTACTTTTTTTGTATTGACATGATGAATTTTTTTTTTGGCAATTAAAATGTGATGAATTGAACCGCTCTTTTTTTTTCTCGGCTATGGGTGGCGTAGAGCGATTGTATAAGTAAAACTTGCAGCCCATGTTTTCACGTGAAACCCGTTTAACTCTAGCTTCGATTCTTATCATAATTCCCTCCACACAAATATCAAACGCAGCCATCTTAGCCATCATACTATGTGAGCTTCCATGTTTTCTAGACATAATTCTTGACATCAACTTCACAGTTCTCTCCACATCTCTCTCTCTCTTGTCAACACATCGACTATCCTTCGACCCTTCGAATACCTCCTCCTCCTTTGATATCGGCATCGAGAACTCGACGAAATCTTCCTTCAGCAAGTACAGGTTGGACCTCGAAGAATTTCTCCCCCCCTCCCCCAAACGATGATCGAGTCGAAGGTCGACTAATGTGTGCGTGTCCCCAAGAGGCTATGAGGAGAATGATATGGTGAATAAATAGATATAGATAAAATATATGCAATGGCAGAAGAAAAAAATATAGTATCGACGCATGGAGAAAAGAATGGAATTTGAGGAACGAGTTGATAAAATGTCAACCTCGATCACAATTTAACTCACACACCTGATTACAAGCAAGTTAAGAATGAACTAGAGGTGGAGCTAAGAGCTTGAACATAATTCAGTGCATTGACAACTATGTGGACGTATTGCGATTGTTAATGCACGTGAAAATAACACAGAAAGCTCAATTATTTGTTGAATTAAGCATTAATTAATTGATATGTACTCGAGATTCGAACAATTCAAAAGGAACCAAAGGAGTCTTGTTCGTCTTGCGGTCAAGCTTCACTGCCCCGGCGTAACGAAACAAGGGGGATGGCGTTGAGTCCTGCCTGATCCGAGCCGGAGCCGGAGCCGCCCGGTGCCCTCGCTCGCACAGCAAACGCGCCCTCCCCCTCGCCCTCGACACGTCATCTTCGTACCTCCCCACTCAAGTCACGCAAACTCCGTTCATTTCGCGGGTATCCAGGCTTTTTCATCTTTTTCTTTCTTTTTAATTTTTTTTTCTTCCCGATCCTGCAGCGATAAAATCACCCGCTTTTGACCCCCTTCTCCCAATCCGAGACACCTGATTGGCTGTCGCTTCCCGCGGAGCGGAGGTGAGCTTATCACCCCTCCCTCGCAAAAATATTTTACTCTGTCCATACGATCCTGCCTGGTAATAACAGGACAAAATCCTCTTCCCAGAACCAGAACAGCTTTCCGTCCAGCATGGACAAACCGCCGTTACGTGTCCGCCAATGGGCGGCCGACACGATCTCCTTGCGCCCCTCACGGCGTCAAGTGGGACCGTCACCCGGGGACCGTGCAAAATATCCCCCGTTTGCCGGTTAACTAGCGGACAAACAGCGCGGGGGGGCGTACAGAAACCGGCGCTCCCGGTATCCCAGCCGTGACAAATTGTAGTTGCTAAGTTCTCTTCGGAGCTGAAAAATCAACTGAATTAAAATCTGAAAATGTTTTTTTTTTTCATTTAAGTTTTCTCTTTCCCCAGAGAATTTACTAAAAATAATTGGCGCACTTTTCTACTTATATATATACACACATATGTTGCGTGCCCAGAATTTCATCTTAATTTTCAAATAAATTGTCGGCCATGTACGTTTGCGTGAATCCTAACATCGAATAATTTTCTAAATTGACTAATTTTTTTCACACAAATGGCGCGATTCAAACGGAAGAAATTACATGAATAATATGAAAATAAAAATAAAATGAAGGGAAGGAAGAGTTTTTACCCGTCTGTCTTTATTATTATTATTTTCTATTGACCCCTGAGGATGACCACGCAAGGGGGACAAGGCCAACAGCACCAGCGTGGGCACAAGCAACCAAAATAGTAAAAATGGCTGCTTTGTTGTACTGGTGGGAATGGCGCCTTAGTAAAAATCCACGTGGTCCTCTCGGCGCACTCAAGCATTTCCTCTCTCTCTCTCTCTCTCCCTCGGTCCTCATGGTCGCGGAGAAGTTCAGAGGCGACCCGACAGTGGAAAGAGGAGCCGATTGCGATGTAGCCGCGACGATCCTGAAAGCTGCCCCCCCTTCCCCACAGCTGGGGTTGATCTTAGCTTGGTTCTAGTTGTTGTGGTTGCTGCTGCTGCTGCTGCTGCTGCTGCAGTGATCGGTTCTTCTAGTTTCTGTGGCGGAGCTAGCCTCGTTGGCTTTGTCTTGCTGGCCCCCCCCTGATTAGGGCTGTGAAATTTTCGGCGTCGCTTGTGGTGCTGATCGGCGAGGTGGGTCGTCCCCGGGCGCGTGCTTCGAATTCGGCACGAGATATGGCTTCTCACGAGGCATCGGCCGTGGGGAGCGACCGGAGGGAGAGGAAGAGTGAGTGGATTCGGGAAAATCGTGCCGAAATCTCCTTGTGGTCATGGAGAATTTCGGGATTATCGTTGAGATTGCGATTGCGGTTGTGGTTGTTGCTATGGCTCTAACTGACTATGTGGTGGTGTGGGTTTTTTTTGGTAGGCCGCGAGGATGCCTTGTACAAGGAGCTGTGGCACGCTTGTGCCGGTCCTCTGGTGACGGTTCCTCGCGAAGGGGACCTGGTCTATTACTTCCCGCAGGGGCATATTGAGCAGGTGAGCCTTTCGTTTGTCAATTCGTTTCTCGGTTCCGGTGGGTGATAGTTTCTAAATGAAGCACATGGTCGGAGTTCGAGGTGTTTTGTCTAGTTTGTTTGCCTTCTCTGAGGTTATTATTGTGCAGTAGCGTTTGTCGTTGAGGAGTGACGTGGTAGGGTTTGGTATGGAGAGGCTTGGTTGATTGCTTCGTAATTTTCGGTGCAGATTGAGGCATCAATGAATCAAGTCGCCGATAGGCAAATGCCAGCTTACAATCTTCCCTCGAAGATTCTCTGCCGTGTCATAAATGTTCAATTGAGGGTACTCCTCATTTAACCTCATCCTGTGTGCTTTGCTTATTTCTAACTTCTTGCAAGTGTTGAGTTTCCTAAATTGGTGGGTGGCATTTCCACTGCAGGCTGAACCAGACACTGACGAGCTGTTTGCTCAAGTGACTTTGCTTCCGGAGCCTAAAGTATGTTCCAAATTTTAACTGGAAGAATGTTATGTCATGGGGTATGTGGTTTGATTTGTGATGCAATTGTTTGTTTTGTATCTGCAATGCTAGCAAGACGAGGCTGCTGTGGAGAAGGAAACTGGGCCTCCCCCGCCTCGACGACCCCGTATCCATTCCTTTTGTAAGACACTTACAGCCTCTGATACGAGCACTCATGGCGGGTTCTCTGTATTGAGACGTCATGCAGATGAATGCCTGCCCCCATTGGTAAGATTCTGTTTTGTCTGCTATATCTGCTCGATTGAATCGGTTCAAATTGTCTTGGGGGTTTGTAATATCTCAAATAATGTCCATTCGATATTGAGCAGGATATGTCTAAGCAACCTCCAACTCAGGAATTGGTGGCCAAGGATTTGCATGGAAATGAGTGGCGTTTCCGCCACATTTTTCGAGGTAATAACCTTCTTATTTGATCTATGTGCATCCTGATGTTCTGCCCTGGTGATTTTACGCATTAATGGGGGGCCCTTCCTTAGTTTCAAGCATCAGGTGTTGCTTATTGACCTGCTCACTTATTTTATCTGGTTTCTTAAACTCAATCCATGTCTGATTCCCTGGAAAATTTGAATAATGAAGTGGCTCTTTTCTTTTCCACGAAAGACCACTCTTAGTCTTCATTGAATCATTTCTCAGTGGAAGATGTAAATATGAGAAAGAAAGGGTAACCTGCTGGTCCAATAGTATCCTTTTGCATTTTGCATCTTTTTCTGAACGCTCAGGTTGCTGATCATCCTAGTTTGTAGTTGCTTATTGAATGCTCAACTCGTCAAGCCTGTATAATTTCCTTAGAAAATTATATTATGAAGTGGCTCTTTTATTTTTCCATGAGGATTTCTTGATAGAATTAAGTACCAAAAAGCTAAGCATTGAATTGAATTACTGAAAAATTTAAGGGCCGAAAACAGTAACAAAGAAGGTTTTTATTTTTTATGATTATCGAAAATTCGTTACTGATTATTATTTATTTCTTACCAGACAAGGAATTGTGATCATTACCTGTTGAATTTGGCAATACAATTATTTAAATTCAAATTACCATTAATTACATTTTCTATCAAATGAATTAAGTAACTCATTCCTTATTATATGAAGTGCATTTTTTTCTCAATTGAACTTTTTAAGTGGATGCTAATGAGGATAGTCAAACGTTCTTAATCTCATTTAGTGCTAATAGTTTTTAACTCATAATGGGTCATAAAGCAGGCGCTTGGTCTTTGTTTCTTAGTGGAGGATACAGACATTAGTTAAAAAAAAAGGATTACCACCTGGTCTGACGGTATCCTTTTGCATGTATGGTAATTACAGTTGAATCTCTCTGTGAGTGCTCAAGTTACAAATCATCCTATTGTGCTGTTAGTGTTGCTTATTGAACTACTTGCTTCCTCTATTTGGTTTTTAACTCATTTTCCATTTATGATTGGAAACGTGCCTTCATTACAAAATATCGAGTTTTGACGAAGTTATTCATATTTTTAGGAGAAAAACCATTGTATGTTTGCAAGTTAATGGATGTTAAGTTCTAACTTTGCCCATTTGCTGCCATCTGTAGACATTATACCTTCTAGCTTCATAGATGTCTCCAATTTCACAGGAGCGATCCGGTTTTAGTTCTGTTCTGGTGTCCTTTTTGACGTCACCTGAGTGCATTGGTTGGATAAAATACGGAGAATTGCCATCTTACTCCAGTCTTTTTTTTTTTTGCTGATGTCACATTGAACAATTATGGGGCAAGGCTATATATTTGCGCCGTAATTGTTATTTTTCAACTCATTTACTTATTCAATAGCAATATATGAATCCGGATGGACAGGTCAACCAAGGCGACACCTACTTCAAAGTGGTTGGTCTCTGTTTGTCAGTTCGAAAAAGCTTGTTGCTGGTGATGCTTTTATATTTCTCAGGTACACTAGTTCTCTGTTCATATGCTTGTATGATACAAATTGGATGGAAACTCCCCAGTCAATTGTTATACCACATAAAAAAGCTAACCTTGGAATTTGAAGTTATGCATGAGTGTAATGCTCATAACATTCTGCTGGACCTAGCTGCTGAAACCATATAAACCACTACCTAGAACCCCTACTACTGGGAAAATGGAACCTCCTTCTGAAATTCCTTATGCAGAGGTGAAAGTGGTGAACTTCGCGTCGGAGTTAGACGGGCGATGAGGCAACTGAACAATGTTCCATCTTCGATCATGCCAAGTCACAGTATGCATATCGGAGTCCTTGCAACCGCATGGCATGCCATTTCAACTGGTACAATGTTCACTGTGTATTACAAACCGAGGTGCGTGGTTCTGCTCTTCCAAACTCTTTTCATGTATGAGAGAGAGCTCAGATTATGCCACAAAAGTCTTTGCATTTGGATTCCTTGTATTTATATTATTGCTTGTATGCTTCCCATTCATTTTACACTCCTGTTTATTTTTTTGTTCTTTAATCAAGGCATGCATGTCAGTACTTTCAACTATCTAAATTTGGAATCCAAGTGCCTGTATTGTGACTATAAATATGTGCTTTAGATGTTTTAGAGCCATCCTCAATTCCTCAACTGGTGGAGTTGAGTTTGTAATAGATTGCTTCTAATGCTATCGGAACTATTCATCTATGATATGCACAGGACTAGCCCTGCTGAATTCGTCATTCCTTTTGATAAATACATTGAATCTGCCAAAATCGATTGCTCCATTGGCATGAGGTTCAGAATGACATTTGAAGGTGAAGAAGCTCCAGAGCAGAGGTTTGAACTTTCTCACTTACAAATTACCATTGTAGTCAAATTATACTATGTAATTAGGCAGAACAGTATGTCAGTCAACTTACATCTTTGGCCAAAAAAAGAAGAAAGGATAAAAGACCTGATTATGTCTTGCCTTAATGAACTAGGTTCTCAGGCACTGTAATTGGATCTGAGGACATTGATCCTCTGAGGTGGGCTGGATCAAAATGGAGATGCCTTAAGGTAGTAACAAGAGCATTGTGGTGCCTGCATTATGTGGACCTTTCTAATGTCAAAACTCTTTTTTCTTTCTGTTCAGGTGCGTTGGGATGAAATCGCTTCCATTCATCGCCCAGACAGAGTTTCTCCCTGGAACATAGAGCCTGCCATGACTGCACCAGATAACCTGCCAGCATCCCGGCCGAAAAGGCCTCGAGCAAGCATGTCATCATCTACCGATTCTTGTGTCCGGATGAGGGAAGGTATGACATACAAATTCTCAAGCTTCTGGAATTTAACTAGGCGTTTTCCTTTTTGCATGTTCTACTGATTTTCCCATTCATAAATTCAGGCCCTTTGGGAATCAGTACAGATCCTCCAGCAGATATAGGGTTTTCAAAGGCCTTGCAAGGTCAAGAATTTTCAACCTTGAAGGGCAGCTTAGCACTAAATAATGACATGGAGAATGCTGAGATGCCAGATGTATGGTGTGAATATCCAGGTGATGATCCAAAGAGCATGCATTTTGGCCAGAGGAAATGTAGACCAGACACCTGGGCGCCTCAAATGATGCAGGAAGCAACACTTATTAATCTGGTGTCAGATTCCGGGACTTTTCACAACCGCCATGGATTCTTCTCATCCTATTTACACCGGGACAGTGAAATTGCCGACCAAGTGAAGAAGCAAAATTTAGTGGAGGAAACAAAAACTGATTTGCTCCCTTCTCTGGTATCTGTGAGGCAAGGACCGTCTTTGAACATGCTGGGATCTGGAATTGAAGCTTCTCTAGAAACTGAGAGTCGACAACAGCAGTCTCTCAGTAATGTTAAAGGCGACCCTAGGAGTAGCTATCATAGTCTACATGGTCTTGAAAGGGAGACGCAGTCAGGAAATTTTTTCTTTTCTATGCTTTCCCCGTCATTTGTTGAGGATCCAAATCATATCATGGTTGGAAAATCAGATTCTTCACTTGCCCAACAAGAGTCGACAAAATCTAATGGAAATGGCAGTTGTAAGCTTTTTGGGATTTCCCTCACTAGCGGTCCTGTGGCAACAGAATCGGAAAATGGACATTTGCATGGCTCACAAAAACAAGTCCTACAGTCAAATCCAGCAGATGATTCAGAACCTAATGTACTTGTGAGCCCAATCAAGTGTTCAAAGATTGCACCTAGTACAATTGCATATGGAGAACCGGGAAGGGCATTTCCATCTTCAGAGCAGCCAGTTAGAGATGTAGAGGGCAAGCACCAGGCTGCTCTTACCAGAAGTTGCATCAAGGTTCTTATCTCTTCCATCAAGTTTTGATATGTCGGTTCTTTCAATTTGAAGTACTTTTCTACCGATGATGTTAGAGTCTAACTTGGATACCCACATTGATTGGGTTGCCTACTGGTTGTCTAGGTTCACAAGCAAGGCATTCCCGTGGGTAGATCTGTGGACTTGAGCAAGTTCCATGGATACAGTGAGTTGATAGCTGAACTGGAAAAACTTTTTGAGTTCAATGGTGAATTAGTTGCCCCTACTAAAGAATGGCTGGTTGTTTTTACCGACGACGAGGGCGACATGATGCTTGTTGGAGATGATCCATGGGAGTAAGCACTTGTTTCTCAACCTCTTTCTACCTGAAAGTTTGTCCTTATACTTCTCTTTTCTCGGCAACTACTCCTAGATCTTAGGTTTGTCTCTCTGTTGCAGGGAATTCTGTGGCATGGTCCATAAGATCTTTATCTACACTAGGGAAGAGGTAAAGAGGATGGCTCCGAGACCGTTGATTCCTAGAAGCGAGGAGATTTCGCCGAAAGCAGGCCATAAAAAGGATTCCGGAGGAATCTGAAGTTTGCTATAGCGCATGACTGTAGACCCGTAGCAAACTTTTGAATTTTGTGAAAAGCTGCAGGGGAGTGTGTGGCCGCTGCTTCTAATGGTTGCTCAGGAAGTTTACTTTTGACGGTTAATACGATCGGTCCTTTATGCTTACTATTCCTTTGCCCTGTGTAAGCAGTAATTAGAAGTGTTTATTTAGCCTTTGACATCTCCCAGACCAGCATTTTTCTTGTTGCCTGGTATACTATCCTGCAATTTTTCTTTGATTATATGAGCCAGTCAGTGGAACGCCAATGTAAATATCCTAGACAGCACCTGCTGGACGGCCTGTTATATCAGATTGAGTTGGTATTTGTAAAGCTTTTCATGCTGTTTTGAGTTTTGGGCAGCAGTTTGGACCGTCGACATGTTATTTAATTTTTTTGTCGACAGAGTGCCCTGTAAATCAAGTGTTTAGCATCCTTACAGCGGGAAATTTGCCCACGCTTTTGTGTTTTTCAGACAATCGAGTGGCTATAGAAAATTCTGGAAAAAATTTTGCATTAAAAGAACAATCTACACTCTGATTAAAGCCACAGTGAGAAGCGCATTCTGATGTTGAGCCAGTTGAGTGGTTAATCTTCGAGCTGTTTACTGTGTCTAGAAAGTCGGTCTTGCTCCAAGCATGCATTCGCCTTTGGGAGCTTCTAGTGGGAAGATTCGAGCCTGGACCTCTTACGCAACAGCTACGCTCGTTGCCCTTGTCATGTGGTCCCATTGTCCAAAGTGGAATCCAAAGTCGCGAAGATTAGCTCGAGATTATCTAGATGTACTCACGCCGGATCGGCATGATCATGACAAGATCAAAGTCCACGGTTACTAAACACGTTATGGAGTTTTGGGTTTTTGTTTCCTGGGCAGTGCTCGTTGCTGAGGGATTTTGTTCTTGGATTTAGAAGATATCCTTGGACGGGCTGGATCAGTTCTCCTCCAGGATCTCCATTCAATTTAGAGAACACTGATGTTGCTTAATAGTTTCATTTGTCCTGTGGCTCCTTTGGACTCTCGTATTCCATCTCCGTGACGTCCGAAGACTCCGAACAGAAGATGCCAATGCATAACGTTAGGAGAGGCAAACAGATGTGCAGTCCTTTTGGTCCCAATGTTTGCCGGGACTTTTGGCTTTGACGCTGTCGTTACCGTTGTTGTGTAAGAATGCGGAATTGACTCTGCTCGGCCTTTGTCTTGTCGAGTCCGTTCGCTCGTGGCTTTAGATTCCACGCTTTTCTGTCGTTGATCTGAACCCATCTACGTCGATGGAATGCCTATCTTCTTCTGTTCTTTTCGGCTAGGAAAATGGCTTCATTCGTTCACAACCTAAAGTCCACTACAAGGTGAAGACCCATTGGCGGAACTGCAACAACCACCCAATCGCAACCCCAAATTGATTGCACCGACGGGTCCCGCGAAAATGTCCTCGATATGAAACAGACGAACGTGGAGGATCACATGAATTGCGAGTGTTACGTGGGTGAAAAAAAGATGCGCATCCCTTACGGAACTGATGATCACGAATCTGGTCCAACATTGTTTTTTCAGATGACCCAGAAACGAAAGAAGTTGCATCACCAAATGTTCTTACGATTGTCAGTACGAGAAGTCATATGTGGAGGCTCCACAAGGGATGCATCCGACCCATTGGCTAAGATCACGTCCCCGCCGGATGTGGACTCCAAACAAGACCACATCCAAGGTATCGCCCGAAAAGAATCCCCTTTGAAAATCGCTTTGTTTATTGCAACATAGATATCCGTATCTTTTGGCACGGCGAATCCTTGTCGATGCATGTAATTGACCCGGTCCGCATGTACCGAGTAAGACTCCGCCGATACGATAACGGGCATGACTCCGATGCTTTGTTCACTCTACTTCGCTTGCACATTCCACAGCAAAATCACAGCTTGAGCTTCCGCTTGTCGAGAAGCACGTTTGGGAGTAACACTTGTGCAAGGCTGTAATTTTCAATAATGTTAAATTGGCCATCTCAAGTTTAAATTGCCAAAGAGAGAGGGCTTGTGTCGTTGTTTGCAAGTAAAGGCCCACCCTTGCATGCAAATTATATTGAGAGATTGCACTTGAATATTCTTTTTGCCGCATGAACCATGTGAATCGGGCAATGTCACTACAAATGGTGTCAAAACATGATCATTTCCAATAAATGGGCGATTCGATGATCGTTTAGGGTCCAAGCCGCTGATGGAGGCATGGAGTGATGATCATTTGGCAAAAAGACTTTGAACTAGGGTGCGGCTCAAACTTCAAGAATGAACAGAGGGGCATAAATGAATGAATTGCCCAAGCGAATAGAGAGCAGTATCGTCGTGCAATTCGGCCCACGCTAACAAGAGCATTGGTTCGAGCGGAGGAGTTTGCGACGCTCCAATCCCCACATCCAATTAGAATGGATTTGTAGAGTCGTTCATAATTAAGGACCCACCTTTCAAATGGCAATTACACATGGACGGTTATTTTGAGATTGGGTTCACATAGTTAGGATAGGCTTGTCGCGATAACCACATATTAAGATTTATTAGCGATCTACTTTTCATTTGCTAGTGATTCGTATAATTACTTGGTTATATTTTTGACTAAAAAAATAATGGTCAATCGTTTAATCTAATTATATTGTGACTGTCGCGGGCGGAATTGAGATTCACGTGGTCGACGAGTTACTTGCAGCTCGGGACGACAGCGTCACCTATATCACATCAAAACCAAACCCTCATGTCTGACACAATAACCCTAATCATTTCATCGTCTCCTCCGAACAAATCCCAGTTCTGGTAACCCAAACAGAAGACTTCCTGCTGAACAGCTCGCGGTAGATTGCTGACAGATGCCAGAATCCCACCTAAAAACCGGTCCCAAAATGGCGGGGGCTTAGCTCGAGGTGGGTGGGGTGGTGCCAAACCAGAGCCGCCAAAGTGGTGGGGGTTCGCCGCGCTTGCAACTGCCCCCCCGCGACGGCGCCACCCAATTGTTCCGAGGCTCCCTCGCGAGCTAATACATCACCCGTTTCATGCCTTTTTTCGATTTGCAAAAACACTAATGAGCTCACCTGTAAATGCACCGAGAGGAGACCGCCCCACCATCCCAATCATGACACCGACAAAGCTCCATCGTGCTATCTGTCCTTTGTTTAATAAAACCCAGAAGTCCATTAAGAAAGATAGCGGATTATATTTGTGGATACTATCATACTGGCTACTCTTTTTCTCTCTTTTCTTTGTCATTATAAGAGAGAGAGAGAGAGTGGATTGGACAGAAAGGGACAGGATTTGAAGTGGTACTCGTACTCAGACAAACTCGTGGGTTAGCGGGCTGACACGTTGCGGGACACTTGTGGATAGCTGAGATCCCGGGGGCTTATGCTGCTCAGGTGGTGAAGATGGATAGGTTTAGGTTCAGCGCCAGCGTGTCGGCTCTCTCCGTGGTGTTGGAAGAGGAAGCTTCCTCTAGATTTTCATTGGCAGACAGACCCCGATTAGACAAATCTTAGTTTTTTCTTTCTTTTTTTTATATCAAAAGACAAATCTTAGTTTAATGGCCAAAGCTAGCTCCTTTTTCCTCACTCTTTTCAATTAAAATTGCTGTGTGGGAAACTTTTCGGGGAGAGAGAGAGAGAGAGAGAGAGTGGTGCGTGCATGCTGAAAAATTTTCAAAGAAACCCTCCGAATTTGGTTGAAAATTCTCAACTAGTTTTGCGCACGCGCACAATCAACATTTTGAGGATAAGATAGAGAGCCGTGTGTATATGTATATACACACGTTGAAAACACTTTGTCCCCGTCTTTTCATCGTGGGACAAAAGTGTTAAGGAAAATATTGGCACAGTGAAAAATGAGACAAAATGATGGTTATGCTGAGACAAGAAATAGTTGTGGTGGTTGGATGGATAACTTTGGAAGGTAGAGAAAAATCTATAAAACTTCTCCATTTATTTGGGGTTTGCTCAAAACCGAAGCGTGATATTCGAGTGGAAATTTTAAGTATAAGATATGAAATAAAAATTCCAACATAAAGCCGCGCCTCCTACTTCACTATCATGAACAATTTCGCGGGACCTCCGTGAAGCTAGTCTGAGAGTTTATGCTTCGACCGAATTGTGAATCCTTACGGCAAACAAAGTTGATCACGAAAAGGCCAACAACTACGTAGAATACTGTTTTTCGGAGTCAACTGATGGGAGATTGATGACAATTTGAACTATATCAGATTAGCGCAGATTATCGCAACGGAATAAAATAATCTCTCCTCTTGTACAAACCAAATAGGAAACAATATATAGAGCGATATAGTTACCAAGCATCCACAAACACAAGACAATTTTTTTACTTGGAAAACCTCATCGGTGTGAGGAGATAAAAAACCACGGGACCGGGGTCCACCCAAAATCTTCACTATCAACTAAAATTGAGTGAACAAAGCTCTTTTCTAATTAATACTAGAGGTACATAGCAGCAACATCATCAAGAACACCATTCTTGACAATATACATGAGTTTTACAAGAGATCAAGGATAAATCTCACAAAAAATGTAGGTTTGGTGCAAACCAGGAAAACCTGATGTAGAGAGCTTCAAGTGAAAATCAAACCGATCAGATTTGAGAAGAATGCGCCACGAACATGCTGACAAAATTTCAGCTCAATCGAACCAGCTTGATGAAAACCGGATACTGCACTCTCTTTTTCAGATTTTCTTCTGTCTCTTTCTCTCTTGCGACCGCGTATAAAAATCTTACGTTCTTTGCAGCTATCTCATTAATGATAGTGAGAAACCCTATTTCTCCATATGGATTATCATATAGGCTCAACCTTATATATTTGTAATTCATTGGGCTTCCTCCACATAGGAGTGAACCCAACCAACACCAACTACGAAGCTCACTTGGTAAGAATGCATCAATTTCGCGACGTGTAATTACCTTAATTTAGCAAAACGCGTCGCTCTTGAATCGGGATAAAGGAAAGAAGAAGAAAAAGTATGAGAGTAGAGTTGCAATTAGGGGAGAGGAGTGTGCATGAAACCTAGTGGCTGTCCAATAAAGGACTTCTGTCTGGGGGTTCTCTTTGCCCAAAAAGAGACAACCTTTTCGTTCGTCTCCTAGCGGATAAAGCACTCAACGCGTCGGGTTGGGAAGTCATCCTCTCAACCCCCGAATCACTAGCCTTTGAACGATAATCATAATTTATCCAATTCTTAACTCATATTGACTTGACTCCCCCTTTGCTTTACTCCTTATTTTATTTTATTTTTCCATTTTTTAAGAATTTGATTACGTCATTGGTGACTCTTTAGTCCCCGCGACTCTCCATATATTCAATTCAAAAGAAAGTAGAGAGCATTGTTTTCATTGGGGAAGTTGCCGGTCCACCTTTCGAATTTCGTGGCTGGTAATTGTTGTGGGTGGGAAACCATCAACTTTCACACTCTATACAACTTTGCCCTCGATTTTTAAATGCGGAACTTTTGCCCGAGAGACGGTTTTTGAATTCAAATTAGTAACTTTGCTATTGCTAGGATTTCTGTCAAAACGTGCGTATCTGGTGTCTGAAGGGGCAAAAGGACACCGACATGGTTAAGGCAAGTGCCATGTCAGTTGACGTGAATTTCGTAAGCAATCAAGATGATGTTGTCCACTACACATACTAAAAATAACGTCGTTTCCAATTGAATCGAGAAAAAATTGAAGTCCCATCAAACGACATTAGTCCCATTGAATAAGCATATGATGTCGATTTTGAGCCAATTAATGGAGTTTCAAATGTGTGTGAGAGAGAGCGAGCTTTGAATTTGGGACTTTAAATTAAAAGTAGCCCTTGAAGAAATTAGGTGAATGTGCTATGATTTTGTGAAGAATCCCAAGCCCGATTTGTGTAGCCTTCATTCCTAACCTGATTTAACCTCTAACATTTAGCTAAAAAATGAGGTTGTTTTGATTGTTTGTGAAAGCCACATCCTCACATGACACTTGTCGTCTGCCATGTTATCGTCTTTTGCCATTTGTACACCACATACACGTTTTGATGGAAGTACCAATGATGGACAAAAGTGTTGGGATAGTTGTCTAAAAAGTCCTAAACCTATTATACGACAGTTAATTTGGTCCTAAACATTTTAATTGTGTCAATTTAGTCACAAATCTTTTAACAATTTATCAATATAGTCCTAAACTTTTTTACGATTTGCCAATAGTCATTACGATCAATTTTGACTAGAATTGCAGACGTGATAGTCTAGTTAGCGCCAGTCGTTCTACATGGCATGGTTGATGACTGGTGTTGACATGAATAATTTATACAATTTTTTACTATTATTTTTGTTTTTTTCCTTTTCTTTTCTTTTTTGTCCTTTTCTTTTTTGCAACTCTGGGTCGGTGATCTACTAGCCATGAGATTGGGCCTCTACGCTCACGCTGGCCACAGGTGAGGGCGTCTCAGACCAGGCTAGGGGGTCGCGGCCCTTGCCAGCCCACAGTTGTAAAAAAGAAAAAACAAACAAACAAACAAAAGAAAGAAAAGAAACAAAAAATTCAGAAAATTTACAAAAATTGCGCACGTTAGTGCCAGCCATGCCACATAGGACAGTCGGTATTGACTAGATTGCCACGTCAGCGATTTTCGATTAAAATTGTCAAATCATTAAAATGCTTAGGATTGTAGCATAATTAAAAAGTTTAAGACTAAATTGGCAAGTTGTCAAAAGACTTAGGACTGAATTAACACATTTGAAAGGAGTAAGACTGAATTGGCTGCCATATAATAGACCTAGAAATTGCTTGGCAATTTTTTCCAAAATTGTTTCGCAAGTAAAAATTGATATATATATTGCGCAAGTGTTGGGACAAAAGCTATCTCTCAGATGAAGTTGGCGCCACTTAAAAATTTAGTTCAAAGGAGTTCCTATTTGGTGTTTTTTTATTTTATTTTATTTTATTATTTTGGAAAATCCTTGTTTTGGAGAAGCGAAAGAAATTGGCTGATGCATTGAAATTAGCGGTTGCTATCTTATCCTATTTGAGCATATCCTGATAAGGGTCGTTGATGGAAGCTTCTCTAAGATCACCGTGACCTGGAGTGCAACTGTTGTTGGTGCTCCATACTTTAAATTTTCCCCTGTGCCAAGTATTATTTCGCCTAATATGTAAACTGCATAATTCACATTAGCCCACGTGAAGGCGAGTTCAGGCTAAGATTACTCCGAATGAAAGACGTAGAAATTCGAGCGAGACAATTAGAGCAGGAATCCTAAAACCCGTACTTGAGTCCTAAAACTTAACCGGTAACAGTTGTCCACTTTAATCCTTCCATTAACTCCCTTAGGTTTTAGTGGACAGAAATGGAGTGGATGTGACATTTGTTCATTAGCAATCCCGCATGATTTTAAAAATAGCAAAAAGAAACATGTGACATTTTTCGTTCAATTGCGCCGAACATGCAAGTTTTAGGATTCAGATAAAGACTCGAGCGCATTATGGTGACGAGTTTTAGGATATGTTACCTAATCGTCCCTACTTTGAACACGGGATTTACAGGAATTAGGCCAAGCATATAACTACTCTGCCCAAAAAGGTAGTTCCGCGTACTTGGAAGTAACTAACAATTGGAGTTGTTTTGAATATAAAGTCAAATTGCCTTCAAGCGGAAGCAATGGGTCAAGTGCTATGAAAGTGAGAGAGAGAGAGAGAGAGGGTGATCAAAATCTCCAATCCTATCAATGTTGGCGTCACCAATCTGAAGGTTCGCCTAATGGGGTCCTGAAGAAAGGAAGTTGTGGGAAATAAACAAGTATTAAAACCATGGAGACAGAGCAAACAAGTTGGCTTTTGTTTTTGTGAGACAAGGTGGTTTTGCTTTCTCTCTGTCGATGGTGTTCGGCACTTGCGCTAATTCTTTCGGTTGGCGCCAAATGAATAACCCACGGTGTGCCACCCGGATAAGAGACGAACACTTTCCATTCGCCTCTCCTCTCTGCCTTGCCTGCGCTCAGTTCTTGCACGCTCTTCTTCTACTCCCTCTCGCCCTTAAAGCTCTCGCCTTTAGCCTCAAAGGCACGATTTTCAGTTGAATTCTCTTCTGGGCTTTCGTCATTTGAAGGTACGACCTTAGTACTCTTCTTCTTCTTCTTTGAAGGCAACAACTTGGGTCTTCGTCGCTCAGACCTGGGGTTTCGTCAATTCGGTGATTCTTTCAATGTTTGTGTCGTTCGGCACTTGATCTGTTGGTTCTTTATTGCGCTGCGTGATCGTTCATGTCTTGCTCGTTTCGGGCGCGTTCTTCCTCTTGTCGCGCCTCTTCGTTTTGAATGGCTTCTGCTCGTGTTCCTGTGTGAGCTTCTCGCTGCATTTCCTTGCTTTTTATGCAATGTGGAAACCGATTCGTTGCGGAAATATTGAGATTTGGGCAGGAACTAGTTGCTTGAGCCCATGCAGCTTTTAAATAGCCCCTAAAAGTTGACTTCTTGATAAATTTCGGTTAAAATTCTCTTTTATTTTTTTATTTTTGAAAATTTTCTGCTGTCAAGTTCTTCACTTGCGTTTGTTGATTGGCACAGCGTGAAGAGAAATGGCAAGTACTGGTATTATCTTGTGCCTAATGATTCAGAGGAAGTATTTCTGCACATGGAGCTGTTTAGGGATTTTTTTTATGGCAACTTGCGCATGTGTGCCCGTGTTGTTGAAATATCTTATTTTGCTTTTGGAACAGCAGAAATCACTTTCATGGTGGTGGTCACGTACATGTTCATGGAATGCTACCATCCCACATGTCAAATTGCTAACTTGCTATCTTCATTCCAATTTATAACTCCCTCCATGATTTGTTCTTTTGCATTTACTAGACGATCTCACCAGCATCTTTGTAGAGAATTGTTCTTCCTTTTTCTGGGGGAGGATACTATATGAATCAGATAGTTGCAGTCACTTAAAATTAGGATTGTCCTTTTAGGAGAGGTCCCTCTTCATATTTTCTTGTCACATTAAAACTAGCCCCTTGTTATCTTTCTTGAAGCTAGTTTCATCAAGCCTGTAACAAATAAATGAAACTTAGTGATACAAAAAGATCACGAGGCTATGGCAAGCCCCCGTGGAAATTCACTGGCAGGCAAGTTCAGTGCACTTTCTTTTTGGTTTGTTGTAATTTGACGTTCAAATTTGATCTTCTTAAAGCATATCTTTTTTTCCAATCAGTGCCCTGTATCAGCTTCACCTTGTGAAAGCAGAAACAGCTCGAGTGTTCATTCCGAAAGAGTTCAGATTAGTTGAAGCTTTTGGGTATTCATCAGTTACCCTACTTTTCTGAAGAAAGGACAAGTGTGCACTTATAGCACTGTTTTCTTCTTTGCATGTTAATGTGAATTTGTTACTTTTGTAGATATACGCTGGGTGGATTCTTTTTGGCCAGTTATGATGACAGTCCAGCTGGGGTCTTTGATGAGGTTGCATAGTTGATAATTGCTTTGTAAAGTCTTAATATTGTGCCTTTCATTAATGAAAGCAGCAACTTCGTGCCGTGAACGTACCGTCTCGAAGCTCAAACTGCAAAAGTTTGCCTTAAAAATTTGAAGGGAAAAAAGGAAAAAAAGTTCCGAAGATAGAGTGATTTTTTCGGAGTTTTGATGTCCCATTAACACTTAAACTTTATATTCTCCCAGCTTGTGGTGATTGCAGGGATTGTATGGAACCCACCAACATCTTGCGCGTAAGTTTCCTCCTATTTCTTTTGCGCTGTGTGCTTTAGGCTGTTGATTTCTCCATGAGACCGTCTAATGCTCGTGCAATAGTTAGGAACACGTCTTTTGTGAAAGATTTAAAAGCTGGGAGCCATCTCGGTTTGCACAATAAAAGTCTACAGTAGCAACTAAGCACTTGAAACTATGTTCTTCAGAAGCCAGGAAATGGTACTATAGTCAGTTAAAAATTGTCACTTGTTTTCAGTATAATCGGAAAGAATCACTTACTAACTGCACAAAATCACGTGAGCTACTCCATATTTTTCTGCAAGTGGACTTAGACAACATGTCAATTTTTAACATTTTGCTTTGAGTTCATGTAATGAGAATAACCAGTCAGGTACTCTATATTTTTCTGCAAGTGGACTTACCAACATGTCAATTTTTAACATCTTGCTTGGAGTTCATGTAATGAGAATAACCAGTCTGTCAATTAGCCAAAAGACACTGCAATTTTTAGCGTGGTTTTACTTGTTCCATCATGTTGGTGACTGTTGGCGATTTTGTGATGATGAACTCCTTTAATGAATTTCGACCAAAAAATAGAAACTCCTTTAACATTTTGTTATATGTGCTATTTTGATAACTACCTTCATAATTCAAGGGTTTCTTTTAGCATTTAGGTTGTCAATAACGTAATGGATGTTTAAAATTCTTAAACAGGTGGGCTGCTAAGGTGCTTGTTAACAGTGATGAGGCTTGTGATCATGGACGGAAGGTGGAAACTTGAGCTGGACTGCCTACTAATGTGGAATTATATATGTTTTGACCAGTAAATCTTTTTTGGGATAGCTTTCCACTACATAGATGTTTAATTAAAGTTGCTTTCCTTTCTCTAAGTAGGAGTTTTTCATGTTGAAAGTTTTCAGATAATCATTTATTGTTTGCTGATAGCCAAATTAGAAATAGTCATAATCAAAATTAGAATTGCTATAGCTCTACTTTAGTGACTT
The DNA here is from genome assembly GCA_001662345.2 of Metrosideros polymorpha var. glaberrima. Taxonomy (NCBI): domain Eukaryota; kingdom Viridiplantae; phylum Streptophyta; class Magnoliopsida; order Myrtales; family Myrtaceae; genus Metrosideros; species Metrosideros polymorpha. Next base: position 21,689,634 of record BCNH02000002.1, on the reverse strand, counting down.
TTTGTCAGTTTCCAGCACACTATTAGCAGAAAGCCATACCTGTGGATTGTACTGACTTTGAAGAGCTTTTGCACCTCATTGTGGAAATGTTGTTGAAGTGGTTGTTGTGATTGTGAATTAGTAACACTATTTTAACTCTATGGAGAAGTTGATATCAAGCTTACCTTCTCTTTGTCAGGATGTTGGGCTTCCAAGTCAGGTTGCCAGGTTTTCAAAAGTAAGCTCAGGCTATATTTTTTGTTTAATACTGGTTACTATCAACATATGATTAACATGTTTTGGATTTCCATGTATATAGAATTTCAAACTCTTACAAGATCTTTTTCTTTAAATTCTATATTCTATGCGCATAAATGCTATATTATATACAGTTCCTGTTGGTTTTCCATGTATTCGAGTTAAGAAAACGATGTTGTCCAAATTTATTGAGCCGCTGAGATTGACACATCTCACCACACGGCCATAGTGGCTGGCTGCTGTTCATTATTGAAACGCTCCAAATGAGGAAATATTCTTATGGAACGCGAGCATTGTAAGTGACCTATTTACTTTGAAGGTGTGAAATAAGATTAAGATTGTGTAGCCTGAGGAGTATCTATAAACCCCAAGAATGTCCAAGAATATGTTTTGTCATAACCGTTTAGCACTTAAATTTCCCCGTTTTCTTTTCCTGTTCTATTTACTTCATGAGTTTTCTCATCCATATTCCTTGTTGGCTTGCTTGTTGCGGTTCTTTAAGTGTTATTATGTGGTGAAGTACTTGATGTTTACTTGAAAAACTATGAACATGTCTGATGTACATGAAGTTTTTCAGAGAATTACTCCAGTCTTAAGGCGACCAGTGAACCGAAGGAATGGGTTTTTAAATTTGCCAGATGGCAGTGCTTATAGTCCGAAGGACCAGATGGATGTACAAGTGTCTGAAATCAAGGATCATTCAGCATTGGATGTTTGTAGGATCAGTCTCACAACTATAGGTACATTTTGCCGAATGAATTCTTTAATTCTCTTTGATATGGTTGAAATCGATTTTGGGGACTTTCCTGCCATTTGGTACTCTAAGTGTATCAGTGTCAAGTAGTTGATTCGACCAACTTTCTTCGTTACCTTCAGTGACTTATATCAACTCTAGCTTTTCTTATCTTGCATTGAATGGACACTCCTGCTGATTATATAAGCCTTAGTCAGACATCTTGGTGGAAACAAATAGTGAAAGCCTAACTATCTACCTTTGTTTCTCTAATGATTATTGCAAATTCTTTCACATAGTACTTCTAGCTTAGAAGAATTATTGGGTGGAGTGGGTGCGTGCACCTTGGATCCATATGATCTGAATCGATGAATCCGCACGTTCACATGTGAAGAAGAAGGTGGACCCCACTGTATTGAATAGTTCAGATGTAGTACTTCTAGCTTAGAAGAATTATTGGGTGGAGCGGGTGCGTGCACCTTGGATCCATATGATCTGAATCGATGAATCCGCACGTTCACATGTGAAGAAGCAGGTGGGCCCCACTGTATTGAATAGTTCAGATGTATATGGGGTGCATGCACTCTGTCCACCCAGTAATAGCATATAGCATATCGACTGTTTGCAGCCTCTCTGCTCTTGGAGGGATGTTTCTGTAATGACTTACCTTAGCTACCGTGTGATGCTCCGGAATAGAACAGCAGCTATGCTAATAGGTGATATCAAATCATCACTGTAGTCTTATTACATGGGGTTATTGAGGAATTTAATTTTTATCCGATTTTTGGCACTTGTGTTACATTTGACGATAGTTCCTTCCTAGTCCATGAGATAGTGAGCTAAGTGAACTTGGCTGGATTCTGTTTTAAATTCGAGGCAGTGATAGTTCCTCTTTCCATCATCCTCATAACTGACATGCATATCTTGCTCTTCATAACCTTTTCCATCAAATACTACCGAGTTATATTCTCGTTAAATTTATGCTTTCATGTAGCAACACACAAGGGGTTTGAGCCCTTCTTGTTCCGTGGGTACTGCGGTAAACTTGCTCTGCCTCTCAGCATTGAACTCAGTCCCTTTTGGAGAATAGGTTCATGATTTAGTACCTCAAGAAATTATCTATTCCGTGTGGCATTGCCTGTATATATATATGTATATCTTTGTTCTTCTATCTCCTTTCAATGCCATCTGAACTGTGAGATTTGTAATGAAGCGCCTGCATTGAAGGTGGACAAGTGGAGCAGCCCAGTAATCAGAATGTCGCTTCCTAGTTTCAGGTGATGCCTTTTAACGAGAGTGATCTCTAATCCAACTTCATGCTGCTGATCAACTGATTGTCTTGTGAATTGCAGTGGTCGCACAGAGTACAATCCCAACCTCCTCAAATATTCCTGCCAAATCGAATGCAGGTTGTTCCTTTCATTGCTTTGGTGTGTTTTGGCTACTCGCTATAGCTCCAATATAAGGGAAATTACATGAGGGCTTGAAACTTGAGAAGGGCTTGAAACTTGAGATTGTGATAGTTTGCGTCTGCTACAAAATTACTTCCTGAAGTTTAGAGATAGAGCCATGCTTTTAGGTTTCTCTTCAATATCCTGTTGTATCAGAGGGCGCGAAAGATTTAAAAACGGTGTTAGAATCTTTGCCTGCTTACTTTTTGTGGGAACACAAGTCTATGGCTGTCCCAAAACATCAGAAATTCGTTTTTTCCCCACCCCTTTCTCTTCAACTTGAAGATTTTACTAATAAATTCCTGTTTGGGAAAAAGTTTGTGTGATTGAAGGACTTGCTGCTTTTACTTCTGACGGTGTTATACCATTGTCATAAATGGTCTCTGATTCATATGTTCTGATTTTAGGGTGCGACTGGTATGTCCAGCTAAAGTGTCAAGGCTGTCTCATGCTCTAAGAGACGACAACGACCAAACTTCACAATCCCGAGGTTCCGATCCACTGGACTTGACGAGTGAGGAATTCATGACTAATGGGCAAGATCCCAGTGTATCAGTTATGTTATCGAAGCCCATACTAGCTTTGGAGTTCAGAAGCCTGAAAATGCAGGTGGAAGCCCCCATTCTGATGACCCGGTGAGCTGAGAAGATTATTTAGGCTATGCTTGAGTTTTGTTCTGTAGACAGTTCATATACGATTCGGCTCAAATTTCTTGTAAAGCGTCTTGCTCATAATTTTCTTCCTGTCTTGCTTATGATTTGGCTTGAATGTCTTGTATAGCAGTCGAACTATACCTGCATTTTAAAAATGAAAATACAAAAGCTATTTCTGTGTGAAACTTCGAGACCTCATCTTACTTTGTATATAGGTCATATGAATACTCATCGACAATTTCATTCGAGTCAAGTTCGCCATTCATTCCGAGATTTTATCATTGGAATTGTCGTCACCTGTTTTGGAACTACATTTGCCGTGTTGAAAAAATGAAAGAAAAAGGCATTTGTGTATGAAATTTCGAGACCTCATTGGACTCGTATACATGTCATACGAACACTCATCTAGACTTTGCATTCAAATCAAGTTTGCCATTCATTCTGAGAATTCATCGTCATATAAGACTTCTACTCTTAGATGATTTGATCAGTTTCCTGCGCTATCGAGCGGGAGGAACAGACAAGTATCTGATTCTTAAGTAATTTTTCTGCAATTCTATGTACATGAGAGCTGGTATTAATGAGTCTAATATGATCATTACCAGTTCCATACCCAAAGTAAATCTCGGTAAATCTCGGTTGGTACTTCAATGATCTTATCATCAATCGCCCAAGTGCCGCACTCGAATGAATTATGAACCACGGATTGTCTTCATCAACAGAGGATATCTTGATTTGCTCAGTTCTCATCTTCCTTCATTCATGCAGTCACTAACGTCCAGAATGAGAAAACAAATTTTATTTTATTTTTTCTCATATATCTTCTATTCCTTTCCTTCTCAAGAGATTTACAAACTTCTACAATTCTCACGGGGTGGACAAGCCAAAGCTACAAACAAAAAACCAATTAAATTTTCCATTCTCATGAGGCAAACAACAGCAATTTCTTGCATTCAGACTTTGTTCACACTCTTAAGGTTCATTTCCTAAATCTGATCACTAGATCAGAACGCTTCCGGTAGAGGCTGCGCTTCCAAGAAGGATTTGAAGAGGACAAGCGATCTCTCAGGCTGCGAGAACGGTGCTTCGTGCGATGCTCCTCTGATGGTGGCAAATGAAAGGACATTGCCATAAACTTGAGTCCACCCACCAACCTAAAGGTCATCAGATGATAAATTATTCATCGATCACTTCTGATTCTTCAGGCGAAATAAGAGGTTTTCATAAGTTCCTAAGTCACAGAAACGAAAAGAAAATTCACCTGCTGGCCCTCAAACCACACTCTGTAAGGAATGGTGGTGTTCAGGCCTAATTCCTCCGCCAACCCATGGACGAGTCTTCGACTTCCAGTTAGCGGTATTACAGAATCTTGGTCTCCACTGTATCACGAGCATGAAAATCATTAAAGTTGATTGTTTCTGAAGAACACACAAAGTATATATCTAATCATGTTGGTCAGGAATTTCGACAATTAAGAAGGTATTTTACCTGTAAACTAGTACGGGAATTCCGGCCTTTATTAGTTTGCGTAGGATAGTGATTGTGGGTATTTCCAAGTTTGTCAAATCATAATCAAGAACACTGCAATTTGAGAAATTAGAAAAAAGCATGAGTTAATAGAGAGAAGCTAAAAAGTTGTGAAAACTATATTTGGCATCTGAGAAGAACATTACTCGCTGCAAACAGCCCAGTTGCGAACTCCTACAAGGCGTGCATGGAGGGCGCTCTGCACATCTCGTCTATTAAGATAATTAACCGTCTCATCTTCCACGCACACGTCTATAGTCTCAGTAACACGCTGCGAATCGTAACTCAAGTGAGAGAGTTTTAGACACATTTGAAGCCAAGATACAGTGACACAGATAGTCTTCAATAAGGCAAATCTGTGTTTAATATATAACTCACCTGAGGTCTAAGACGTCTAGATTGCGACATTACAGATGCTATACAAACATCGAGCGTAACATCGTAGTTGTCGACGAACTTGCTTGTTTCTTTGTTAACTTGGCTCATCACCCGCGAGCAAATAGGTGAAACGGAACCTTGGGCGTATTCTCTCACGTACCTCGAGTAATTGCAGACGGAAGTGAACATTTTGTACGTCGTATCTGAAATCAATCCGTGTGACCAAAAGAACTCGGCCCTCGAGTTGAAGTCGGTAGCGAATTCAAGAACCGGATTACCCAGCTGTGATAGAAGTTCGAAAATGACAAATTTTCACCGAGATCAGCGCTGCCTTGAGCATCATGCATCCAACCTCAAATTAGGCTGACAAACTGAAAAGTACGTGATGAGTGATACTCACAGCAATGCCTTTCAGATTGAACATCTTCTCATTCCCGTTCCTTTGAAGCATGAGTTCTGCCAGTTGGGGAACATAGTGACCTGATTTTTATACAGAAAATAGATGCTTAGGCTCAGTGTCAACTCATTGCGTCGTGTCTGAATGACCTCACGGTGGAAAAACATCCTACCTGCGTAGCTCTCCCCAGTAATGAACAAGTTACTGTTTTTGTATTGTGGGAATTTGACAAACCATCCTTGCAAGAACACCAGATTGTCCCTCGCTATAGACAAAGATTAAAGAAGTTTCAGAAAAGAAAGAAAAGTCTGAGAAAGTTTCAAGCTTGTGTCAACTCAAAAAGAAGAGACAAAAAGAGAACAGTGGAGCTTTAAACATCGTATAAGAGTAAAGGTGACAGACTTCACACATAGTGCTGCGACATCAAGAAAGATTCTTTAGAACTCTAGGGTGCAAAAAGAACCCAAAGAAGGATTTTACACGAAGAACAAAACCCAGTGAATTGGAAGATGAAAAAGTGGGAAAGAATCAGAGAGACCCAGTTCACTTTTCTCTTTATCCCAGATCACCAACTGTTGTCTTCAAAATTTTGAATTTTCTCAACCTACGTGGAATTCGACAAGGTTCGAACGTTTTGCAGATCAAGAAAGAAGACGAATTCTAGCCTTTTGCTTCGTTTTCGCTTTTCTTTTTCTATGACGAGGGATAGAGGTATAGAGCAAGTGAACATGCCAGTGATCTTGTCGTTGACAGCTTCATAAGAGGAGGTATCGGTCGAATAGGAGAACCCAACTCCAATCGGCGCTTCCAAGTACAACATGTTCGCTTCTGCACTTCAAGAACAAGCAAATGTATGAATCTTTTGAGCTCCCCGCAAGGCTAAAGAGAAAGCTGAGAAAAATGTTCATCTTTGCATTTGCATGAACTTTTTAGTACCTCTGTTCCAGCTATACTCATTCCTGACAAGCACGGCTCCACTAGGCCTAAACGGTCCATTCTCAGAAAACGCTCCCACCCCAAGAGAAGAACAACCGGGCCCTGAAAATTGCACAAGGAACACACCAGTCCAGATCAGAGAATGTGGGCGTGGTTTTACTACATCGTAATCGTGTACTACTGGTCGGGAACGAGTTCGTGGACCTCCATTGAGCCAAAGAACAAGAGGCTTCGAAGCTGGGTCCACCTCCGCTTCTGCGAAGTAGTAAAACAGAGCCCTCTGTTTCTGCTCATCAACGGTCACGTAACCCGAGTACTGCCGGAACCCGACAGGAGGCTGACCCGGCAACCAGGCGATGCTGTCCAACATAGCGGGAGACGATTCCACTGCTGGGGTACGAGAGAGGAGGTGAAGCAATGAAATGGCCAGTGACATGGCGACCCATTTTGGCGATGAAGGCATTGTATGATGTTCTTGCTTGAGCACTCACTGAGAGAGGCGAGAGAGAGAGGGAGAGAGACAGATGAGACCAAGTACGAGACCAAGTAGAGAGAGGCAGGTTATAAAGATGGTGTCTGTTTTGTGCTGTCAAAAGAATTAAACTTTTTGAGGGGAAGAGAGAAAAATAAAAAGATAACGTGAGCTTTTTTGTTTGTTGTTGTACTGTGTGAGAGAGAGAGAGCAGGGGCTTGGAGCTGAAAGCGATGCGGGAGGCCCATGTGACCAGTCGACCATGCTCGAGTCTTGCGAGTTGGGTTTTCCTTCTCAGTAAATATTAATTCACAAAACTTATATTTTCACTCTTTTTAATTATTAGAGTTAATGCCAAGAAAAATTTAAATTTGGTGACCACGAAAAATTTCAAATTAGTACATCTGCGACAAATTTATCCCAAGGTGGTACACCTATGACAAATTTACCATCCGTTAGTTTTTGTCAAATTTTACCATCAAATTGTTGAGTTTAATAACACGTGATAGCTGACAGTGTGTACCGGTTTAGGATTTTACCCTCCGTTTGTTTTCATTGTGCAAGTTTGAGATTTTTTGTAGTATTAACTCAATTTAACGGAAATTAACGGAGGGTAAATTTGTCAAAAGTGTACCAGTTTGGGGTAAATTTGTCACAAATGTACTATTTTGGTGTTTTTCGTGGTCAAAAAATTAGTTTGAGATAAATTTATTATATGTGTACCAGTTTGAGGTTTGTCATGGTAAAAAAAATAGTTTTTGGTAAATTTATCACGTGTACATCAATTTGAGATTTTTCGTGATATTAACCCTAATTATTAAAATAACTGAGTGATCACTCTTCCGGCTCCTCATATCGCTTTATCAATCAATTTTGTAAATAAACAGTTTATCCCTAGGATCGGTCCACATCCACTATCGTCAATCATGTCGAGATGTTATATGTTTGGCTAATCAAAATTGTATTCTGAAATTAAACAACCGTCGTATGATTAGAATACAATCTTTGTTCTAACATTATTGGTTCAACAAATGACGTAAAATGTGCTACCGGTACCCTCTCCTCTATTTGTTCGTATGGTCGTGCTACTTGACTTTCACTGTTAATAACGACAAAAAAAAATGGTCGGTATCCAGCAAATGCTGAGTCCATAAACTTATCTATGTAGGCTAAACTCTCATCGTGGAGAGTCATAGACATGTCATCCATCGAATGCTATTTAACCTATAGACCAAAGGATGGTGTAATATCCTTTATAATGATGTAGATCCAAAACGGAGTAAAAGAATACCAAAGTAGTGATTATCGAACACAACTTACCAATGAAATGTATGCTACTTCAGACAAACGGGGAATTTCGCTATAAAAGTACCAAGCCTGTAATTTTTGCAATTAACTTCAAACACGACGTGACAAATTATCATCAAATATTTATGTATGTATCATTTATTAAAGTACCTACCTACGATTTATGAGGTCATTCAAGGCGGGCAAGTATTGGAATCATCCTCTATATCTCTAATGACACAGTGTCATTATTAGTGAGGTCCACGGCATGTTCCCGCGAGTTTGTTCCGATCGAGTTTATAATCGAGAGGAAATAACACACACGTACATATTAATATGTCGAATTCAAACATTTGGAGCAGTCCAGCTTACTTAAGATTGTTCCTGGCCGAGAGGGAAGAAGTAGAACGGAGCAAGAAAGCGAAAAGAGAGGATGAGAATCAAAATTCGGACTTGGTCACGGAAGTTACAGACCTTTTATAACTCTTTTGTTTGTTTAAGAAAAAGCATTTGGGCCGAAAAACCAAAAAAGAAAAAGGAAAATAAAAACAGAAGGAAGAAGAAGAAGAAGAAGAAGAAGAAGAAAATCCCAGGTGCTTTTGGGGGCAAGTGTGAAAGGATAGAACACCAACGTGAGGCCAAAGTCTCAAATTTCGATGGAAAAGAAAGGGACTTTACAGGGTTTCAACTTTGTTTTTTCTTTTACACCATTGGTCTGGTGAAATCCTGAAACTCAGAACCGGCGACATTTTGTGCTACCGTGAAAAACTTCGATCTGATAATAAAACAGTGAAAAGTCATGGGGGGAATGATGATACCTGCGAGCACATGTCAGCTTCAAGAATAAAATTTGTTCATGCTCTCTTTTTGGTTTTCCCATGAAAATGCTCGAGTACGGTGCCGTTCCCAGTTCAAACCCTCATCCTCATTATTCCATTCCTCTGTAATCTCTCCAGGGTTTTTGTATATTGGGTTGTATTTGATGGTTGACCATGGCTGTCACCTTACCGATAGATACCCTTACTGATATTTCGTACACCATGCATAATTACGTGATACAAATTTGAATACCATATAGCATGTCAGCACGATATGATTCATTCAATCAAGTATCCTTACATGCTCTGGTTCTCTTGTAGATTATGAAAGCAGGAAGGCTATTGATGCATCGAGTAATTTACGTATTTTATACAAGAGTCTCTCGTCTACTTTTCCTTTTTCAATAAAGACCGTTCTTTCTACCTTTTCGATAAGTCGATTTGGGAGCCGCTTAACTCTTCTTTTGGTACCGTATCATGATCTCCTATGGCTATAGTCCGAAAGGCCGGCCTTCAACTGGCGCCCCCAAGGCTGCAGATCTAATCCATGCCTTGGCAATTGATTTTAATATTCATCTGGTTCACGCTTCTGATCTTGCGGAATCATTCACTGTGAAGTTATACCACTGTACGAGTGCTCATCTCTAGGTTATTGGAGAGGGGTAGTAGTGCTGACCATTGACCGAGGCAATGAAAGGGCAAGAAGTTCATGTGAAGCTTTCTCCCGAATCTTGACATGGAAGTAAAGCTTGCCTCATATTTGACCAAATTACTTCTTTATGATACTATGGTCTACTTTAATAGTGCCCAATTCAAAAGCAAGACAACTTTCTTTGCTGATAATGCCGTTTTTTCTCATTGCACTTTGTCTGCCCCGAAAAGTGTAATGCGCGTTTATACCCCACAGGGCCACGATATGCCTTCGTTTGACTCTCCACATCAATCCACTAATGTCACTTTCCCACTGTAATTAGTCTGATAAGACGAAAGTAACATCGAAATGCCATAGAGTCTTGCTCTGTCATTCAAAGCGAAGAAGGCACACAGAATGCGCAAAGTCCAAGTATCTAGAGATGTTTGCTTATTCTTGTACGAGTATTTTAGGGTTTGGGTTATTGACCAACGTGAAGGTTGAAGCCAAATCAATCTCCGCTTCTCTCTCGCCAAAAGATATTGTTCCTTCACAAGGGACACAAGCGAATCATAAGGGCTTTGACTAAAGAAAATGGAGGAGCCAAGGGATGTGGCACGTCATACGAGATATTCGAAAGAAAATGATCACTGTGTGCGTAGCTGAATGAGGCAGACACAGAGGGAGTCTCAAGGATTTAGCAGCTCGGGTAATTATGTGATCGGAGGAGTGCTTGAGGCAACGTGAAAGGAATACATAACTGAAAGCGATATTACAAGAAGACATTTTGGATGCGCAAGCGACAGGCGACGGCGACACGTGAAGAAGCCGCTTAATTATACAGACTTAGGGTTTTCAAAATCCAAACACAGACATGAATGTATATCAATCGAACAATGAGATCAATTGGATATGTCACGTCAGTTGTGTAATCGATGCATAACATCTTGAGTCTGAGTTACAAATATAAGGCCCGCGACGAAAGCTCCAATGATAGAAACTCCTAAAGCTATCTGCAAATTCCGACCCTTCCCGAGAGTGCAATACGTCTCTCTCTCTCTTTCACTGAGTGTGCGTTAAAGGCGACGATGGGGTCATGAGGGCAATGATATCCACTCGAGCATGATGGGGAAAACAAGAGTTTTTTTCAACGTCAGGCCTGTGGAGACATGCTCCATAGCGACATTATTTTTTAGCCAACCCTTGGACCAACCATGTGGACAGAGACAAAAGGCAACAGTCCAAACAAGAGAAGCGTAGACCTCTCTACAACAAAAAGCACACTGCATTTCTTCTTTCCTTCTCCAACTTTGGAGTTTGAGAAATAAATCAAATCATTTCCTTCCTCTTTCTTCTTCTAATGGAGGCCCACCTCCTCTAACTCCCATACAAACTTTCACAACTGGGTGAGGATGAATGATGATGAGATGGTCTCCACAGTTTTAAAAAATAAAAAGCTCAGCGAGACATTTGATTTGCAGGGGTGGCCTTCACTCAAGCACACATAATCCACACTAATCATGGTCTTTTGCAATAATTATTAGGGCAACCTTTTAGAAAAAAAAAAAAACCCTCAGAATGCACCTTCTTTTGCTTCCCCTCTCTCAGGGTGATGTGCCTCTTCGATCGGTGCTGATTAGTAGAAAACAAATCCCACGATTCTCGTCAAGAAGCACGAAACCCTCTTGTTGCGTTGGGGATAAGTAATATATCATTCCGCTAATCCGCGGTTAAGCGTCGACGGCCTCTTCTCGACTAAACCCACAAGCACTGAATTAACTTAGATGGATTTAGATTAACAAAGTTGCGACGTAGCTGTATAGTGTTGGCGTGATGAATTACACAAGACCGAAAGCATCAAGAACCGTTGGCCTAGATGAGGATTAGGTCAAAATCAACTTTTCTAGAAATGGTTAGAACATGAGGAGTGTCCTCCCTCTTCTTTGCCTTCATGCCCCCACACCTTTTCACCACGGAAGAAATCATTTTTCCATTTGCCCCAGGTGGCGAACCCGAGGAGGTCCCATGCCACCACTATAATAATGCTTCTTTCGGACCACAGGCCCAACAACAAGCACGAATTTAGCCTTTATGTTCCCGTGCTTTTTTGGTGAGGTCTGCCGTTAGATAACACCGTAAAATGGATTAATATTAGATTAATGGAATACTTTATACATAAACATCGGTTAGTGTTTTAGTTGGATGAACAGAGACAGAGAGCAAAGAAACACCTGCAGCGCGTGCTAGAGAGAGAGAGAGAGAGAGAGAGAGAGAGAGAGAGAGAGAGAGAGAGAGAGGGACCACCGATGAGAAAATTTTAGGAGGGACCTTATAGGATTCCTGGCCTTTCAATGGCCATTTTACAAGCTTCCACTGAGGAACATGACAAAGCCTATTTTCTACATTAAATATATATTTCCTCTTTTGTAATATTTGCCTCTATATAAATTTGGTTTAGTTTACTATCTGCACTGTAGTGCTGTGTCCTCTTCACTTTCACAGCTGCTTCTTCATAAAAAGAGGGGGCTACGCTGGAAAAATATCAATGCTCGATGTGGTGGTGCGCTTTTTTTGAACCTAGAGATAAATTTACTGCTTAACTCAACCCTAAAGATGAAGGAACATACTATACATACTAAGAAATTTCACTAAAATCTTTTCCTACACGATGGGTTGATTTTTTTGTTGGATGTCAAAATAAGTGGATTCATGATTGAGTGATCAACGCCCAATAGAAAACCGCAATATCACTTAGTAACAAAGTTTTTGTAAGTTTTTCAGCATACCTAAGTATTATGAATTTCAGCTGACTGACCCAATCATTTTGTACGGGAGTAATCCGTAAAGTTTATCACCATATAGATTCGCCTCGTGCTACATAGTTTGCGAACTCTTTTGATGAATTAACGAATCGAGATCCACAAATGAGTCATCTCTTGAAGAAAGGAGATCGGGAAAGGAGAAGTTATCACTTGGTTTACAAATCTTTTGGACCATGATCATATGAACCATAAGTCAATTTAACCCCGTCGTTAGCCCACATGGTTACTGTTCAAATGGGTTTGCTCCACGTGTACTAAAGATAAAGCAATATTTTTGCCCTGAGGGAGACCTTGCTGCTTAAAGCAAGCTTCAAAGTTATCTAAGGAATCTGTTCGACAAAATACGATTTGGGCCTGAGTCGTGCAATTGAGGCTACTGGACCATTTTGGGCCAATCTGTGAATTTAATTTCAGTTCAGGCCCATCTACAGGTCTAATTCTAGAAAAAAAAAAAGGAGTGAAGGAACAATTGAGCATCTTAGTCAGTGGAAGTGAATTTGAATATGTACCCTAAACTGTATCCCTAATCAATTGAAGTCAACCAATATGGATCATTCTAAGTGTATTGTTCCCTCACTATCTAGTTCAATAATTTTTAGTTGATAATTTACCCTTATGGTATGATATTTTGAGAGTATTCCTAAATTAATAATTCGGTATCATTCCCTTAATCGTAAAAAGTACAAATAAAATTTCATTTTTCCACCATAAAAAATTAGTTCAATCACAGAAAACGAAATTGACAATAATGCAACAGAAAGAAAACACGCCATAAAAACTTAAAAAAGGTCTTTTATACAATAAGTCCTATAGAAGTTGCATAACCCACGAAGCATCAAATAGTGTTCACCTTACAAAGGCGACACTCAGATTCATATGCTACGATGAAAAGCACAACACACTTCCATAGCTTATATCAACAACATCCAAAAGACAAGAACTGACTAAATTAACACGATGACCAGATGCAAACTATCTGTTTGGCCCCACTTTCTTCACCTGAACATCAAGGAAGGGTTGATGGGCTCGGAGCCAGGTTCTGGCACATCTTCGAGCTTCTTGCAATCTTTGGGTGACGGCGTAATCGACAACCCCATCCCAGCATCGTTGAGATCGTCGCCAAAGTTCCAAAACGAGTCCCCTCCCGCGGGATTGGCGAACAGTTCATCGTAAGCCGTTGTGGCCAATGCTGCGGCCTTGTCATCAAGTACGATGAAACTCAACGAGGTTTTCCTCTTCAACGGATTCATATCGATGAAGCTCGGTGAGGGTTTCGTCTTAGATGGGTTCGTCTCATCGGCCTCAACTTCGCCAGTGTTTGCGAGCTGTTCCATGGCAGAGTCCTTCTCTGTACCTTGGCTTGTGTTCAGGGAGAGACATGATGGTGGTGGTGGTGAAAGTAAAGCAGCATTGATGATGATGTTCTTGTTAATGTCGGAACCGAGTTGGTCTCTTGTTTGCCTATCATTCTTCGTCCCACTAATAGCCTGTCCACAAAAGTATTAATGAAAGTTAGAGAAAGCATATAACTCTGATCTTATTTAATCTACTAAAATGTAGTATAAGTAAGCCAAGTCCTTGAGATGGGAATTCATAATCCCTACATTGATTATCAAAAAAGCTTTGTAATGCAAGTTAATCAATCATATCCTCGTAATTATTCAAACAATATATTAATGAAGACAGGGGAGAACTAACAATGGAGATTTGAACAAATGAATTGTCAACTAATGGTCGTTTCAATAAGGTAGGGTCCCAGATGATGATGATGATGATAAGGTAGGGTCATTTTTATTTTAGTTTTATAGATGAATATTTATTGTATTGGTTTCACATGTAATTATTCATTTCGTAAAGTTATGGGTTGTACCAACTCAATTTTCATATTATATAAGTTGGCATCCTGAAATTATTACATCGATTATGAGAATATCACTACCTGTATGACTATATATATCTTTCCGCATACTAAGAAGTAAACACATAATAAGAAGCTAACAATAAACTAGAAAAATTGATCATTTTTTCTAAAGCATGTTTTAATATATCGTACGTATAGAATCAAGGTAACTTTGAAGTAAATCTCAATTACTTTACAGTGTACAGTGCAATTTTTTCTTCTCTTTATCTGTCTCGATCTTTTAAATTAGAAAATAATATCCCAATTATAGTGTATATATAGGTTAAAACATCGAAAAATTCAAAATTCTGCATGAAGTGCGGTCAAGCACCTAGTAGGTGTAATTAAATACATACAAAATTTCTCTTTCTCGCGACCCTATCTTGGGAAAATTTTTGTTTTGCAGCATCGATCACTACCATCAAATTTTCTACGTCTTTTTTGCCCTTAATGTGGATGCACAATGTTGCACACTAAGTATAAAGGCAATATTATAGTAGATGATGAGATGCGATGCTTACGTAATTTCCAGTCTCGCGATCTTTGTACCACTTAACACTATCTCCCCAGTCTAAGTTCTTTTCCAGAACGAACTCTCCTGCCAAATTTCGAGTTGATTAGGAACTTGCTTATCGATTTAATTAATTGATTAGAGGTTAATTAGGAAATGAAGACCGGATTAATTGAAAAAATGAAAGATAGGAGAGAACTTAGATTTGGGCTCACTGGTATTATCAACAAGGTACATTCTACTTCCACCATTAAGCCAGAACCTGCAGAACGGACAAGAGAAATCCATAAAGCAGATGATGAGAATAAGCAAGAAATGTTTAGAATAATGTACTAAACAAACTTTACTAAAACTTCCTCCAATAATCAATGTTGAATTTTTGTAATTCTAGATTCAATCCCTTTCCCATCCCTATAAATAATGAATTTATTACAAGAATTGCTCACTCGTATCATTATATATGTTAAGGCCTTGCTATTCTAATTGTCACAGTCAATTCTGATTACACGAGTTATTATGAAAAGAGAGATCCCATGTGTACTAAAACTTATTACCAAAATTTGGTTTAATAAGTGATTTGACCAGATCTAGCTCCACTTATATAAACATCCAATAAAGTTTTTCCACGTGTCATTTAGAAAACAAAGTGGCCATTCAAACCGGGTATTGGGTTCGAGACAAACCTGAACCTGAAAGTCCACGCCATCTCGCAGTCCATGTCATCCACGAACATCCACATGCCTTCTTTTTCATCAATCGGAGGGAAGCACAGTTCAGCTACAAACTGGACAAAGAATTAGGAAATAAAACATATTGAGTACATGAGCAATATCTATTATTTATTGCATGTGTTTATATTCGCACAAGATAAGTGTTATTGTTTGAAATGACTAGAACGGTAATATTTTTTGGCAATAAATGCATTAATGCCTCGTTAGACAAACGAGGGAAAATGGGTATAAAAATTTTTAGCGCAAAATTCCTATAAATTTAGAATTTGCGGAACAGAGGAGGAATACATTTTCTTCTCTCTTTTGTCCCCTCCCGCTCTTTGATGATACTCGTGTTCATGTTTCATTGAATTTTTATGTTTTCCCTTTGTTTCAATTGGGTTCTCTATCCAACATGCGAAAAAGAGTCCAGTTGAGTTCATTTTATATTTAGAGGTTAAAATGTGATGATGATGACATGAGGAAATTGATCCTCTTCATCAAATTTATATAGGTCACAGGATCATTTTGCAGGAATAAGTTCTCCTGCCAGTTGGGTGCTTTCAAATCAATTTTTGCAAAAACAAAAAGTTTCTAACAACTTTCAGAAAAGAAAAACTTCAGCTTGATGTAATTAGCTGATTATTCAGTATAAACAAGGTCAGGTACTAAACTTAATGATTAGCACAATATAGATGGGAACACATGACCTTATTGTCAGATTTAGAGTAATTTAGGTCCGCATTTTGATTCGAAAGTGCTCTACAAATCATAAGTTCCATACGAGCTCATACCAATAAATTCATTCAATAAATCCTATCCATCCTGAGACGTACACATCCGCTTTCTGCTCAAACTCAATTACTGTTTTTTGACTATGGGTGGTATTTATTGTTCTTTCGACTGAAAAAAAAAATGAATGCATATAATTGAAACAAAAATCTCATGCACGTATGGAATGGATGAGTCAGATGGTTTGTGTTTCCCCTAGAGAGAATGTATTCAAAACCCTAATGAAAGATACAGACCTTTGGTATCACAATGCGACCCAGTGCGCTTACGTCACTATACTGAAGCCTCTTCTCGAAGAGGAAATCCATATCGAAAGGATTAATAACCTGAAAAGTAGGGGAACTAGGAGCATTTAATACAAGAGCTATGCTAAACACATTTCAACTCGTTTGTCTCAATAACTCTTGTTACTATAAAAACCCATTCCAAACAAACGAAGTTTTTCTTAAGAGAAGTGAAAGAAATAGAAGCGCGAGCGACGACAAATTAAGCTTTTAAGTCTCACGTGATCTTTGGATAAAGTATTTTTGGATAAAGCGTTATAAAGATTGCGAATAAGAAAGCGACAAGACGAACGATCTCATATTGAATATGGACGTTTATTCCGAAAGGTGAGGAGCGCCGACTTTCATAATTGCGACTCGAAATAATTGTTTTGATTGTTGCATGTCAAAAGATAATTTGACCAAAAAAAAGGTTTACTCAGAAAAAAAAATGAAAACATCCAAATCCATGGTGAAGAACAAATTGTAGGATATAACATTTCATGCTAAAAGAAAAGTTTAGTGAAGGGTTTAAAATGGAAAACCCTTGATAGTTGTTCAAACCCTAGCCTCACTAAACACTTCTCGCTGCCGCGTCTAGACATGAAATACCATCTGTATTCATTTATGAAAGACTTCGATCGACCCCAAAGAGGAGATACATATTTACCTTTCAAAACCCTTAATTGAATAGTGATGACATAGAAAGCTACAAAAGCTTTAATTTTGCTTTTGTATATGTACTCTGGTTTATCTTTTTTTCTTTTTGGGCCACTTTTTTCTGGTGTGTATAGTCTTGTGTTTAATGACACGAAAAGTCAAGCATAGTCTCAGCAAAGAAGAGAAGGCTATAATCTTGTAACGGCTAGAATGCAGCTGAACAGCTAGGCATCGAGTCATGCAATTTCAATACTGGTAAGGTCAAACAGCATCACCATCAAATCTCAACAATGGAGAGAGAATCACCATTTTGCTTACAGGATGATATGAACTCCTGCTGTCTTCATCATGCACAAAATTTTGGCAGACCGAAGAATCTGTCAAATCCTACGATCTCCTTTCTTTTTGCGTCTTTTCTCTTCTTTTATTTTTTCAACAGAGAGAGAGAGAGAGAGAGAGAGAGATCAGCTTGATGGATCTGATAGACAACATGATCAGACCCCAGAAACCCTTAAAAGTGTTGCGAAGAAAAAGAATGTTGAGATTTAACACTGGAAGACTCTTTGCTCAGCAAAGTAAAAAAATACCAGAAGCCATGTTTTTTCTCAACAAAAAAGAGTAACGAAGACATGAACGCCGTCAAGGTGGAAGAAGGATTCTTCTTTTTGAAGAGAAAAAGGGCCTGTCAACACTTACGCGGGGAGGCGGAGGCGGCGGGGGAAGTATGGGTGGGCGGCCCGGCCTTGGTGGGGTGGCGCGGTGAGCCGTCACGCTCTGAATGGCACTTGAGTACCTAAGGATCCTTCGACGGCACCTCCTCTCGGCCTTGGAGTAGCAGTCAAGCTCTCGGTCGCTCACGCTGTTCAAGAGGACCTGAAGGCTACTGTCCAGAGGAGCCATTGTGGATCGTTCCATCTTTGCAAGACCAGAGAAATCGTGAGAACTCATGCGTCATATATATATACTCGGGAGGTTCGCGAAAAAAAGAGAACGGAAAACCTTGGTGTCTCGGTGTGGCAGCAGGTGGTCTCGAGCGAGTGACAACGGGCAAAAAAGGATGCGAAACCCGTCGTCGCGATATCGTGTTGAGCTACTAACGAATAGTACTAATCCTCGTTTGCTAAATTGAATTTACCAAGTAATGTGATGCAGCGATTAAGTATTTCTAGCAGGCCTGTTTAAGCACTTAACAAAAATTTGCCACGTGTTACTTGATAAATCAAGATTTAGTAGGCGGGTCTTAATAAATATACATATACATACACACACACATATATCACACTAACCCATCGTATTAGAAGAGAGGAAGAAGGGCGCTGTAAACGGCAAAATGTTTTGAGAAGAGATTCCTGAATAGGTTAATTAAACATGAGCTGAAATCGCTAGGTAGGAAGAGACGGTATGAATGTAAGTGCCTTTTTCTAGTTAAATATTTCCGGTTCTAATATAATGTAGGTGAAGCTATTGGATCGGGCCGACTCCACGTGGGACCTATACGATCTGATGGTTCACATGAATTGAGTTTCGTACCGACTAAGATCATGCAATAATTGCCCTTGATAACTTTAATTACTTACTACGTATCTGAGGAGTGAGCACTCATTTTAAATATGTTGGACTAATCACGAATATTTCAGGAACTTGTAGACTCCACATCGGATCCTGCTAAAAAAAGACAAGTTCACATATATCTCGTGATTATGTGTTTGACTCATTGCCCCTAAATTTGACTCGTTACCCCTAAAATGAGTCTATACAAAATATTTCCATATTTTGCAGATCCTATTATCTTTTTAATTTGAAATTGATGATTATGACTGAACCTCAAGTATTAAAACCATTTTCCTCACGAAAGACCCCATGTTTGCTCCTGGGAAAATTAGGGAAGTAAATGAGACGAAAGTTGGCAGAGAACGATACGACACCTGTGGGAGGTGCATTCATTGTTTCTGTTGCGGGTTTTTTGTTGTCTTGCGATTGAGTGCTCTTGATTTTGTTTTAGCGAAAAAGGAGTGATTTCCGGATTAGGGTTTTGAATGAGAAGCTTTACAATGTCAACGGCGTGAGCGTCCTGACTCGTGAGCGTTTCTACTTCTGTAACTTTTTGACTTCGTATGGTGAACGGGAAAGAAGCTTTGCCGGAGGAAGAACGGACGAGTGGACTGTGAGATCGAAAAAGAGATGAGGATCAGTAACTTATGAACAATGCGTTAGACTTGGTTAAAAATAATTTTACAGATATGTTATTGGGTGTTCGTGATACATCTGACTTGCTAAAATTATCTACCTAAGACTTACCATGTTACTCTGTGAATCAACCTCATAAATCAGTCTCTGTATTCCAAGAACTCTATTTTATCTTAAGAACGTAAGTTTCATATGTCAAGGAAAAAGGGTGTTTGAGATATATTTCGGGTCATTGAACTTTAATTTAAATTACTTGATGTAGTAAACTTTTCTTTTAAACTGATGAACTTTAAATCTTTGACTGGTATTCAACTAATTTCTCTCAATGAAGAGCTAAGATAATAGTCACGTGGCGTAGATATGGAATACACTGGGTGATTAAAATCCAAAGTTCAATGATCATATTGCAATTAGTAGAAGATTTATATTAGGTTTACGCTTAGCTTTTCTATTTTAATATCTCTCGAAAAGTAGTCTTTTCCTATCAATGTTTGCAATTGACTGACCAGATGATAATTGAGGACGATTCGTATAAAAAATGCAAAATGGTCAGCTAGACATGGATGTCGAATTCTTATTTACACCATTCCAATCAAAGAATTCCTATTTATAAGGCAGTATTCAACTCACATTTGCCTAAGGTATTATGGAAAAATCCCTTATGACGTTTTGAAGATGACAAAATAATCAAATGCTACTAATGTGTGTATTGTGCTGAGTGAAATCGAATGATAGATGCACAAGCCGTTATGTAGATGGTGTTCTAACACGATCATCTAAAGATGAGGAGTGCATTGCTTATCAATGAGAGCAAGGAATTGAGTGTAGAGGTATCTACAAGCTGGAGATACCTGAGTAGAATGTGAACAAGCCTAGAACGTGGTGTCTAGAAGCTTGTAGGTACCATGGATAGGTTAATAGCGAGGTAGAGCCATAATTGCCAATATGCATGGAGAGACCAAAAGAAAGAAGCTCAAGTGAGATCAATATATTTTGTCCATATTGAAGGTATCCGAAGTATGAAGTGAAAGACTGACGATAACTAGATAAACCTTTATGGAGGTGAACAATTCATGAAGAAGGAGAAGTTTGTGGAGACTTGGAGGTACTAGACAAAGTGAACAGTTTATATAATCTTGGATCACTAAGGGGGTGAATGGTAACCATTCTTCTCCAGAAATTAACTTATGGCTAGAAATTGATTTTTCTATTTCTACTCTAAAAGTAAATTTCTGGAGTAGAAATGCGTTTGATAAACAAAAGAAAATTTTTACTTTTGAAAGAGAAATAATAATATTTTAATATTTTTTTAGAATTTT
>BCNH02000002.1:21615681-21668854 GCA_001662345.2 Metrosideros polymorpha var. glaberrima | reverse complement strand
TTTCAAAAATATTAAAATATTATTATTTTGACCAGCCGGCGTGCCACGTTACGTCAGTGTTGGCTGATCAAATGGATTAAATTGGTATAAATGCAAAAGGGTAGGCGGTCTAGAACTCATTTTGAAAGAGAAAATGCATTCTGGAGTAAAAAAAAAAAAGCTATTCTAATAAATGCATTTCTACTTCAAAAGTGAAAAAAAATGCTTTAGAAGTAGAATAGTGAAATTTTTTAACAAATGCATTTTTGCTCCAGAAGTACATCTGGAGCAGAAATTCTACTCCAGAATGATTACCATGCACCCCCTAAGATACTGAGCAAGACTAATTGATGACAATTCATAAGTTGAATAGAGATGGGCGGCTTGGATATAATCACAGTTTGCTGATAGAAGTGGTTGCTTAAATCAACTAAGAAGAACATATTTATAACATGTTTGTGTTGTGACGCCCCAGAACGTCACGCGCTACACGTGTCATTACCATTTTATGCAATATAATTTAAACTTTTTCACATGCGAAAGCACATAATATCAACACCACATAACACGAGCAATCACAAGAAGGTAAGTTCCATAATCAACATATGCTTCTTTATCTATTTTGACTCTCTTCCAAGTTTTAATACAATTCTCAAAAGATAAAAGATTACATCGCATTAACTCTGGAAAGAAGGTTCGGCTCCAAAACTTCTACTCTACACAGCTACTCCAAAAAGACTATACCTCCAATATGGCCACTCACTAACTACGGGTCAATCACCTCGCCCGGTGAAGTCTCGTCGTCATCGTACATGTTTGGAGGACCATTAAAACCTTTCAGAGGTCCCACCGTCTCCCCATCATCAGTACGTACATACCAGGCAATGTACCTATGAGCGATCCACTCTGGAAGACCTACGTCAACCTATATAATAGACTTGCATCTAACGTAAATTGTGTTCGAACCAGGTACAATTATATCTTCTATAACAGCGTTGTACTGAACAGGAGCTCCGAACATAGGTGGTGCAAGTGGTAGTGGTGGTACAAGATTCATCCTACAGGTCTGAAAAATAAAGAAATGAGCCGAGGCCCAGTAAATGAAATCTCTAATTCTAAAAAAGAAAAATCCACCCACCACTCAACCTGGTACAACAATGACATACACATAGCTATTTTTAAACTCAATGCATGACAAGCACATGCAAAACTTTACCTTTTATGACGATGGCAAATCAATAGCAATAAATCATACTATTGTTTACTATTACATGCGGATGATAATCCATCTTATGATGTACACATGACATTGCTTACTTATCCTTAGACATGCGTCATAATCATACATATCGTATTCAATTGTTATTAAGTTTTTCTTCACTTCCCAATTCGCGGGGCATCTCAATTTCGAGACATCCCGCAACATCCCACGCGGAGCATCCCACCTCTCAATGGGGCATCTCGAAACACTTCCCGAGGCATCTGATTCGCGGGCATCGTCGCCATGATCGAGTAAGCGACGGAATTATCTCATAGTTCTTTTCATACATAATCACGTAGTAACAACTTACATCGCGGTCATACGTTTTGCAAGCAAATGATACATGCTCATGAGGCTATGTGAACATTGACAATTCAAATGGCTAATCCTCAACATTCAATGATATAGATAATGAAATTTATACATTACTCACATTTGCATCAAAATACTCTAATAATTTTCTTCTATTCTCATGTAAATATGGACATCATAAAAGCCATTTCAAACACATTAAGGTCCAGAGAATGAGATTCAGCAAAGATGAAAATTTTCTCTTCCTTTTTTTTTTTTTCGGGTCGGTCAATCGCGTTGACTCTGGTCAATCGCGTTGATCGTCGGCACCAACCCTCCTCGGCAACTCAACTTCGGTAACTATTAATATTCGGCAACTTTCATTCGGTAACTCTTATTCGGTAACTTCTTGTTCGGTAACTTTTAACTTTTAACCTTTTTTTTTTTAAGTCAACATTCGGTGAGACTACTTCGGCAATTTTTTTTTTTCAGTAACTCTCAAATTCGGTCAAAACTTACCGAAATTAACTTTTTCAGTAAGATTGACTTCAGCAATACGCATTCGGCAACTTTCACTCGACAAACTCAATTTTCACAGAACTTCTTTTACCCATTCTCAGTAGACACTTCACTCATTTAACACACTTCAAGGTATCATAAATACACAACAACTTCAAAACAAAGAACATAACCACTCAACTTCATGATAGCAAATTTAACTACTTATAACAATAACTTCAAGTAAAAATCAATCATCCAAGTCAAGAGTACTAAATAGATTCTTCTAACTTAGTACTTAGAGTTTCACTTACTTCAAAGATGTTTTGAGCAAAACAAAGCAAAGCTTTAAATTTTCCTTCAAGCAGAATCATAAAAAGGAACTTGGGTTAACACTAAAATCTTTTAAATAATAAAACTTGTTTGATGAAAAGAATCTAGATCTACCTCAATCACCTTGTGTCTTCTTGAAAAGTAGATATGAAAAGAAGAGTGAAAGTGGAAATGGAAACTTGAAGTATTCTGTGAGTGGAAGTTTACGAGCAAAAAGTGAGGTGTTATTCTTGAAGCTTTCTTGAAATACCAAGGAACGAAAGTAACTAACCCAAGGTTAAAAGTAATGATTACTATGGGTTAATGAAACGTTGGCACATGTAATAGTGACATTTGGTTAAATCATACGGTTCAATCATAGATATTTTGTAAATCAGTACGTAAATTGGGTAATCAGTGCGTAAATAAGGAAAATCAGTAGTTGTTCCAAACACTGGTAAATTCGAAAAATATTTTGAATACGTCAAAACGTTTGGCAAGGTATACCGAACGCAAGGAAGTACTTAACTTAGTAAATTTCAAACTTGACGCTCGTTCAATATGAAAATTCGGAGCGTTTCGGCCTCCGAAATTGAATAACGCGTTGTTACGAATATCAATGCAACTCTAGAAAATCAAACTGAATGCATATATTCAAAAAATTTAATCATAACAAAAAAGTTTACGGAAAAATATGGACACGTAAAATACGATTCGGCGTCCCCGATTTTTACGTAAAACACCCAACTAAAGTTTTCATGTGCGATATTTATCGTCTATGAACTCTTATGCATTATGGATGAAATGCGAAAATTTTCCGGATGTCACATAAATAGTGAAAGTATTTTGCTATTTTGAGAAATTGCAATATAAGTCTAACTCAACAAAGTGGTATCGAGACACGCTGCGCAACTCAATAAGTGATATTAGAGCAGACGGTTGTGGACTATGAACCCAGCGATCCGAAGTGTGGTACACAAGACACTAGTTAGGGACCATTGTATGTGAGGAGGCAATTAGGGATCAGAGTACGCCGAAATTCTGCCAGTATTGATTGGTCTGAGACCAAGCTTACTCAGAGTAATGCTGGGCATTATATCTAAGTCAGATGGTGGATATTTTGAGTTTAGTGAATGGCTAGGAGAAGCTCAAAAACTTTAATAATAATAATTGGAGTACCCGAGTGCAATTATACCTACCGAGTTGAGACTTGTGGGATATCGTTGGCGGCGACAACACTACACCATCCAAGGATGATGAAGAGCGAAGGAAATGGAAGATTAAGGCTAGAAATGCTCTCTACGTCCTTGCTGTAATTATTGAAGATGAGTTGTTACAGCATATCGAGAGTGTGAAGACCCCAAAGGTGGTATAGGATAACTTGGCGGCATTGTCTACAAGGATGAATGACGCCAAGATGCAAAGGTTGGAGAACGAGTTCCTCTTAATCTCATAACAAAATATGATGGTAAGTCAATATTTCTATAAAGTTAACTTTTTGTGTGAAGAAATTGCAAAGCTAGGGCGAGGACTCGACCTCGCTGGCTCTCCCTTTGGCCACTAGAAGGAAAAAGAAAAAAAAAGTAAACAAGAAAAAAAAAGTCACATGACATTTTTTTTAAATTATAAATGTCATGTATTTTTTTTGCTGGAATTTCTCCGATTTTGGCATTTAAGTGATTGTTTTGAAACTTTTTGTACTAAATTGAGCGCCGTACACAACTTTTGGCACTCCATGTATCCTTCTGCTAGCTAAAAAGTGTGTGTAGAGTAGTAGAGAATAAAAAGAAAAGAAAGAGCGAAGGAGAGTGAGTCTTCATTGGTGAGAAAAGTGAGGAGTGCGTAGGAGGGAAAATTATTTAAAAAATCCTAAACTTATTGTAATTGTGTCAATCTAGTCCATTTAACAAATTTTAGTCGAAAATCGCTGATATGGATGTCGGTTGTCCTACATGGCGCGGCCTGCGCTGACGTAGACAATTTTTGATGAATTATTTTTTTCTTTTCTTTTTCTTTTTTTCCCTTCCATTCTTCCTCTAGTTGGCCTCTGGCGAAGCTTGCCCCCGCCCTTGACAAGGCTCGACCTCGAACTCGCTGGGTGAGGCTTATCGTCGATGAGCAAGGTCAGCCTCGCCAGTGGTTGACGGGGGCAAGCTTCGATAGAGGCTAGTGAGGTCAACCTCGCCTTTGGTCAGTCACCGAGGTCTAGCAATTGACGAGAGGAAGAAGGGAAGGAAAAAAAAGAAAGAAAAGAAAAAAGGAAATATAAATAAAAAGATTCAAAAAAATGTTATTAAAAATTATACACGTCAAGTGTGGCCGATGTCTATGTCAGCGATTTTCTGCCAAAATTGGCTGGATTGACTGAATTGGCACAAATGCAAAAGGTTTATGACTCAATTTGCAACAAACAAAAAAGAGAGTTTAGAACTGAATTGACACAATTGCAACAGGTTTATGACTTTTTTGGTAATTTTCCCGTGTAGGAGTGGTGTGAGCAACTTGTGGGTGAGTGAGTGTAGAATAAGTGTGTGTTTGTAATAAGTATTTTACAAAAAAAATTGAAGGTATTTTGCTATTTTGAGAAATTTCAATACAAGTCACACTCAACAAGCGGTATCGAGACACGCTGTGCAATTCAACAGTAAAGCTTTACTAAGAGTTGACAAATAAAATAAAAATGCCAAGGGATTCATGAAAGATAATTTCCATGTGCCAAAATCTCATATGCATGGTTGTCATTGTGCTTGATTGATGATTTACCAAATAGCTTGACACTCATCATGGAAGTATAGACGCTTAAACTAAGTTAGCTTATACTAAGTAACTCAAATAAGAGTTGTATAACCCAAAACTAGTAGATAACATAAATTGGAAAAAATTAGATGATCTACTCTAGTTAAGAGTTGAAGTTTCTTAAAAAAATTGTTAAATTCAAAGCGTTAATAGGAAAAACTAATAACAATAAGAAAAATTGACAAATTAAACAAAAATCAATTAAACATTGGTAAGTAACTTCAATGAGAGTTGATCACCCACTATTATGTGGTAATTTAATGGAAGAAAAATTGACGAGTCATGCTAATTTAGGTTAGTAAATGTAAGAATTATTAACCAAAGCAAACAAAGGTTAATAACTCAATAGAGGAGTTGATAAAATATAAGAAAGAATAATTAAACTTTAGGAAATAATTCAAATTATGAGAGTCGATAGTTTAATCTGACAAATGTTGTTAAGACACTTTAAATGAGGTTAGCAGACACATAGAAGAATTAGTAAATTTAGCAAGTTATGGTAAGTTAGTAAAAATTGCTAATTTGCAAACTATTAAAAAAATTGGTACTTTCATAATAATGTCGGTCCTCCAATATATCTGGAGAAAAGGAACACGGCTATTGAAATTTTATCAACAGTTCGTTTTTTTATACTTATCAATACTTATTGAAATTTATCTACATAAAAAAAAAAATCCGTATTTTCATAAACGAAATAATAGAATTCTGCCCAAGTTTTTCCAAGCAGCCAACAAAATTTTAGTCTTCTTTTTTAAATACCTGTTGGTTCATCTCTCGGACTCTGACAATGGAAAGCAGATAATTCTTTCCCAGT
The DNA here is from genome assembly GCA_001662345.2 of Metrosideros polymorpha var. glaberrima. Taxonomy (NCBI): domain Eukaryota; kingdom Viridiplantae; phylum Streptophyta; class Magnoliopsida; order Myrtales; family Myrtaceae; genus Metrosideros; species Metrosideros polymorpha. The sequence continues at coordinate 21,662,903 of BCNH02000002.1, read as the reverse complement.
GCTCTTGTGAATGACATTCATTCTTTAACCAAGCAGGTCTAGTTGAAATTAATGAGGGAAAAAAGCCCCAAAAAATACCTTCAAAAAGCATATAAAAATACCTTGCTAATTTTTTTTTTTTGGTCAGAATAAAAATACCTATAGCTAATTCCCGCTCCACCTTTTTGACAGATTATAGGTTAGTTTACACATAAACCCAAAAATGAAAAGCAGCTACCAATAATATCACAGAAGAAAGTATATGTATGATCAGGAAACTAAATAACCCTCTGGGATAAGATAAAATAAAATAAAATAGGGTTTAATTAATAAATTAGATCGCATTGCTTGAGAATAAATACAAAGTCGTGACCCGTGAGTATAAGTTACATTTCTTTTTTCAGGCGACCCTACCGTAGTGAAGTACCATGATGTGATCCGACGTCGTTGCGGACTCAGGAAGCAAAGTCACCACATCACTTCGACTCCAAATGTTGTCTCTTACTTGCTGCAACGTCAAGAAGGGCAGTAGCTTTTGGCCTCTACATGTTATCTCGATCTGCTGAAATTCATCGCACAAGAAACCATAGACAATGGTTAATCGCACATTGGTTTTCACGGTTACTGGAGTAAAAAAGTAAATATATCCTCAAGAGCTATTAAAAAATAAAGTCCATGTTCACTATCAATGTAAGAAATAAATTATACACTCGCTATTGGATTGGTGACAAGTAGGAGAGTTCAGTTAAAAAAAACTAACCCGAAACGCATGCCACTCATCCAATAGTAATATGTGTAAATATTTTTTCTTACACAAGCAACGAACTTGACAAATTAAAAAAAAATTGTGCTCCGTGAGTAGAATTAAGATATGGACACATACACAATAGTTTCAGTATGCACATTCAAGCAACATGTTAGATTAATCTTTTCATTAGGCCCGCCAATTCTCTAGCTCGTCCCTTAGACTTGTATTACCTTAGAGTCCATGTTTTTCCTCATCTCCATGAGAAAATGATATGAACAAGCACGTCAGATTAACCACTTAAAAAAGAAAAGTAATTTGAATGATTCAAAAATACGAAAAGAAATACGCGCGATGTAGTAGGTAGCTATGCAGAAGTCATCATATTCCAAGCTCATCCCAGAAAAAGAACAAAAGAAAAATCATAATTATCCTAGTCCTACATGTCAGCCTCGTTTTCATGCACGTCTTCCTTCACGTTGCTGTCGAAACCCTATCTTGAAGGATCATATAAGTTCCTCCATGAACTACCCACCGCACCATGAATATAATATATTCTTCTTGGAGTATAATGTAATCCTTTAGAAGCTGGAAAGGTGGTACTTCATAGGGATCGTTGATGGATCGTTTAATCTTCGAGCCTATTTCACCTACCGACTACGTGCTAAAAGAAATAAGAAAAAGGAACAAGATAAGCATAGGGTATCAAACTCAATGGTTCAACTATGGAATGGGTCTTTTCCTTAGCTGTCCCTTTCAGCAACTTGGGAGTCGAATGATTCTGTTGTACGAATCATTCCCCACGAATTGCTTTTCTTCGACGTAAATCGTGTGGTGTGCTTGCGTGGCTTCATTTCGTCCAAAATCATTACATGTTCATATTTATTTTCTGGCTGGTCGTGGAGAGAATGTGATGGGTGTGACATTGATATCATATGTGCATATACACATGTGCACCAAAGGACCCACTTGAGGTTCTTGATGGCCCTTTTTTTTTAGCACCATCGGTTGAAATTTTAAAAAGGGAGTTAAGGGTCCTACTCGAGCTGTCTAAGGATGAGGTCAAGGAGGCGAGAGGCATGACGAGAGGATTGGGAAGCAAAGGTTTCTGGGCAAAATTAAGAAAAAAGGAAACACTATAGGGTTGACAGAGATAGCTCCAAGGATAGAGAGAGCACATATAAGTTGGGAAAGTTTACGCTACGCTACTGCTGGACAAGTGAAGAGCATTTATGAGTCTATGAATCACCCGCATGTCATCTTATAGCCTATGAATAACCCGCATGTCAACTTACCCCAAAACCCACCGTCGTAGGTGCCGTCACACGGACTCAATAGCCGCTCCTTGCCCCGTGATGCCGCCACCACCACCTCTGAAGACACCGTCGTCGCTTCAAGATTTGAGCCATCGCCTCTGCTGCCACAGAGTGCCCGGGTTTGTTCGCCTCTCTCTTCTCTTGCATCGCCACAAGTGGGTGGGTGTGCCGACACAGAGATAGAGAGATACGCGAGCCACAGTCTAGGCAACGGAGGTGGTGGCGCCATCGTGGCATGGTTTCAGCGTCGAAAGGCTAGGGCTATTGCGACTAAGGTACTGGGAGAGTAAAGAGAGAGAGATGGGTTAAGGTGGAATTTTTTTCTCGTTCTAGGTTAAGTTCACTTGAATTATGTTTATGGACCCATAAGTTTCTGCCACTTGTCTAGGAAGAAGCATAACCTTTCCCTAAGACAAGGAAATAAGTTTGAGGTGTGTTTATATATGCCAAGTCTAAAAACTATAACATGATATATTCGGATCTTTCAAGTAATTAATGAACTCTTTTTAGATATGCAGACGGACATATGAAAATTCAATCTAGGGGCTAGATGAAGTAAAAGCGGAAAGCTTTTTGTCTTTTTAATAATCAGAGATACCTAAATCTGTCGGCTAAATAGTTATAATAATGGATACACACAAATGGCTTCGTCCACATACATCCAATAAGATTTCACCTACAAGGTGATGGGCGTGGCACTTAAAGTTGTTTAAAGTGAGAAATTTTTATGATTTAAGTATGGTATCTGATGTATATATTCGAATAAAACACTAAATCGTTCAGGAAATCAGTGGAAGCTTAAGAATCGATGCATAGCGTAGTCTCTAGATAGAATACGTGAATGACATGCAACGCATGAATTCATTTATAATTTATCAAGGGAGATTAGTTCCACAATTCTAAATTCAGAATAAATTGCCAAACCAATAATGCCAGTCATGGTCGACCTAATTCAATAAAGAACACGAAAACTTCATAAGAAACCAAAAGGCAAAGAGAAACTTTGAGTGCAATACACTCCAGCACTACTTTCGCACGAATAATCCATCAATAAAGTACATGAACGTGTGGTAGGTTTTGGCAGTTTAACACAGCTGTTTCACTTAGACAAAGGTTGGTGAAATACATATCGATTGTTTCTGGCGTCATGTCGTAACTTCACGCAGCGAAAGCATAAATATAAAAAAAGGCGGCATTAGGGCATAGACGTACACAAGTTTTTATTGAACTAACGAGAACCGGATATAGTTCATATCCACGAGCTAAAATAAGTCATCTTCTTGTCACAGAAGAAACAAGCAATCCAAGGCTAAGGATATCTGTAGTATCGAGGGCAGGGGTTGTTCCACTGATTTTTATGTTGTTTTTGTGAATTTTTGGATCTAATACTAATTAAGCAGACTCGATTATCGCCTTACCTCCATTAAGTTCATGATCCTCACCCTTTTATTGCTTGGCGATTGAGCTAATATCTCTTCATGAAATACTCATCGATGCATGTACTAGCATTAACTGGGAAGAGATGTGGATGAACAAGTATTTCCAGTAGTAATTAAATCGACTCATGCTAATTGGAAGCGTGAAAACCCTAGAATATTGCCCTGGTGATCCCTGAAGAAACATCTAATGGTTCTTTTGCATGTCATGGCGAGCACGCAGCACACGCACTCCTATAAAGTTCCCATGTTCTTTTGTCCATTGACTCGAGGTTTCTAAATCCAGAGTGAAGGCAGCATGTAATGCAGTTGAAATCTCCATCCAATCTTTGGATTCGATTAAGCTTAATTCTTCTCATTAACTAAGTGGACCTCTTAAATACTGCTTTCTGTTCTACTATACTAAGAAGATACCATCTCTACTGGGTGTTTCTGTGTACTGTTAGCTTGTGAATCGCCTTGGAAAAGGGATTGACCTCATCAATGCGATGCACTGCGGCGTCAATTTTGTTCTCTAGCTAATCAGACCTAAGGTTAATGGGCAGAGCAGCACTTTTCGAATCAACTATCAATCTAAAACACTTGCTGAAACATCAAACATCATGTCTAAGCTTCATTTAATACTCTATCTTTCTCACTCTCGGGCTAAAGGTATCGTCAAGTTTTCGGGTGCAAATTCTACCGGGTGCAAATGCAAGGGCTATCCTCTATAATCCAATGCAAAGTCAATTTAAGACCAGCACAAGTATGGACATTCTAGTGCGCTGATTATTTCTCTAAAAAACACCCTAGAAACTGATGGAGAGGAAAGGCCTAGCAACATGGGCATTTTCTGTCAAAGACATATAAACTTTTCTCAAGCTTGATGGTTTCTAAAATATTCTTTTTATGTTTTTCCAATTATATTAATAGAAGACGGTGTTATTTCTGCTTTTAGCACTATGCAATGTGTGGGCTTTAGTTATTTTTTTAAATGGCAAAACCAATTTCTTCCTTTTTCCTCGATTCATTTCCCTTTTCTTTTGTGGAATATTTTTCTTTTCGAGTCGTGAGGAGAGGTGGTAGGTAGTTGGTAATTATTATGATATACTATCTCCCCTCAAGCACTTCACTGTAAATTTTTTTTACTTAGAAAGACCTATAACAATAGAAAATGAAACTGATCAAGTTATGACAATTTGTCTACTTGATAAGACAGATCTTGTCTTATTTCCCTAAAGGAAAAAGATGGAACATAAACTGAACTGAAGGCAAGCTCTATCTGAAGAGACGACAACTGCAGCGACATATACTATCTACCTAAATATGATGACTTCACAAGGAATACGCCAGACTAGAAAACAATTTCCAGATCTGCTGTTTCTACCATGCTTCCAAATGCCAACCATGTCCATGCATGAAGATAACCGATCATTGAAGGAATAGGTTATTCACTTATGAAGCCGCTTAGTCGTAGTCAAATGCAAATTAGCTTATTATTCTAGCATACTGAGAGGAATTAGCAAACTTAATTAGCTAGCTAATCTCCTTATCCTCGTTAAAAAGTGGGCTACATACAAAACGCAACGATTGTTATACGTACCTCCGATTCACTATCCAATCTCAACTTCTTAACCAAGTACTTCATTAAAAGTCGGACTGTCATCCTTCCGTCCCTGAAGGTTATGACAAATAAGAGAAACAATTTCAGAAAACCTAAAAGATCCACTGAAAGCATGAAAACCCAAATAGAAGCTTATATATATATATGCATTACTTGACTCTGAGGTAAATCTTGGGTATTTGGGGCAAGAATGGTTCTTTATCTCTGCATTTAAGAAACAAATAGACGCAAAAACATTAGAAAGAGCATGATAAAGGTCTAATGTAAAGTGGCTTTAGACAATAATGATGTTGAAAAGACACGAGTGGGGACTAATGATCTTTGTTCATGCGTTGCCTCTTTTTCACTCACTGATTTTGCGATGCTCGTAACACGAACCAAACTCCAGGGTAAGGTCTCTTCGGAGCGTCGACGACCCTAAAATCCATGCTCGACCCCGATGCTCCATCTACTTGTAGTTGAAGTTGGAAGGGAGGGGGAAGATTCGACCGCGGCGGCATTAGGGAAGAAGATGAGGAACACTGCAGCGACGACGACAACGAGAAATTGGGCCAATCGAACCCATGAGTGGGAAAAGTCGAACTACCTGTAGGGTGTTGAGAGAGATATGGTGAGCTATGATTAGTACTTCTACCACTAGCAAAATTGGTAATTGGCCCAGAAGCTCTAAGATTAGGCACATCGAAGATGGGGGTTAAGGGCGGTGTCGGGTGCCAGGAACATCCGCTTGGTAATAGATCGAGCTCAACTGATACTCCGTGGCTAATTCCTTGACCAGTTGGCTCAATCTGATCACACTTTTTGTTGCCGCCGTTCGCTCTAGTATGGCTACATATGCTTAGTTGTAGCCACGCCTCATCCTTCTCTTCTTGATCGCCAACATCCTTTGAGCTCGACGAGGCCTCCTCATTGATACTGTTAGTTCTCGATTCATCTTCAGCCATCTGACCCAGATCAAGATCAACTGCTAGATCAGGCACAGCACATGCAGGACCAGGGGGATTACGACGCTGTTTGCCAGGAAGCTGATCTTGAGCTAGAACCATGATCGTGTCGCAGGAACCCAAGACCCGACCTGCCCCTTTCGATGACGAAACTAACGATAATATCTCCCTCAAGCTTGTTCTTTATCAGGGCTTGAGCCATGGATTGAGATAAGCCGTGTGATCTGAGCTCTATCTGGGGAGTCTGGCTTTGGCTGACGCATGGTGTTTGAGGATCGTGAGATCAAGAGAGAGGAGAGGGATGGGCGTTGATGCCACAAGGGACTTTGCAGGCTTGTTCATGGCGGACGAAGTGATCTAATTTACGCAAAGGAAGAAAAAATGAGAATGAATCTTGCGAAAGCAAATCTAACTTTCCATCAATTCTCTTTGTTTGGACGCTTGTGGGGAAGAAATTGTCTGAGAGAGAGAGAGAGAGAGAGAGAGAGAGGCAGTCGAATGATTAATGGAATAGTATAATTACATGCGCCTCTTCGTTCTTATATCTTAAAAGAGGCCCAACAATCATTCCTTTTGTAGGCTTTTCCCAGAATTCATTAGGCACTAGATGGAGGGTTCTTTCCATTCTCGAGATTCAAAGAGTGTATCAACGAGCTTTGACTATTATTTCGTGACTATATCAATTCATTTATTTTCCATAATTTCACTGTTTTTGTAAATGCAACTTACGGTTCCGCTTCCAATGATTTCAAAATTATTTAATCTTGCCATTTCTCACCTTTTGTATATACAAATTGCAATTCAATATCATAAACGGATATATACAAACATAATTTTAGATTCTTTCAATTATTGCGAATGGCATCGATTCATTCAAAGTCGCAGCGTAATACCGTTGTTTAATTCTCTAACCGTGTATAATATAGCAAAACTATTTTAGAGAATGATATTGCTTTAAAGGATTATGACCATAATCTAAACTTATAGCGATTAATTTTCTTATTTACGTTTTTGTTAGTACCCTTTTATACCATATAGTATGAGAGAGAGTTTTAGTACGTGCTTAATGGTAGCACCTAATTTTTCCACATTTCATTTTAAAGAAGTGTCTAATGTAAATGCCGGAGCTTCTATTAGAAAGTGTAGGTATGCACATTTTTAGGTTGTGCATAGCAAGAAATAAAATTTTGTGTCCATCTCGATCCAGCATTTTACGTGTTTAATGTAAACGTGAGTAACATTTAATAGATTTATCATATGAACTCATGATTTCACATTAAAGGAAAATAAATCAACCGTCTCCTTTTTTCTCCCTCCGGCGCGTAGTGAGAGAGAGATGCCAATTGAGAGCATCGCAGTGAGAGAGAGAGAGAGAGAGGTCACGGCGGCGACGGCAACGCAACGATAGTGCACCTGTCATCGAGGGGAAGAAGATGAGAGAATGAACAACAAAGAAAAAAGGCACAAAGGAGAAAAAATAAAAATAAAAAGAACAGTAAGCAATTTAATACTGGATTTAGATTTAGATATGTTATAAAATTCATGTAATTTTTTTGTGTCATCTCAAAGACATAAGTCTATCTCATACCGAGATATCAAGGAAAACTAATTTTTAGGATGTGTTTGTTTCGCGAAAAATGAATAATTCGAAAAATATTTTTTAAAAAATTATCGCTAGTATCGCTTACAACAAATGAATGAATAAAAAATATTTTCATTGTTCATGAAAATATTTAGACATTAATTGTTGTTGATAATGAAAACACTTTTTTATTAACTAATAATTTCAAGCAATACAAGTGTTATTTTTAGGAAAATATTTTTCAAATAATTCATTTTCCACTAAACAAACGGAGTCTTAATCTCAATTCAAATTTCATTAACCATAAACTCTAGCTCATTACGATATACCAGAGTAAAAATGGAAAAAAGATGAAATTCGCTCAAAGCTCCCGTGTGATCATGCCACGTGGTGCAACTACATAAAACGTCAATCAATTTTCGTACTCACTGACTAACGGTCATGTACATATGATCATTGTTAGTAGAATATAATGAAATTACAGATTCCTACATGATTTACTGTCGAGAAAATGTGTAATAACAAATCAAGTCAACTGTAGATTTTAACCAATGACCTTTACATGCCGCTATTTTTTTAAATACAACTCACATATGACTAAAACCAAATTGTCCCTCCTTAAAAATTCATATTAACATATTGCTTAAAAGTTAGGTGGTCCTATTGATTCGTTTATTAGTTGTTTTTTAGTAGTTTGGGTGGGTGTAGCAATTTAAGTTTTGGGAATTGAAATTTTTGTAGATAGGGCACAAGGATAATTTATGTGAGCATGTGAAGTTGTCTTCAAAGGTAAATCTCAGGTATTATTTGGTATTTAAAAAAATAAAGATATGTAAGTGGTCGTTGGGTGAAGTATGAATATATTTTTTCTATTTTCCCAAAAAATATATTGACCATAAATCATATTTAACATAGGAAAAGGGTATACTTAATAATTGTTGTTTAGAGATTCAAACATGACATATGCTAATAATGCAAGTATTACCAAGTATGAAGATGTTGCAGCGTTATTTTTCCATTATTATTTTGTATAAGATATCCACCTTTAATGCGTTCCTCATGTAATTAATATCTACTACTACTCTCTTTGTTGCAGCATTCTTTGTTCCCATTCGACAAAGGTGAGTTCTTCCTGCTCTGCTTTGGGCATTGCACAGTTGATGGCATATCTTAAGATGAGATTGGAAAGCAAATTTATCGGATCTTGTCATCAATACGTCATCACCATCATCATCTTTAATCTCCTCCAAAAGTCTTCTTGAGAGAGAGAGAGAGAGGGAGAGAGAGAGAGAGAGATGTGCATGTGCATGGGGCATAATGAGTTCCACAGTCAGGCCATGTGAATGTGGGGACACACTCCAATTTCAAGTGGGGTTTACTCACCCGTTGAGACTTGTACATTCGCCAATCGAACTTGCACTTTCTTCTATCTAGAAACACACCTAGACTTCTCTTTCCCTCGGTTTATTCAATCCTTCCTCCACCAACGTTTTCTGTCGTTCCAGTCTACTTATCAGACCTAGTGAGCTCCTGATAACCATTTCTTTTGTTTTTCATTACCAGATTGAACGTTAGTTGCTTGAGCTGTTCAGCTCATAGTGAAGAGGAACAAAGAAATCGAGCGGTATCTGATTACGCAATGAACAGCAATCACGCCGGATTACAAATGAAGCAACCACTCAAAAAGATTTTGTCACCTTTGGCTTTTTGTGCCCAGAGTGGAGATACCTGATGATTGATAGATCTGTGAACGAAACTTCACGTGTGATGGAAACATTATGCAAATTATCATCACCTTGAATCATTGACAATCAGTATTCGAAAACGTTCGTCATATGCGCGCCGCTAAAATTTCGAAGGCGTGCAAATAATAATAATAATAAAAACGGGAGCAGCTCACTGGTAGTATCAAAAGCTGCGAAAATGGTCTCCGACCAGGAATGGAAAACCATAGATCTGAAGTCAAAGTCATTGCAGATGACCTAAGCTATGTTGATTCTATGGATTGGTGAATTGCCTGATGCGTTTCTGGTATGAGCCATTAATTCCCGTGCATGGACTTGGCAATTGGTGCTAATGATTGCTCGCCTTGGTGCTAAGCAAACAACGAGAGAAATTAGACAGCATCAAGAATCACCTCTCGTGCGAGCTTTTGGCATTTTCTAGGGTTTTCATCTTTGATTACATGCGTAAGCGAATGATGGATGGAATTCGAATGATGCCTCTATATAGGCCCCTATTAGCATGTGCACGTATTTCATTGCTTCATATGATGGAACTTGTTTTGTTTTTTGTTTTTTTTTTTGCCCAAATATAGTGGAATACGTCAGAACGTGCGCACCATGCTGTTAATTTGTTGCACGTTAGCTTAGGTTATGGGTAAAAGTGAATATAAGTTAGTGCACAACGATGTTTTTTAGATGCGGATAAACTTGGACTTCTGAAATACCTTCATGATATCATGGACTAAATTCGGTCATGTGGTTAAAACTATGAAATTAATCATTTGCACTTGATGGTACGATAGATATCTTATTTAGATTTATGACGTCGGCTATTTTTTCCAATAGTCACTTTGGCAATGGAGTGAGAGAAGAAACTCATCGTTTTTTAACTAGATAGAGTCTAATTAGGTGTTGAACGTGACAAATTGGCTTAGATGTCTACTTAATCTGCGGCGCCTTTTTATAACAAATTTCAAGAAATCAAAAGTTAATATATACCTAGCATGATCATCTATTGGGACTTGCCGATCCTATTTCTTACACACGACACCATCCATTGGCAAAGCTCATCAGCAAGAACAGGCACACTTCTTGCATAGGAATCGAAAACCCTTTTCTTGCACGTCCCCAGAAAAGAACCCTAAAGAAATACTCCTCAATATTCTTCAACTCCTTTTCTCATTCTCCACTGTTTCCCACTCGCCATGATTATTACCGAAACCTCATCATTTCCAATCTCCTCCCATTTTTTTTTTTTTTTTTTAACTTTGTTCCGTGTTTTGTGATGTCCTCCTTTGCCTTTTTCTATTTTAGTTTTTAGTTTTTTTGGGGGGCAAGGGCCTGCGGGCTATCATCGATTATCATCAGGATTGCTTTCTTTTACAAGACCCACCTCCCACTTTGTTTCCTTTGTGATATCATTGTTGACATTTACGTGTTAATTATTACTTTTATCATCAATGAGCGGTACTATTGCAATCAGTCCCATATTGACTTTGTAAACTTTACCTTTTGCCTTAGGGTTTGTGGGACTCTAAGATGGGTGCGATGCCTCAATTACACGGTAAACTCGTATTTAGTGCACGTGGTTATGGATGTAATTACATTGATGAGATAACTTAGAAAAAATCATCAAAAAAGTCATAAAGATATTGCACTTGGACCAATAAAGTCCTAAACCTTTTAATTTGGCCAATTTGATCCTAAACCTTTAACGATTTGTCAATTTAGTCATAAACCTTTCAATTTGACCAATTAGTCTTAAACCTTTTGACAATTTGCCAATTTAATTATTCTGACTAATTTTGATCGAAAATCACTGACGTGGCAATCTAGTCAGCGTTGGCCATCTTATGAGTCAGCGAAAGCCAATGGTAGAATAAGAGAAAAAGGAAAATAAAATAAAAATGGAAAAATCCAGAAAAATTAAAAAAAATTGTTCACTCCAGCGTCGGCCATGCCATGCCATGTAAGACTGATGATGATAACTAGACCACCATGCCAGCAATTTCAAGCCAAAATTAGCCAGAATGACTAAATAGGCAAATCGTCAAAAGGTTTAGAATTAAATTTAAATTGGTACAAGTGCAAATTGATTGATGACTTTTTTGGTAATTTTACTAGATAACTTAAGAGTAGACAGAATGATTATGAAGAAGAATGAATAGAATTCTAACTCGTTGGATGTTATACTGCATTAGGGAAATGATGAATCACCTTTAACTATTTCATGTTTCTCTAGTTTGTTTATAAAAAAAAAATCCTTTTTTTCTTAGGCTTTGTTTCGCGATAATTGATGATTTGGAAAATATTTTCCTAAAATAATCGCTTACATCGGTTGAAATAATTAGTTAATGAGAAAATATTTTTATTATCAACAGCAATTTATGTCTAAAACATTCGTGAACTATAACAATATTTTTGGTTTGTTCATTTTTATATGTGATCATTTTTATAAAAGTATTTTCTAAATTACTCATTTTTCACTAAACAAATAAATTTTAAATAAATAGCCTATGCCTTTGTAATCCCGACCAACGATTGGGATTGAGCCACGAAATTCATCAGCATTTATTTTTCGTTTTGTTTAATTTATTTTGCATGGGCCGCGTAATGAGTCTTGACCTAGCAAAAGAAAACAATATAAGAAAAAATAGATTGTTTGTGGGACACATCTCGCAGGGCCGCCTACTCGCGTGAAAAATCTTTGCATGCACGAGCAACACGTGAACCCGCTTCATCTCGACCATTGAACGGTGTAGGCCTCACATGAAACCCACACAATACGATGGGTGAGGTGAAGTGAGCTCGACCGTGTTGGGTGTGCGCAAGACTTGGCTCCATGGGTGCACAAGGTGGACTTTGTGGAAGCTAAGGGTGAGCAAACTGAACCGGAATCGCCCGGACCGAACCGGCCGGGTTGATCCGGTCCTTGAGGGTACTGGTCCGATCCTCGGTCCCAATAAACAGGACTGATGGCCAGGAGGTCCGGTTCCGAGGGGGAATGGGATCGGACTGGACCGATCCAAAAATATATATATGCCCCTCCTTCTTGAACTTTCTTAGGAGATGGATGACAAATTTAGCGCCAAAATTTATGTGCCAACACAAACATTTCCTGAAAATGAATATGGTAATCTAATTATGTGAGCTATTTGTCAAAATTCATGAACTCATTTGAAACAATTGAAGAGTCAGATTACATAAAATTGGATGCATGGCCTTTTTCTCTCTTTTTGATGGTTCGACGATGTTCTACCTTGAACTCATTTAAATTGAGAGAGACTCTCACATTGGCAATGATCGATATTATTATTGAGGTAAAAACACATAGGTTATAGGATGGATGCAATTTGTAAAAGTTTTCTTAGTTTCCAATCAAAGGAAATTGGCTAATATTAAAATTCAAAAAGTAACAGATGAATTCATCTTTTAATGAGCCTTACTCTTTTCGTCCAAGATAGTCAAATTGAGAGAACAAAAACTATGATTAAAAAATATTGTATATTTAGTGTTGAAACTTTCTAGAAAAATACAATAACCTTCTTTTAGCAAACATTTATTTACAACATCATCAGCACTTGCCGCGCCTCCTCTCCGTCACCTACAAGATCATCGTCGATACCCATCGCGCCTCTGCAAGGTTGAGGCCGAGCTCTCCAAGATCTGCAACAAGTGGAATCACGAGCTATAACGGCTTCTTCGGCTTGTTTGTCAATCCTATTAGGGTCAAACCAGGACCAGGTCCAAAAAATTTAGGGATCGAGACTATCGATCCGATCCTCAATTCCATACAAGGATCGAACTAACCCGGACCATGCACACCCCTGGTAGAAGCTCAACTATTCGGGGGGCCGACTCTTGCCTTTTGTACACACGTATCTTTCATTTTCTTGATCGCCATCATCATCCATTGTTTAGCTTTAATTGCATGCCCAAATCACAGTCACATCACTTCATATCTCGGAAAAATTACCAAAAATATCCTAAACATATTGCAATTGTTTCAATCATAAACCTTTTTTTGCCAATTTTAAACCTTTTGTATTTGTGTCAATTCAGTCAATTTGGCCGACTAGCGCTGACATGGATAATTTTTAATAATATTTTATTGAATTTTTATGTTATTTTTTCTCCTCTCTTTTTTTCTGGTTTTTCGTTTTGGCCAATGGTTGGGCGAGGCATGACCTCGCAACCTCTGGCGAAGGCTCTGGTGGCTGGGCAAGGTGCTCATGGCCGACGAGGATTGACCCTCACCAGGCCAATCACTAGCAAGGCTGATAAAAAAAAGAGAAAAAAAAATTAATGAAAAATACTAAAATATTATTAAAATTTGTCCACGTTAGCACTGACCAGCCAAATAGACTAAGTTGACACAAATGCAAAAGGTTTATGATTGAATGGGCAAAAAAAAAATTTAGGATTGAATTAACACAATAGCAATAGGTTTAAGACTTTTTTGGTCATTTTCCCTTATGTGTCCTTCGAATGAAGTTCTCACCTTAATACTGCAATTAGAGCTTAATTATGGAACAGTATATCATTACCTCGAAAAGAACTTTTCCTTTTCGATTATCAGAAGTACATTGTGCATGTCAAATTGTCTGTCCAAAATATTCATACGAAGCCCAGCTATCGTGCCCCGAAGTCAATTTGATGATAATGAAACTCGAAAGAGTCCTGAGCGCTTGAAGAAGATCGAGTGTCGACGTGCCCTCCTTTTAAAGTGAAGTCATGACGAAATAAATCCAGACAATCGTCGATGTTGATGTTGATGTTGATGGGTTCCGCCGAGAAGATCGAGTCTCGAGCCCTGGTATCTTGACGTCCTTTCAAAGTGAAGTCCGAACAAAGTAATTTCCAACGATTTTAGGAAACGTCGACGACTTTCCATTGACGAGAACTGCAGACTGAATTCAATCTCGTGCGAGAAAAGGTCGAGGGAAATCACCTCAAAGGGGAAAATTTGATCGTGGAATAATCTTCATCTTAAACACAAAACCGGGAAAGCAGCATCGACACTCCAGATCACAATTGAGAAATGACACAATGCACTGTCACTTTACAGTGAGACACAGATGTTGTTGCTACTGCTATCGCGACTCGTAAGAAGATCCCTAGTTCTCAGCTTGAACATGACACCATCGGAGTTTGGCCGGAGGAACTCGACACATTCTATGTGGCAAGTGGTGTTACTTGGTTCAGATTGCGAGCTTGAACCATATCTCATACCTTACTTGGTGATGAACTCCAACACAGATTATGTTACACCAGTAGAGAATCCTCTATCGTGATGTAAAGTATATCTTTGCATCTTTGTCAGATTCTGGTCTCAGAATATGACATAGTAGTGTCTCTCCAGGGCAACAAACCCTAACAGGCACTGGAATGGAAAACCCTGGCATATTCCTGTTAAAAAGTTCACTTCCTGATTGCAAGGAAAATGGTTGCTGCAGACATGCACACACAAGGAAAGTCGTATACTAAGAACAGTTTCTACAGAGTACTTTGTCTCCCACGTTTCCCTTCTTGGCTTGTATGAATAAGTTAGAAGCTGAAACACTACAAGAGAATATTGAAGTCATAAATAAGAATTCGCGTACATGTTAGGACATTCTTTCACATTCTCAAAGCACCGGTGAGGTTGCTCGACCCACTTTCATGACGTCTGTAGAAGGACAAGACGGACTTTTCCAAATACATGCTTACTAATCTTCCATAAGCTGTTGCTCCATATATGGACTGATGAAGCTAAAATTTCCTCTCAGAGAGACAGATATTGGTATGGTCAAATGCATTGGGAATGTTGGGATGACCATGGAGGCACAAATTTAGTTGGTTATCCATTGTCATGAGGCATAATCTTACCAATAGAAAATACTTGAAAGATGAATTGTAGCTTTCTCAGAACTGAAAAGTGTAATATAAATGATCTAAGCAATTGATAGGGACTCAAATTTCTCCTTTTACTCCGCAAGCATTTATTCACTGCTCGTTTTTCCAGAGAATTTGATAATTACAAACATATAAGGCACAAGAAACAATAAAAATTGTCTTGAGTTGAACATATCCAATGTGTAATCCAAGTAAACACAGGCCCCTGAAGACCATACATTCTGCAGACCATCATTCCCAAGCAAATTGAAAATTTAATAGATTTCATCTAGCAGTAACAAATTTTCGGAAATAGTAAGATGTCGGTGAACCTACTGCTCGATCGTTTTCAGCCTCCAATTCCCATCCTTTTTATCTTATCTCATATATGTCAAAATCACACCTAAAATAGACTTGAAGTATCCATTATCGGAAGATAATTCTTAGCTTTGACCTAAAGCCATGATACCAAGCGGAAAAGGAAAGCAAACCAACTTAGTCACATAGTCGAGGAAAATCCGACCATAATGGGCAAGAAAATCAATTTTCTTTTTCATTGTCTACTGCAGCTATCATTGACTTAAGATATCATAAATCTACTAACAGACTAATTAATCTGATTACTCAATTACAATGTAAATCCAATTTCCACAATTAAGCTCTTCAGAATACTTACTCAATGAAAATTGCTGGATCTTTCATAATTTGCATAGGTATTTAACATACTGCCCATGAGAGGGAATTATCTTCAGTTATTTAGTATACTGTTTTTGGTAAGGCATACTTCAAATACGCGATGTATTCACAAAATTTAGCGAAGCTCTCAGGGAAATCTATACGTTTCCATCTAACTATCCTTTTCTAACCACTAAAAGCCATTCACAGCAATCTACACGATATGTCCACATTAAAAAGCCAAATGCTCAACTTGGAACATGAGAAAGATGAATTGCTCCATCTAACTTAGGTCATTAGTTAACAAATCACAACAAATGTTTCAAATTGATCATGAATTCCACAGCTCGTGTCACCTTCAATAGAAAAGAGTAACAAGTAACAACATAATTTATGGATCACATTCCTTGTATAGACAGTACAGAAGTTCTCTTAAGCTGACCTCACATTGCCTCCTACAGAGAACCCAAGTGTCTCCACCTATGCATAAGACCATACTCCTTTCTGGAAGTTAGAAGTTGAAAGAGAGGAGGAGCTTTCTCGTAAGCTAGAGAATATGCAAACAAAACATAGTTCTTATCATGAAGAAAACAAGGTTAAAAAATCCACGCTCAAGTGTGACCTCTTCAGAAGTATTAACAAGAACCTTAAAAACTCGGAGCCAATGAGTTGAAGAAAGCGCATTACAAGAAGCAAAGGGCACAGCACCAGCATCAACACAAAACTGGGGTAAAAAATGCATTTGTGGAAAAGAATAGGACTGCATAAACCTGAAACGTGTCAGTCCAAATAAAAGTTAATCTACTCGAAATCTGTCTGGATTGGCTAAACTAAGTCTATGGTAAGTACTGCAACCATCAGATTCCAAGATGAGCCAAATACATAGCAGAACAGATTTCCCATCGGTCATCCCAGATTTTGGGTATTTTGCAATTTGGGTCACTGAACTTTGATTTCAAAAACCCAAAGCACTAAACTTTTAACTTTTTGTAATTGAACTGATGCACTTTGACCACGGTAACTGTGGTAGCTGTGGCATCCTCTATGTCTCGATGGAGATGACATGGTGTATCAGCCACCACATCAGCCCTAACTTAAGGAAGAAATTAAATTATGGAAATAATAAGAAAGAGAGAAGAAGAAACAGAGGGTCGCAGTTTGATTTTCTCTTTTTCAAACATGCCGTCTCCATAGCACCATGTCAACGTTATGCGTCAGCTGTCAGCCAAAGCAGTAAAAATTGCCACATAACATGCCACGTCAGTTTTTTGCTGGGCATTTGGTTGGAAAATGGACAAAGTGCATCAATTGCAAAGAAATTCAGTGATCCAATTGCAAAATTCATCAAAGTTTAGTGACCACCAGTGAAACTTATCTTAGCAAAAATGCCACGGCTCACCCAACTGATGTCAAAAGATGCATGCGTTTCATAACCAAGATGAGAAGGACATTACAGAAATATGCAAAAGTAGAGTAGAACTTATATACGACAAATTATGTCCCCTAGCTGCTTCCATCTCAAATGGTGGCGTTTACGTTAAACTGTCGAAGATAAGAACTATGACTCATGAATGCATCACAATACCGACAGTTGTAAGTGCTAAAAAAGGTGTATCATGCTGGAAAAAATGGTACGCAGGAATCAAAAGACGTAGACAACCACAAAAGGCTTTCTACAGCCTACAAAGAAAAGGATCGGCACTCTGGATTCTCTGTCCAACAACTCACAATCTCGTCACAATCTATCATGACCTAACTTGAATATGAAAAATCAAATACTTGACTAGCTTTTGGACTAAACATTCTAAAAGTAAAGAATTGCTATGATGTCATCAAATCAGCACCGAATCCAATCAAATTTTTTGAGTGCCAGGACTTCTAAGGTTTTACACGGACGTGTTTAGAGAGCAGATACATGTGTGTCCATCTTTTTCATATAGAGAGATGTGGGAAGCTGCAATTGGTCTGTAACAGCTATGTCACTGGAAAGCATCTCAATCGCCCCGGTCATCATTAAGTAGTACTGACTTAGCACTACTCTACAACCTAATATTTCAAGAGGCATAATCACCTTATGCCATAGACTAAATACCCATCCATTTACATTCAGAATATTAATCATACAAATGCAGGAATAAAGTGCACGTAAGTTTAAAGTCAGCATCTGCAACTCGTATTTTTTAAGGCGCTAGATAAATCTAGTGGCCAGAGATTAGTATTATGAATCATTAAACTGTAGAAATCTCCCAAATAAATCAACCATCAATCAGGTTGCTTACGCAGCAAAATACTACAAGAGCACATCATCAGGAATCTAGAAATCGTCAAAACTGAAGAAACACAGGTAATAATTGAAAAAAGGAAATGCAATAATGGCACAATATATCTGACTTTGCTTTTTCTGTTTCCACCTTCTCCATCCACAATCAATCAAGCAAATTAGATAACATAGATGATCTGTGGGCTTTTCATATTCATATAGCTTCCAAAGAAAGTTATCTCTACAGGATTGCCCTGCAATATTGTGTGGATTAATCCACCTCAAGTGTATGGGCCTAGATTTGTGAGTTGGGTTTTGGGTAGGTTTTGGGGTTTGGAGTTTCATGTGAATTAGGTAACATTTATTCCTCTTACTATGATTGAACAATTGAAAAAATCTTAATGAGAGAGTGATTATCTCAATTCGCAGAAAATTTCCTACATGAGGTAAGCATGATCAGTTTATAAATTATGAAAAAAGTTCCCTGTCTATGCCTTCCCTGGATATCATAGCTTTACTTGTTTCTTATGAACACTGTCTCAATGCCTGTAACTTACCTTCTCTAAAAACAAGAAAAGAGCAAGAATTGTACAAATCCAAGTGGAGAAAGATAGTTGAGCTCTTCAAGAATATTGGATCCTATGAAGATCATCCATCATCGATACAGTAAAGTTACGCAAGTACGTGATCGGTAGGTAGTTGCTCATGTATTGAATCGCTTCACCGCACAGCACGGCAAGATTGATATCAAAACATTGATGATCTCTAACATAGCGGCAATTGAAACAGGAAGGTATCAGTAGGAGCAAAGATCTTCAATTAGCAAATAGAACGGTAACATTATTTACTCACCATATGTGTTCCAGACAATGCTCAGTGTTCAAAGTAATCGTAGATAACTCCATCTTAGCAAAAATCCCGAAGTATATTGTACTGCTTTTGACCCGAATCCCATTTCCTTCGAGCAAAGAAAAAGATTCATGCTTCAAGTAATTTAGGAGAAAACAAATTTAATAGCTTTTCTTAGTTGTACGTCACCGGGAACATAGTGACACGTCAAGAAATTGTTTCCAGGAAACTCTAACATAAAAAACAACAGTGTATCGTCAACTGTCGCCAACCTGAGCTATCACAGGAGTCTTTTTACAAGCACCCATCAATGCAACATCAATGACAGGAAAAAAAATTCTCAATCACGCAACTATTCCCCTTTGGTGGAAGAGGTGTCAATGCGTTTCCAACTGCATTTTTGTTCACGAATTACATCAAACAACTCAGCTGCATCAGATAGAAGGGACGAGTCTTCTCATGAACAAGAGCTGGAGAATTTTCGACGAACGAAACTAAGACAAGGAACCTGATTTTTCGCAGGTTTCTGAGACCGTAGCAGTGATTGGCGAGCTCAAGCAGCCGATTGCGCCAGAATCTACTCCTCCGATGAGCAGCTCGGTCGGAGCGCCTCGATGCCCATTCGTTTTGATCGTTGCTCGGGGACAAATGCCTTTCTGTTCTTAGTCAAAAATGGGTATTTAGTAAAAAAAATTATAAATACATTTTTTAATTTTTTTTACATTTCATTTCCTTTCCTTTTTTTTTGCTTTTTTCTCTCTTGCCTCCTCGGCCATCTCGTCGATGGCTGGCCTACGGCGAGGGTTGCCCTTGCCTAAGCTAGGCGGGCCAGGGTTGCCCGTGCCTAGCCTTGCTTACCAGCCATCGACGAGGTCCAACAATGGCCGACGGAGTAAAGAGGAAAAAAAGTAAAGGAAAAGAAAAAAAATTTAAAAAGGAAAAGGAAATTTTTTTCAAAAAAGGTAAATGACGAGAATGCATTTCGGCTAGCAAGGTTTGGCTATTCTTTGAGACTGATATGGCCATTACAGACCCTTATTTGAAATAAAATCCACGTCATACTCTTATTTGAGAAAAAGAATGCATTTCATATCATTATTTAAAATAAGTTTCACTTCAAACCTTTATATAAGAAAATGAAGGCACTTCAAACTCTTATTTGAATTTTTCTAAACCCAAAATTATACCCACTGAGACACAAATATACCAAACTTTTTTTGTGTCACTAAAAACTATAAAATTGCACATTGTGTCACAAATACCTAGTGTGATAAATATACATTGGATAAAATTGAAATAGATAGTACATATGTCACATATGTATAAGTTTGGATTTTTTTGTGACACAAAAAAACTGGGGCATTTGTGTCATAGTGGATAAGTTTAAGATTTTTTATGACACAAAAAAAATTTAGGTATTTGTGTCAAGTGGACATAATTTAAGTTTTTTGTGGTACTTACCCTTTCTTTTTTGTGAAACAAGGTTTTTCTTGTAATTTCCTCAAAATGAAATTTTTTGAAAAAGTAATATATATTTGGCTCGATTAATTTTTTTTTTCTAAATTTGATCATTTATATCTCTTAAAAAGATGAGTTAACAACAAATATTTTCGTCATCAACAAAAAAAGGTATAGGCGCTAATTGTTGTTAATAATTCATTGACTCATTTTTGTAATCCATAACAATTATTAAAGTTAGGAAATTATCTTCTAGATTGTTGATTTTTTCGTGAAACAGATCGAACCTAAGTTTTTCAAAAGTAATAATTTAAAAAAGCCCACATAAGTTTTTGCATAGGTTATCTCGTGTTAAAATATAAACCAATATATAAATAGAGACAGTTTCGTAAAACAACTCAAAAAATAAAATCCGAAATCAAGAAAATAGGACTTTTTGTTACTTGGTTCACATGTAACGACCGTGGGTCTTCTCTATGGTAGAAACTTGTGATTAATTTGAATAGAGAAGAACCGGGGGGCCCATTAGGAAAGATGGAAGTCACGATTTAGTAATTCTATAGACAATTGTCGTTGACCGTTTCTACCATCTTCCATCTAATTTCGAGGAGACAATTTGGTAAAACATAAAAGTTTATGTCGGAGGTTTTTTATTTTTTTTCCCCTCATTGGGGTTAGCTAAAGCTTGTATGATGAAGTTTGCATCCATTTCATTTTGTAAATGGATCGCTCTTTCATGAATCGTAATCCATCTTTAAGAGCTTAGATTTGCGCCACAAGCAGTCTTAGCAACTCCATTCGGGATTGAAATCACTCTATCCATGTTAAGTTTAACAAACGGAATGCAGTTAAATTAGAGATATCGGTAGAACTATTGAAGACATTCCAAAACTTTTTCGCGTTATCAATGTCTAACAATGTACTCGACTGTCTCAATACCCAAGTGATATCTTGAGCATCGAGGGCTAACACTCAAAATCCCCTAGCTACTAACATAGTTTCACCGTGACACTACCGTGCAAGCATTGCCGAGATAAAACGTTTCATGCGTGGGAGGCTCTCAATTTTTCCGAATCCAACCCCAATCCTCCCTTACTTCGGCACTGAGCAACCGGTCGTTCACCGGGTCATAGGCCGAACGAAGGCCACAGGGCCCCCAAATCGAACCAAACGAGACCTTAGTGCTTTCGTTGCATTTTGGAGGGAGCATACCTTGCAGATAGTATCAATGATATTGCGACAAGGTTTGTACGAATCTAGCCATAAATTTATCACATGTAAGTGGCACATAAAAAACGCGGCTCTAATCAGACCAAGTTGCTGTTCATAAAAGTTGTCAAAACGCAGACCCGGTCACGAGGACCAGATGGTCGCACCAGTGGTGTGAATTGTGAAAAGGGGCACGCCCCCACCACTCTCCACCATTTCTTGGACCCCCCCTCTCCTCCTTCGCCTCCTACTCAAGATCCAAACCAACGTCGTGGAACACGTGACGAGCTCTGGTGTTCGCACCTGCCTTTAGTCACTCTTCCCTCCCTCTCTCTCATAGATATATGTACTCCTCTTCGTCACGTTAGCCCGTGTGTAACAGCTCCTCCCTGAACATTCTCATATACTTCACGCCACTATCATCACCACCACCCAAAGGTGTCTCTCTGGATTCCCCGGAGCTGCAACGAGAGCATGCCACGGCCGGCGGTCGAGCTCGATTTCTTCGCTATGGAGAAGCAGACGACAGCCTCCTCCGGCCCTCCTGATCGCCGGCGGACAAGCTCTCCAGGTACGGTCACCGGAGCTCGAACCAGATATACTCGTGACCGCATCGGGAGTGGTAAATCGATCTTGTTGTGCAAGTCTTCTTAGTATCTCCATCCTTGTTCTCACGTCGAACCCCGAGTCCTGCTCCTCATAGTCCTATAGCGAGTTAAAATGCATCAGTCTTGCTTCCCTTTACTGTTGGCGAGTATTGCTGATCTCTACTGAATTTAAACATTGATAGGCATCCGAAGCGCCGATCCCACGACCCCAAGCGTCGAAAATGGCGTTCAGTTCGCTTCCGGTGACCCCTTCTTTGTTTCTCCGCCGGCATCGTCTTTCAAAAGGGATTTTCCAAATGGGTTTCCTGCCCCAACACCTGCGGCGCAGAGTCCTCTTCTCAGGTTTGGCGAATCACATCAACATATACACGAACTAGTCGATCCAAAGAGTCCTTTGTATCACCCTTGTAACTTGCGTTTCTATATTCTATTGCTTATATGGTTTAATATTCTACAGACGTACGTATATTACTTGTATTAAGCTTGTTATTTACGCAGGCCTATCGCAGATAAAAATGGTGGGATTGCTCCGATGACGATTTTCTACAATGGAAAGATGACCGTCTTTGACATCCCTCCCATTGTGGTACGTCGCCTTCTTTTTCCCCTAACAATCCTATCTTCCTATGAATGGTCTAATAAAGGCGACTCGCATTATAATTTTTCAGCTTAGGACACAAGAAAGTGTCATTCCTCGTTAATCCGACAGCAGCATGAAAAGATTAATACTAAAGGCAAACGCTTGAATTTGTGCAGGCCAAGAGCATACTGAAGCTCGCCATGGAAGAATGCTCCAAGAGCCCCGAATCAGAGAAACCGGCGATTGCCATGCCTCCTCCATCACACCAACATCAGTGGTTGGAATCTCTTCATATATGTAAGTGCTATTCCTCTAATTTTCTCCCCCCCCTTTCTTTTGCATACCTTTCTTTTTTAATAAAGGGTTTTATGTGATTGTTTTATTAAAGCATACACGCCTGTGGATTAGACGGTTTGCTTATGCTCGAATTTTCCTTATTTTTCCCCCCATGCTGAACGAGAAAACATTCGTTGATCATGCAGATTTGCCGATGGCCAGGAGAAAGTCCTTGCAGAGATTTCTGGAGAAGCGCAAAGAGAGGTGAATATCGAACTTCTCTAATCGAAATTCGTTTCGTTCCCAAGCGATTCCACGTCACGATTGAAAGGAAAAGTCCAAGTTTGATACCCACAACGCCACGCCTTTTGGTAAAGAGATATAGCTAAAAGCTTCTCCACTGCTTCGTCACGCCTTCTCGTCCTAGGACTAGTACGCACGCATGTTCACAGCGCACGCGCATCCGTGAGCACAATCCCACATTCACATGTTCCATGCAGGATCCCTTTCGATCTTAGCCATTGCAGAACGATTCGAGCCCTTCATTTTTTGGAAAGATTATGCGTCTAACACGATGTTTCGAACCGTCAACAGGTTGACTTCGGCTTCGCCGTACCATGACCAGGGGCACCTAACACGCGCTTCCGGGCTCAAGAATTGAAGCGGAAGATGACTACGCGTGTTCAGAAACCAGCCAAGGAATGATTTGTTGCCATTATTTTTTATTTTGTACTGCGTCTGTGTTAGGAGATGGTGCCGCATCTGTTTTATTAGCTTCACGGGATGTTCGATCGAGGTGCGGTTCTCTAAGGCGTCGTCGTCTTGGACCGACACCGATGTCCTGCTGTCTCCTTTATAATCTTTCTTGGAAGTCATGGTCCGACGAGACAACTAATTCAGCAACGATTTCCCATTTTATTATATAGTTCACGCATTGCACGCCAATGTGAACTTTACCTGTATGACTATATATGTTTAAGTATCATTTGTTCACGTGTTTCTTCTTGTTTTGACTATTCCTCCAACCAATTTCGATCTTGATAGCCGTGAGTATGTACTATACACTCGTCAACGAATCTTCTTCTTTTTCTTTTTTTTTATCTATATGTTGGGGGTCGTGAAGGTGAATCGTGCACTAAGGCTCCTACTCAAATCGAGAAAACATTATATGTAAACTAGAGATGTCGTAGAGAAGTAGGTTACCTATGATAATAGAAAGTCACCTTTGCTTTTGAATTTAAAAAGACGAAAGAAAAGTCGTCTTGAGATAGCGGGGCGAAAGGCTAGATTTTCCGCGTGAAATTAGAGATGAACTGCCGGGGAAATTAGTCCGGTCAAGATCGTCTAATCGTATCCCACCTCAATATGTGTATTTGTAATGAGGTATAAGCTGAATTTCAAGGTGCATCATGGCTCGAAACATGTAAACTCGAAATTGTCGTGACCCCCCGAACGGGTTTCGGGGAACGACGAGTTTAGAGGTAATGTCGAGTTGATCAGTGCGGGATCTCCAAAACCCTTACCTCAAGCGACGTTGGGAAAATTCATTTTAGTTCGATTAACGCTATAAGAATTATATATGAGAAGTCACTACTAGTCGAGACAGAAATATGATGACATGGGACCGATTTTTCAACCTTAGATTCACACAATCAATCTTTTGAATGTTTGTCGACCTTCCAACTTAGTTAGGCAAGAACACCAACTCTTGTGACTGAATGAAGCGTGAGGACCTGGTCTTTTCCTTAAAAGTCTCGCTAATACAAATCCATACCTAAGCGACGTGTCACAGTAGTTAATAAAGCAAGTGACTAGTTTCGTTGTTAGCGTTGCATGAGAAACAATGTGGTTCAATCTAAGGAAAAGATTGGGTAAATGGGGCCCCATTGGGTCATGTTATAGGAATACTGCATCTTATGGTTCCTACAAGTCACATTTTTCTTCTTATTCCGAAATACTCAAGACCCCGAGTACAATTAGCGGTCACCATCGCTAAGGTGGTGGGAGGCGCGGCGGTGGAGGGGCTGAGGGCAATGGTCCGGTTGGGTTAGGTCGAGTTGAGGGCTTGGATTTAGTAGGAAAATAATCTGGCTGGACACGTGTCGGGATACGACGAAAGGGAGAGCGGATGGGTACGTGATAGGTGACCGTCGATCTGCATCCGAGTGCGATGAAAAAGAAAGCATGATCCTTATATTCCCTCATCACGCGTTGGAACGGAGCACTTCATTTCGAGAGAGGCAACTTCGAAGTAGTTGCAAAAACATCAGCAATTTTTTCCAAGACTTAGACAACGAGGGTGCGTGCATGCAACTCCAAGACTGTTCAAACACGGAACGCAACATGATTTAGAATCTTTGCTTCTTCCTCTTCTTCTTTTTATTATAGTCTTTTTGAGGTTTACCGAGAAGTCGAATGTGTCGGCAAATGGAGAACAGGGCTTGGTAGAACGTGGTTTTGGGGAATGGTTTAAGTTGGGACGTAAAGTGGGAAAACCAACGAATTTAAGACGCCTCCGGCGTCGTTTTGCTGTCAAAGTCAACACTAATCGTCCCGTACATGCAGCAGCAGCAGCCGCCGCAAGAAACGTGAACGGCAACGAACGGAGCTCGAGAGGCATGTGATCGAATTGTCTTCTTCTTTGTTTCTCCACTTTGTATTTTTTCTCTGGTGGGATCCTCCATTATAGTCGGGAGAGTCAGACAATTATCATTCTACACGTGGAATTCACCTCGTCCCGAGTTCATGCCACGAAAGCTCCGAGGAAGCTTCGGCCACAGCAGGCGACCAGCTCCGGTCTCGAGACGGCTCGACAGCCTTTTGTTCCTGGTCTCTTTCGGTTTTTTTTTTTATTCTCTTGGCTTGGATTGGCACGTGAGACGACTGGTCTTTTCATATAGATAGCGGATCTTTTCGTATAGATAGCGAGGAGGCTCCGGATTCAAAGATTTGAACTGACGTTTCCAAAGATATCGGTTCTGCATCTGCGTCCCATGTTCCGGGTATGTCCAGGTCAAGATGTGTGAACCGCCCCGTTTGAATGTTCCGTGCCCTTGAAAGATACACTTTATACGATGATGTCTATTTCACTTTTCGCCCTAACCAGTTATCTTCATTTATTTTATCGTAATGGGATATGTATGTTGAGACCGGCTACCTAAAAATTCATGAAATGCCTTGCCGACCGCACAAACTAAGTAAGCACGAGCCTTTGATTTGGACAGATAGTCTCAATCCAGAGTGATTTGCACGCGATTGATTAGATTTGAAAGGGCGACTCGAGTCCTTGAGATAAAAGTCCTCTGACGTTCTGACCGATTGTGAACCCTGGTGGGTGAACTAACTTCATTTCCAACCATGGCATCGAAATAGGGCTTTTACCTTAATTAGTTAAACCTCCAAAGCAAATCAAACTATCTCAAGCCTTTTTTTTCTAAGCAATAAAGGGTTGATTTTTGTGAATTGCGAGTTCAGTTTTTAATTGCCAATATAGTAGGTGACAACACTATTAATCTTGAGAAGATGCACATTGTTTTAATATAGTTTGGGCGATCTTTTTTGAAGGCGAAATATTTACGTAGCAAAACTTCTTAGCATACAAACAAGAACAACACAAGTTCGCTTTATCAATACGCTTCTTCCTCGTTTCCTTGCCCTTCTAGATAAAATTTGCATTGTCGAAACATTTTCAATTCAAACTCTATGAAATTCACCGTACTCAATACTTCTTACCACATGGTCGACATCGATCAAACAGTTCGGTTCGGGTCCAAAAGGAAAATGGGTGTACGAAAGGAATTCAAATGTTAGATCGTCGATCTTATTCCACGCGAAAAAAATTAAGTTTGACTAGTTATAACTTCCTGGCGGCTTGGAAAAGGAAATGTGGCAACTTCAAGCTAAGGATATTCGGATCCCACCAAGGAAGTCATGCTTTTCTTTAGCTGGCAGGTCGGACGAGATTTCTATTCTTCTCTAATTTCTCGTTCTAAATCAAAGTCTAACATCTTTACTAGTTTTGTGGAACTGTCTCCACAATTCTTTACACGAGTTTGATTTTTCTGGGAGAATATTATCATGACACTCGTTGGATTACTATGAGTCTTTTGGAAGGTGACGTCATATATATGTATGTATGTTTTGTTTCTTTGTCAAATTTAATCCCAGTTATTTTTCATATTTGTAGAACCGAAGCTCGCAAACTGACTTTCATTAAGGTCACTTTGCGATGGGACGTCCAAGTTATGTCACTTTTGACACCAGGAACAAAATTTGGGCTCAAATGTAAATAATTTTAACGGCTGAAATCAAGTTATGATAATATAATTCACTCACAAGGCCTATCGATAGAATGATTAATGAGCTTATCGATTACGAGTTTCCAATGGGCAAAATAAGGATATGACACCTGACAACGATCGATTGACTCAAAGCAAGTCAATTGATCAGAATTTTTGCAAAAGAAAATCAGAGATATATCGAAATGGTCCATTTAAAGACGCAAGAGGCGAGCATAAAAAAATGACAACATCACATTAGAAAGATAACAATCGCCAGCAGATTAGATTGGATTTTATGATAGCAAAGTGGATTAAATTGGATTTTTTCTAAACTTGAATTTGAATTTTGAATCAAATAAGATTTCCTAGCTCCAATTTTCATCTTATTTACCAAAACATCCCGTCGTAATTCATAAGTTTTTTACCTTGTCTGTGCATTCATGTCATCTCCATTAATAGTTCATAGCAGATCAAATTAGATTAGATTTTTTCATGAGTTTGAATTTGAATTTTGAAGTGGATGAGGTTTCCTTTTTCCAATATTCATCTCTATTTATTATAACATCCTAGTCGAGTTTTATAGGTTTTTTACTTTATCTATGCATTCCAATTTCAGTCGTCGTACCAGCACGTGTAAGCAATATGTTCTAATTTAGTAAAATTCAGTGCAATTTCCTCGTCGTTTCCAGTAGACCGTTTGCTTGTCAATACTAATTAGAATTTTGCAATGTCTTTGAGATTTCAAGGCATATGAGAATTCATTTACTTTTGATTCGAAGTCGAATCTAAAAAATTTATTTACTATCAGCCACCCTCGATATGATTTTAATTACTAATTGAAAAATCAATGAGTTTTGGTGACAACAGATTCACGTAATTATTAACAAAAGAAAAAATAATATCATGTGCAAAAAAAAACCATCAAAGTAATGTGATAGGAGCAATCTTCGATGTCAAAATTCTTCCATCTTTATATATATAGCAGGTATATCACAATGGAAAAGATGGCAAATGCATAAATTAATAATCTATCCCGTCTCTTTCGCACGTTTCGACTTTTAATTTCTATCTTACAAACAATCTTATCCCGCAAAGTTCATATTTCGAAATACGTTTCTATTCTACATATATCCTCACAAATTCTTCATATCGTCTTAATAAATTCTTTTCGTCGGTTAGTAATTTAATTGTTTCGCAATAATTCAATTTTAAAAAATCTTTCAAACATATGCACAATGTGCGTGCAGTTTTTGCTAAGTCATTATAAAATCGAGGCCCGTGAAGGAAGAATTTAATCTCTGAACCTTGACCAAATGTGCAATATGATAATTGGACTTTTAATTTATTTAATATAGTCCTCGAAGTATTGGTAAATGTTCGATATGGTACCTAGACTACATGAAATCGTTCAAAGTCGTCCTTCTGTTAATTCAAGTTAAATGGAATACATTGATGTGGCTTTCAATCCGTTAAGTTTGGACGATGGACAAAAATCAAAGTTACAACAAATTATCTACATAAAATATTCATCTCAACTCAAGATATAATAGTCAACATTATCAAATAACGATACACGTGTTATAACACCATAACTTTTTTTCCTTTTCTAAAGTAGATGAATGAAAAGATTGACACATTGACTTATCTATAATAGTTCATATCATCAAATCGAACTTCTAAAACAGTGGCCGTGAACAGCTCGTGACCCTCGGCTAATTGTGATCAGAGTCCAACGATCTACACAGGCTCACGCAATCAATACCAAGGGCTTTTACCAATGCCCTATAAAAGTCGGCGCAAATCACCTCTTTACCGACTTATTAAAGATCTCGCCGGCGAATGACTGCGTCCCCGCCATTCCAACGGCGGCATGCTCGCGCTCTCTCTCTCTCTCTCTCTACACCTTCGACGGCGTAGAGTGGTGTGAATGAATTTGGCAAATAAGAATGGCTAAGGACAAGTGACTCCGTGCGATGCGATCAACTTGCGACGTTGTTTTGGCAAAGGGTAGGGAATGAGGCCGATACGTGATGGGCCTGCGCAAGAGAGCACGATGGGCTCAAACTCGGCCCGATATTTTAATGGGCCGACATTGGGCCCGAATTGCGCTGGGGGAAGCCGCTCAAACTCAATTGCTCATCGTCGCAACGGATTTTTAAAGCATAGAAGACTAGAACAGTCCGTGCAGTAACCCACATAAACGTTACCCCAACAAGCATCACACAACAACGCTGCGCTAACTCATTAATATTTCGAAATTTGATCTTTGCGGGATAAGGTTGTTTGTAAGATAGAAATTAAAAATAGAAATATGCAAGAGAGATGGAATAAATTATTAATTGATGCATTTTCCATATAATCCATTAAGATATATATACTATATACATTTATGGAAACTATGCTTAAGATATAATATCACAAACAGTTCCTAAATTTTGGCTCATTGGGCAATGTTGTCCACGGACTTTTAATTTGTGCAATGAAGTTCCTGAACTTTGGCTCAATATGCAATGTCGTCTTTAGATTTTTAATTTATTCAATGTGATCTCTAAGCTAATATAATTATTCAACGTAATCCCCAGTCTATATGAAAATGTTTAAAAAATTCATAGAAAACATTGTATATTAGATTAAAGTTAATAGATCACACTGAACAAATTAAAAATTTATGAATGGCATTGCACATTAAATTAAAGTTCAGAGATCACATCGAACAAATTAAAAGTTTAGGGACAACAATGCATGTTGAGCCAAAATTCATGAACCATTTAAGTAAATTTTCCGGTGCTTAAATTATGTATGGAAATTATGGTACGCCGACTTGGCGCGCCTATTGATTTAGGTCTGATTTTCGAGGGACCATTATTAGGGCAGCTTTCTAGAAAATGGAAAAATTAAAAACGCGGCAATGAATTCATGTTCATAGTTTTCTAGAAGAGCGACCGGCTGACCAATCACCTTTCAGAAGGAAGTCTTCGGGAGGACTCTTTGGTCATTTCCACGCTCTTCACCGTTTGATCCGTCTTCCCCAGCTCCATCAAAATCCATGGCGGGTCGGTCAAGTCTTCGTGGCTAAAACATACGCCATCGCAACTAAAGAAGAAGAAGAGTCGAATCGAATCGAATCGAAGAGATCGGAGAGAAGAATACCCAAAAACAGCCTCGCTATTTCCTTCTTCGATCGGAGAACGAGCAGTATTCATCTCGATCGCCGCGTCGCCGGCAATTGCCATGGAGAAGAAGGACGAGCCGGTGATCGGAGTCCCGTACTACGTAGCAGAGAACCCCTACCAGGCCGGGTTGATACCTCCGCACGCCATCTTCGGCGATCCGAAGGGGATTCCGATCCAGCAGACGATCTACCGGGACACCCCCGCTCCGTTCAGCTGCGTCTACTGTGGCGGTTCCGGGGTCACCACCGTCAAGTACTCATCCGCTTCTCTCTCTTTCCCCTTCATTACTTGTGCTTCTTGGCTAGGGCTTCTTTCTAATGGTTCTGATCGAGGTTTAGGGATCTCCATAGCACGCGTCAAGTGATTCCCGTGTTGTTGCAACGCGAGCTTTCGTTGACTTTTCTCTGTGATTTCATCCGTTTATGATTGGTTGTGTGAACTCGGAATCCAATTGCAGTTGGATCCCTCAAATTCCAGTCGAGAATCGCATGTTCTGGCCATTGGAATTTGCATTTTTTTTTTTTAACTTTGTAGTTTTGCAAATTGGAGTTAAAGTAGTCTGGGCATTACTAAAAACGACAAAGGGAATTGGGCGGTCTCATACTAACCCATGACAATGGATTTCATCCTAAATTGGTCAAATTTGGTCGATGGATGGCCTTGGGGGTGAAGGTCCAATATTATAAAGATGATAGTTATGGCAAGACTGTTGGTGGTGGGAGGGAATTGGTAGTTCACTGATGGAGGTGGTGGTTTATGGTGGTTGTGCGGATGTTATGACGACAATGATGGCAGAAACCTAGGCTTGAACAAGCTGAATTGGAGGACTACGAATAATCCCTTTCTCTTGTGGTATGATTGAGTCACGGCTTCAGCTCTGCAGTTCTGCAGCCCTTCTGCTCTTTCTTTAGTGGCGAAGCATCATACTTTTGCATTTCTTTGGCAGCTTTCTTTTTCTTTTTTTGGTCGAAACTCAGAATCTCTGATTGTTTGAAAGTGTAGGGTTCTTATAAAAGGTATTGTTAATAATTTTTTAGGTTCTGTCTTTTGTTCTTACATTTGCCACAGCAATGCATGCCCTCTGAGTGAGTAGCATGGGGTTTTTGGCTGAAACTGTTGGCCCGTGTAGCAGAGCTGTGTTTTCATACATATAGCATACGATGTTTGGAATCTAATATTGTCTCTTCTGGGACATTCAGTCTAATGTTTACAGATGAAGTTTATTACTGGAAAGCCCATTTAAATAGTCTTGAATCTTGAGGTGAGCAAGATATTGCAAATTTAGATTTCTGACGCGAATAGCCTGTGTTCTTTGTATGTTTACTAGTTAGGTGTTTTAAGAGAGATCGCTTCCTCTCCTTTATAAAAAGGCATTGTTTGTTGGTACTCTGTTCATATACCGGAGGCACTCTTTAGATTAGTTGCTGAGTGGCAGTTCATTTTCCCAAATTTCTAAGTGATTGTTTACCTAGAAATCACATGTTTGCACATAACTTCTGTAGTAACTTTTGAAAAACTCCACTAAACTGGAATACCTCTGTGGAAGTGTCGGTGTTCAGGAAGACTTTTCTGGATACTGGATGGTGGTGTATGTAGTGACTTCTCATGTTTCGTTTTGTTTTCCAGATCAAAGCCTAGTCTGGCCGCCGTTGTCGGTTGCATGATGCCAGTGATGCTTGGAATTTGCTTTCTTTGTCCTTCAATGGACTGCCTCTGGCATAAATATCACTACTGCCCAAGCTGCAAAGAAAAGGTAATTATGTGTTTGATTTCACTTTATTTGATAATCTACCGGGTGACAGGCTCTCGTTCGTCGAAGTCTGTTGGGCAATTTAGTTGATCTTTCGTGCTGACAAATTAACTTGTAGGTCGCTGATTTCGAAAAGTCTGACGCTTGTGCTGTGATGGATCCTCCACAATGGAATCAAGAGAGCTTTGCGTTGCCAGCATGATATGAAGCATCGTAGATATACCTTCTGCCAATACATTCCTGTTCATGTCTCTTGCAGTACTTTTATTGGACGTTGTTCTGTATATGCATCTGCTACATGTTTGTTATAGAAATCCCTGTGGACGCGTACTCGCATCTATGGTTCTCCATAAATATCTATTTGTGTGAAGGTAAAGACTTGATCTTTTGTTAATATACAGTATTACAAATTCGCGAATAAGCATCAATATCTTAAAACTAACACCACTGATAGCAGAGATCACGCCTTGATTTTGGGCAATCATTTCCTGGTTTCGAGTTTCTCCTGTTGCCCCTCACGATTCATGGTTTCCTTGTTATGTGCTGTCTGCATCTCTCTTTTTCCAGACAGATCATGTAAGTAGCCGAGGCAATCCATTCAGAGTTATTTAGTCGCTGAATCACTTGACAGATTCTAATCTTCTAATCAGTTGAGCTGACTGATCAACTAAATCTCAAATCACTTGTGGAGGGTAAGTTGATAAATTAGGGTCCGAGACCGATCTATTTAGTTATCTTGCAATTTAGGAGATTTCATTTTACTGAAAGTTGAAGTCATGTGGGTTTCGGGAGCTTGAGAATGTATGATCCTCCAGAATATCCACCTCTTCCGTGAGTCAATCTTCTCTTATACTCGTAAATGAATATTCAAAGGCACCTTTTGAGTTTTGATATTACGGCAAGCTTTGCTTTGGAATTTCAAAGTTAAACAAGCTTAGGCTAGAGCACTGTCAAGAAGGGTGGCCTTCTGGAAAAGTGCATGCATGTATGCCAAAAAAACAAAATCGTGAGGCTCAATATAAGCAGATAATATTTCATATTAGTTAATTTAGAGATGTTACATCAACTCTAGACGAAAAGTAACAAAAATTGATGCACCCAAAGCTAAGTTTTGGAAAGAAAAGGATGAGGCAAAACTTCGTTGAGAAAAACCCTACTCGTGGCATTTTTTATTTTTTTTTGAGTTGCCTCTCTCATCACTTTTTTACTGGAGCCACGGCCTAATACATTTGAACCGTTAGATCATGTGAGTCCACAATGGAGTCATTATGATCCAATGAATTGTATACATCAGGCCTATAAACACGATATGTAACTCATAGTTCTCTCTCGTTTATTCTCTCCAAAATAATTGTCCCCGATGATCAACTCGACAAGTAGCCACATGTCCACCAACAAGGAAAACCAAAGGCCAACACCTCCGTCATAGACATGTTCCTATTCGCTGATTTTTCTGACGGAGTGGCTCTGGGAGGGCACGTGTCATTTTTGCATGGCCAGGTCGAGGCTTGCGATGCTCCTCTTCATGAAAGATTCCCACCCCCATCTCAATCATTGAATTATGTAGTTCCCACGTGAAACCCACGAAATCTAATAATTGAGATGGAATGGATTCACACGTACCGGATATAATTAATACTCTCTCTCCTGTTTTAATTTGTATTACTGGTGCTCCATTATCTCTCAAGAGATTTCAATAGAATCGCAACGCTTCAAAGCAGCTAAAAGGAAAAGAATTACGACGTCGAAACAAGCTTTCACGCCGAGCTGCTTCTACAATGAACGAACGCATTAATATGGACATGTTTCTCCATTTGTTTCCTAACTTCGAGCTTTACACCAATTAAGCAAATCCCAAGAGAAGATATCTACATAAAATTGACCTGTCCAGCGTTTATTTTATTGCATGAACTCCTTCATCAACTTATGAATTGCAATCGTACGTGCTTGGCAATAGTTAGAATAGTGGTCATCACATGATATCGTGTATTTCATTGTGCCTATTATATATCGATATTTGAAGCTTTAATGTGGTCAGAACATGTTTGCTTACCTAAAAAGGGTCTATTGATAATGTGCACATCGTTTCAGAGAAGTTTCAATAGGTCATGAATAGTGTAAACCCTAGAAGGAAATGCGCTCCTGGTTGGACATTGCAACTTACTTTTCATCGGACTGATTTTATGTTGTACGTGTGTCCTTTTCAGGGAGGACGAACAGTGATGGTCGTGGTCGTGGGTCGTGGTGGTAGTGAAGGCAACAGTGTTCGTGTGTATATAACTAGTGTAGGCATGAATTTTAGGGTTTTTGTAAGGAACGCCGCGATTTGAAAGAGAAACTTTCAACAGAAAGATGGGCCAACACGATGAACAATGTCGGCTCATCTTCATCGCAGCTCTCGCATGCCAAAAACGACGATATCGTCGTGCATGTGACAGTGATGCAATGCTATTTCCCAACTTTTTCCTCGACTTTTGGCTCCAATCACTGATCATGCATGCTATATTCCTCTTGTGATCGACGATACAGGAGTTCTGCATAATCTGCAGCATTATGAACCGATGTGCAGAGAGGCCTTAGTTGCTTTCTTGTTAGACTTGTTCGACAAAAACTGGCGATTCTGATCATGCATCGAAGAACAAAATTTACGCATCAATCAGAATCGTATGCGGAAAACGGGACTTAAAGAAAACTAACCTCGAGCCATTATTCAAGTTTGCGTTCGAGGGAAGTCCGCGGAGATTCGACGGCAATTACGAGCACACTCTGTTAACCCAATTCCCTCGCGTACTGATGGCGTATTTTCGAATGAGAGGATTTGGCTTAGACCTTCGATCACTCCCGAAAAACTGAAGCGCGTACGTTATTTTTTATATACCGCCGTCCATCAAGACAGTTTCCAATGGGCGGTTGTCAACGAAGGTTACGCACGTGGAAACCGTACGGTAGAATAACCGTATTGTAAAAAAAGAAAATCGTGGATTTCTATTTTAAAATCACAACACTTAAATCTCTGTGTCTAATGCAAACTGCGGGCGCACCGAGTTCGACTCTTCTTTAGAGAGAGAGTGAGTTGCTAATTTAACTAATAGTTGGAGCTAATCGATGCACATGGTGGCTAGCGGGATGTGATTATTAAATCAAGAAAAGATCTCGAGCTCGCTGGAAACTGAAGCACGAGGGAGCAGAAACTAACGTTGTAGCGCACAGAATATTATAATATATAAACGAATGTAGGTACCTCGGCATTCATTCAGCTCACGTTGTCCTTTTGTCAAGATAAACTACTGCACGGCCCCAACCTGAACCTCAGTTTTAAAGCAATATATTAAGACTAAACTTGTGGGTTTATAACTAAACGATCCGCCACGATGATGCCGCGACATCGGCCGAGTCGCTTTCGCTTTAGTTTAATGGATGAGAATCCATGTGGACTTGCAGTTTAATATTGAGTTCCGGACACATCTTTCACGAGTGCCGGCCTGGGTGGTTGTAATTAAGTTTGAATCAAGATAATCATAGTTTATCAAGTCCCATGATTTTATTTTTACTCAGCCTCCTCTACCTACGAGAATAGGAAGGATTCTGTTGTAGATTCTCCTGCACGCGTCGCGGGTCTTGCCTATGGGAATATCGGGCGAGAGCTAGGGTACGACGGCAAGAGAAATATGAAAATTTACCCAAAAAAAGGAAGAGGAACGAGAGGATTCAGATTCATGACCTAATCTTTTCTCTGGAAAACATTTGCAAAAACCCGGGAAAAGAGTCAGAAAAGTCCTAAACCTATTGCTTTGATGCCAATTTAGTCATAAATATTTTTTACCTAGAGTCAATTCAGTCCTTCCGACTAATTTTGGCCAGATATTGTTGACGTGGACGTCGATCAACTTACATACCACGACTGGTGCTGACGTTAACATTTTTTAATAATATTTTAATAATTTTCAATTTTTTTTCCTTTCTTTTTTCTTCCTCTCCTTTTTTCCTTCCCTCTCACTCTGCCCTTCGGTAGCCGGCACAGCCATGGCTAACAAGGGTGGCCCTCACCACCACAAGCAACGATCAGCCTTGCTGAGGCGAGGGCGAACGCTGGCCAGGCCACCCTCGCTAAATCTGGCGAGACTAGGCTTCGCCTGGGTGAGGGTTGACCTCGCCTATTGGCCTCCCACAATCTCTGTTGAAGAGCACCCACAAACCCTAAAAACCTCACACTCCACAGCAATGGAGAATCTCCTCGCACAATCTGGCGAGGCTGACCATTGCCTGTGGTAGTGAGGGCCACCCTCGCGTAGGTGAGGCCAACCGTTGCTGATCACCGAAGGGCAGAGAGAGAGGGGAGGAAAAAAGGAGAGAAAAAAATTTTAAAAAAAAATCGAAAATTATTTAAAATATTATTTTAAAATGTCCACGTTAGCAAAATCCGGCCCAGATTTGCTAGAAAAACTGAATTAGCTCTAGGTCAAAAGATTTATGACTAAATTGGCACCTTTAAAAGGTTTATAACTAAATTGACACAAATGCAATGTGTTTATGACTATTTTAATACTTTTCCTGCAAAAATCCTATATATATTTTGAGAGTAGTTTGAGATTTTTCCTTTTGTAGGTAAACTTATCATGAGTTTGAAGGCTCGTTGCACCCCTCCAAGCCAATAAATAAGCTTCACGGCTCAATTTGAACAAGTCTAGATAAATAATTTCCTTCTTAGGATTGGGTTCGCCCACATAGGCCCCCATGTGGGCCTACTACGTCCCGATCGTTCTATGAAGAAATTTTAAAAATTGTAAATTAGCGGCCAAGAACATTTAGACCATCCGACTCGACTAGCTCAAATAAGATCTACTCGTAGATCACTACTTCGCCGGAACCACGAGAATATTATATTTTCACAATGATAGATACTCATTCAGAGATGACAATTAATGCTGCAACTACCATTTGTTCGATTGGTCGACAACCATGCCACAATTTCTTGTACTGAACAATAATGTGATGCTGTGGATTCATATTCATCGCCGCAATCGAGGGGACAAAAACCCCACGTGCTAAATGCATCGTAGCATTCTCGGAACCGAATCGCAACGGTACCTCCTCTCTCTCTCTCTCTCAAGAATCAACTGGAACTTGCTTCGAGCTTCTCTTGCTCGATTCCATCAAACACTGTCAGAAACACACATCCTCATCGGACCCACTAAACCCTAAACAACAAAAGCCGACTGGTGGAAAGTAGAGAAAGATGCCGCCTAGGACGGTGGGCGGCGAGCCAAAAGAGAGCGAGAAAGGCTAGGGTGCTTTTCGTGCACACGTCATGCATGACGCCATCGCCATCTTAATTTAAATTAAGATTAGCCGCAATATATATCTCCCACTCTCGGTGATTTGAGGTATAATATAAAGTTCTTTGCTTTTGCTTTTGATTTGATTTGATTTGTGTCTCGGTTTCTCTCCATGCGTCATGTCTCCACGTGATTTACGTTCCCCTCTCCCGTCGTGGCCCCCCCGCCACCCACCATGCTCACGATTATCTTCGTAATCTCGTGTCTTTTGACTTATAATACAGACTTAATCCTTGCGACAAAGTCCTCCTAGGACCTAGTCTCGGCTAATCGCTCTTCCTAATTACGGCTGCAACCTTTTCATGGCTCGATGATGGAACATTAGTGGACGGTTTCGGAGACAGATTTGAGGTACTGATGTGGATTTTAGTGCTGCGAGATATCTCAAGATGTGATCCTGAATTTAGGGGATTTCAATTAAGAGTGGTGCGTTTCGAGAGAGGGAAAAGGAAAGCGAGGGAAGAAATAAGAGGATGAAAGCTGACCAATTTTGTGGTGCACATTCATGTGACCAATTGAGAAGAGTATATAGATTT
Organism: Metrosideros polymorpha var. glaberrima; assembly: GCA_001662345.2. Classification (NCBI taxonomy): domain Eukaryota; kingdom Viridiplantae; phylum Streptophyta; class Magnoliopsida; order Myrtales; family Myrtaceae; genus Metrosideros; species Metrosideros polymorpha. Next base: position 21,624,710 of record BCNH02000002.1, on the reverse strand, counting down.
CGATCGTCAAATGGACCGAGCTGATTCGTCCTAGATTCTATGATGCCAAAAATCCCATTTAGATGGAGAGGTGATCGATGAGAAGAATGGTAGATATCGAAGGGTCAAGACTAGCGATGGAAGTGAGTGAAAACGAATGCGTTGGGACCTAAATAAAGTTTCAAGTGTTTAGAAATGGAGATGAAACTTAGAGTACAAACGAGAACAAAGAGATTCTTTCTTTTATGTTGACCGATGCTTCCATATTTGTATAAATTTGAAGGGATTTGCGAATTTACATGAATTTCATTTTGACTTCGTCTCATTTCCTTCGTCCAAATAAAATTTTCTCTTGATAAGAATCCCCCCATAATCAATTTTCTCTTGTTATTATGGAATCTTCTTTGCAAATTATGACAAACCGTTTCATCAAGTGAGTGAATTTTCAGTCGTAAACACGTGGTAAATATAAAAGAAAAAAAGTAAAAAGAAGGAACTAAACTTCATGCAAGTTGATCATCGGGGGTATAGCCAAAGACCACAAGAATCTCCTCCTACGTAAGCAAAACTAAATAGTAATTATGCAAAAGGCAATATTTAAATATAGCTTCAATTTTAGTTAACTTAATGTGGCCTTCCAAATTTAGGGGATGGACCAACATTATAAACATCCCAAAACTTCCTCTCCATCAATCCGTTCCAAAATAGAAAGTCTACACTTGATAGCACCTGATTCCTCCTCTCTTTTTTTTCTTTTTTCCTCTTTCTCTTTCCATCAATTATCGCAATTAAATTAACTCGTAATCTAATAAATTATTCGTTTTAATTATCGATTACAATACATCAAACACCTACCACGATGATGGCGACTCTAGGCTCGTTTGAAAACAATTCTTGCAAGAATTTATTCTTAGTAAATAATGAGAAATTATGTTTACCAAATGCATCATCATTTTATTTATGCTTTTGGCAAATTTACCAAATGGTATTTAGGAATTGGCGACCGACAGAGACTGGCGACCGGCAACGACCTGTGGCGATGGTGACCGGGGGCGACCGACGGCGATGACGGCTTAGTAGTGTAAGAAAGAAAATGAGAAGTGAAAATAGAAAACAATCACTTCTGGTAAGAATTGATTCTGACTCTAAAAAATCACTTCTTTACCAAACATAATTCTTATTCAGAAGTAAAAAACTACTCCATAAATCATTTTTTACCAAATACATTTCTACTCTAAAATTACTTCTAGAGCAAAATTAAAAATTATGACAAGTTATCAAACGTTCACTCTTTCCCTCTTACTTTTGGCCGATTGACCCAAAAGAAGAATAAAGCAAGATTGGCTTTGTACGGAAAAGATCGGACGAACCCCAAAGCTTCCCCCCTCGACGGCAAAACCCAATTTGGCTTTAATCAAATCCGATGTTGGTTTTGGGGCACCAATTTGGCATTTAAAAATGGACTTAGATGCCAATAAAATAACATATCTGGGACTGGTTTTCTTTAATCGGAATAATTGGTGGAGGGGCATTTTAGAAAAGTCTTCAAAAAAATTTGGCCTTAGGGAAAATTGCCAAATTGAGATAACGACCTAGATCGGCAAGGAAAAAAGGGTCAGAAAGATTTCTTTCTCCAAAAGGGCTTCCACTTTTGCGATATTTCCAAATCCGACCTCGAGTTCGCGTCGTTTCGCCCGAAAGTTGCCCGACCTCGAAGCGTCAGTCCATTGGCATGGGATCTCTCGACCGGCCCTAATGTAACCTTGAGCTTGACGTAATGGTAAAGTCTCTATATAAATATTTACCAATTAAGTGACCCATAAGTCTCTGAATTGTAAGAGATTGATCATCCGCTTTGCAAGAAGCGCTTTTCTTGCACTCCGCATTCATTTTGCTTCTATTCGACGGGAAAGTATCGATTTAGATGAATTTCGAATGTTGCATATTTAGCCTCTCGAGGACAGTGAACAATTTTGCTTCTAATCAAGCTGTTGATTGGGTCACCAAGGCCCACTGAAACAAGACTCTTCTTATCAACTGGTTGTCTTTACCCCCTCATTCCCTTTGGAATATTTTGTGTTCAGAAACTAAAATGTGTAACCCTAGTTGGGTTCATTTTCTTTGAATGAATGAAAGTGCATTTTAGACCAAAAAAAAAATATTGCATATTAGCAATTGTTGAAAATTCTACCATACTCTTCCTAAAAACTATTCCGTCGGAATACTTTTATTATCTTCTCTCCATATTACAATAGTGTGATCGATTACATATGAAATTTCGGCACATCATTTAACAACTACAGTTCGAAATTATCTTACTATTTTTCGAGTCCTTGTAGTTTGCTTTAATGTGTGATATGGACTAAGATTTCCGCAGTCATTTATGCTAAAATACATGTTCCGATTTTACACCAAAAAAAAAAAAAAGATTCACGGCAATTAGGAATTTGTTACTAGTTGTAGTCAACCATTGAATGTCATAGCTAGATGCTCAAGAATCGTAGAAGTGAGATGAACATCTTTCTGCCTCATTTTGCATTTAGTATTTGCTTGAATTGAAACTTCAACAAAAGTTTAGTGTTAACATAAAGGTGATCAAGTATAGTCAAGCTAGGGTTGAATATAGTAATCGAGCTTCATCTCATGAGATTGCGAGCTCCAACATTCAAGCCAATTGACAAAATGAGAGCTCAATCACTCCAAAATGACACGGTGAATCAGCCATTTCTACTCAAATGACATGACAAGAAATTTATTTACTTTCGACACTTGTGCTGAAAAATCGAAGTAAACTCATCATCAAGATGATTAGTCGAGCCGGTCGAGACTTATTTTCAAGACGTGTGTAATTTTGTCGATCGCGATTTGAATTTTTTTCCGGTCGTCTCTCGATATCGTAAATTCCCGCTTTCTCTAATGCATTGGTTGAGGCTGAAAGAACGGGACTAGTTATGCTCAAAATGAACAATTCGATAAGGAGTGCTTCCTTTATCGCCATGCAAGAAAGATGTCGACGCTGACCGCGAGCGCACGCGAAAGAGCTTCGAAAGGGGGAGGGGTTGACCGTGTTATGATCTCATTCAAAAACGTCACCGGTGCCATTAGTTAGCTAAAAAATAAAAATAAAAATAATAAAAAAGACTAATCTTAACAAGGAAAAAATCCTAATAAAAAAGGAACGAAATATCGCGATTTCCAGTATTATCGGTTGTTCTCGTGATATTCACGATCGATATATTGGAAATTAAAATATTTCAGAACTAAAAACAAAATCCAAGGAAGTGTCTGGGGAGAAAACTCGGGACGAAGAAGCGATGAAGACGAACGTGGGTGGAATCGAATACGTACAACGCTCCGAAAAGAGAGGGAGAGATTGTCGTTTGTTTCGTGTTTCTCATGTGCCTATTTGAAACAATCCCAGCAATCCTTACCCCAAAAAAGGAGGAACCTTTTTCTCTCTCTCTCTCTCTCTCTCTCTCCTTCGTTTGCTGCTCATACTTAAACCCCAGTCGTACGTAGGAGTGTCGGCCTGAGAGAGACGCAGAAAAATGGCGAGCCCCAATTCGAGGACGCCCGGCGAGAATAGCGTCGTCCCCTGCGACTTCTGCACCGGCCGGTTCGCCGTCCTCTACTGCCGGAGCGATGCCGCCAAGCTCTGCCTCCTCTGCGACCACCACGTCCACTCCGCCAACCTCCTCTCCCGCAAGCACCTCCGCTCCCAGATCTGCGACAACTGCGCCTCCGCCCCCGCCTCCGCCCGCTGCTCCACCGACAACCTCGTCCTCTGCCAGGACTGCGACTGGGACGCCCACGCCGCCTCCCCCGTCCCCTCCTCCCACCACCGCTCCCGGATCGACGGCTTCTCCGGCTGCCCCTCCGCCCTCGAGCTCGCCTCCCTCTGGGGCCTCGATTTGGCCGACGAAGACAAGAAGTCGGGCCACTCGGGCCTTTCGGCCCTTCCCCGGAACGATGGCCAGCTGATGCAAGAGGCGATCTCGAGCATGGAGGGTTGGGTGTACGGGGCCAGTGGGAACGGGTTCGGGTTCCAGGACCTGATGGTGCCGAACGACGCGGCTTTGGCGGCTCCTTACCCCGGCGTCGTCAAGCAGGGATCGACGGGTCGGACGAACTGCGGGAGGCGTAAGCAGGAGATGCATAAGCAGTTGGTGGAGTTGCTGAAGAGGGATTTTGACGACAATTCCGATGGCGGTGGCGGAGGCGGAGGGGGAGGGGGAGGGGGAGGAGATAATTTGGTGCCGAGGACGCCGAATAGGACGATGGCCGCGTGGCCGGAGGATGGGGAAGTGATTTGTGGGGAGCATCAACGCGGGTGTGATGGGGTTGATGCGGTGGCGATGGATCATCATCAGCCATTTCAACAGCACCCGACTTTTACTTCTTTGCTGATGTTCCCGACGCAGCGAGATTTGGAGGAGAGCGGACGGAGCGTCGTGGGAGCGGGGACTAGTAATGTTGGCGGCCAGAGTACTCAGGTCTGGACATTGATTGTGTTTTCACTTGGTTTACTTGATTTCTAGCCTTTGGGTTGGTCCGTTAGCTATGACTCGTGCTTTAAGTTCGTCATACGATCTGGGGATGGCTTCTTGCAATGATAGAATTCATGCTTTATTCTCGTGTTGATTACGAGCTTTGGGGATGGTTCGCTCTTGGTTCGGGCTGGTGACTGATTTTCCCCGACCGCCGCGCGATGCTATTGGAAAACGGCCTAGTTTTTCATTTCGGAAGCTCTCCGGAGGTTATGTTTGCTTTAGGACTGGATCTCTTTCTGGTTTTCTTCATGTGATGATTTCTGTTTCTGGGAAAGCCCTTGGCTTCTTGCAGTGGTGCTTCCTCCGAGCTTCTCTTGGACTTTGAGGACTTAAGTTTGCTGCGCTTCGATGCTGTTTCTCATTTTAATCTCATTCCGTGCTAGTATGTTACTCATGTGATTCCTAAATGGTCAAACTGTTGCTTCGTGTAGTATGTAGTGAAGCTAACATGTTTGCTTCCTCTCAGATCTGGGATTTCAACTTGGGACGGTTGAGGAGTCAAGAAGAAGCTAGTGCGGCGGAAGTTGGATATGGCAAAAGTAACCAAGGTTTTATGATCAAGAGTTACAATGAACTAATGAAAGAGACACCAGTCACGAATACGAAAATGTTGGGGGATGTGTATGAGCTGAATGGTTATGTCATGCCCGAGGATATTGCATTGTACAATGTGAGTGAGTCTAATGTCTAAGTACTTCCGCAATTTTTCTGTCCTGATTCGTGTCTTGCATTTATTTATATTTATATCTTGCTCGACAAGGCCTGTAACGCTTTGACAAGAACTAGCTAAGAAACACCCAATCATCTTCAGCAAATTCAAATCTTAGCTGAACATGAAGCATGGTTTTGATAATAGTAGGTACAAGTATCTACCTCTTGGATCAAACCATCCGTTATATTCTGCCGTTTTTGTTCCAGTAGATGCATAAAGATTTAGATATTTTCTTCAAATTTGCTGTTCTTCTCCTGCCAGTCTGCCACTTAGACCATCTTGAAGTTTCAAGATTGAGATTACCAGTTTAATTGTATGAAACATGTCTATGGCCCCGCAATTTAAATATGTGCTGCATTTATTGGCGTTGTTTGTTCCTGTAACCTGTAGGCCTAGGCAACGCTTCACATCCTTGCATGTCCTTAAGATGTCTGAAGTTTGGTGTGATTTGATAACCGTACCTTCCTTAGATGTGATGGCTTTCTTATTCTTAAGAGCCATAAGGCTTATCATTAGGTGCTTTAATTTCGTTTCTGTTTTTCTTTGATAAGATAGACAAAGTTCACCACTAAATTATGTTGACGAAAGCAGATTGACAATATATCATGTCGAAATCTAATATATCCTTTGATCAAAGCTTGCAGGTGAACTTGTGTATAGTATGTGATGTTGTGTGATGTTACTGATCGCATGTTACCAGTGATACTGTGCCTATATCATTCAATCATTATGTTTTCAACACCTTAATCTAGAGAATAGTTTTTGTTTCCCAGTAAAACTAGACATTGGTCATATGGGTTTTGATGTATAGTGTCCTTGAGGAACTTGTTAAGTCATCAAATAAGAAATGTCACAGATTTCAATATACTTATGTTTCTCGCGATGTTCAATGCTTTGAATATCGTACTTTTTTAGTTAGTATATGCTTGACGAAAACCCTTTGGGCACTCTATTTGTGACCCTGGTTATATATCATCAAACGGGAATCATCTTTTCTTTTGGCGTATGTGAATCATGATTTATTTAGTTTATGTATTCAAGTCATATATTCTCTACTTCAATGAGACGGAAAGGCTGGTAACCTTTGCACTTTCTGATGTTTCTGAGACAGACTTAGAAATGTCTTTCTACTTCTACATTCAAGCTTCCCTTCTCAAAGTGAATATCGGATTCTTTCTTTCACCGCAGGCCTCAAGTAACCTGGCTGCTAGCCAAGGGCCAGCTACATCTGAGAGTAACAACTTACCTGTTCCCAGGCCATCACCTGGTTCAGCTCTTACTGCCAAAGGCTCTACTAACTCCGATGGTTACAATTTTGTGGATCAGACATTGATCACATGTGGCAAGGACACAAGAACGGCGGCAAAGACAAAAGCTGACTTGGAGTTGCTGGCTCAAAACAGAGGCAACGCCATGCTCCGTTACAAGGAGAAGAAGAAAAACCGGAGGTGTCCTTTTGTCGATCCTCATTTTTTTTATTCTTTCCAGCTCATAACAGCTCCGCCCATTTTAGGGCACTTCTTCGCAAGCATTAAACCATTGATTCTTTCTCATCACAAACAGATACGACAAGCACATAAGGTACGAGTCGAGGAAGGCGAGAGCCGACACTAGGAAGCGAGTCAAGGGTCGGTTCGTGAAGGCTAGCGAAGCCCCTTAATTGGGTTACCTGTATTAGCCAGATGAGCTGCTCCTTTCTTCACTCTCTCTCTCTCTCTTTCTTTTCCTTAATTCTTTGTTTGCTTGTATGTAAATAATCTTTTGACAATCAGTCTCTCCCCATGTTGTAGTGTATGATTTGAGCAAGTCTTAGATTACGTGTGTTTGCTGTCATAACTCATTAGTCATCCCATCCTTTTCATCTTTTCCATCAGCATTCTTGCTCGGGATAGCTGATGAATTAGTCCAAGAAGGCGCGAACCTTTTTTTTTTCGGGGTTCCCTTTTTTTTATAATCCTAAGGGTGATTTTTTTTCCTCTTCGTAGAGAGATTCTTGTGTTTTAAATAGATTCGAGTCTTTGATGGGGGCTTTAGAAAACACTTTAGTCTTCCATCGTTGAAAGGGAAGAGGCGTAGGTAGAAATTACGCAAGGCTGGTCATTGCTTATTGACTGTGAATAGTGAATACATCAGCTCTATATGACACTTCTTGTGATGCGACAAGGTAAGATAGATCGCGAAATTCCGATGAAATTATATGAACCGAGATTCACGAATCGGCCGAAAAGACTCGCTTGACAAGTTGATTCCTCCTAATTCTAAGGACTTCATGAGGCAAGATTACAAATCCTTGAAATGTGTTAACCCTAATTGGCTTCTTCTAATGGGCCGTACTTAGGGCTGGGACAAACCCTATTTATTAATCTGATATTATTCCGATGTCAAGCCAAATTGTTTTGACTCCTTTTCTTTGTACTAAACTACATATCTGCAGATATTTTTACAAATGGCTACATGCAAACCGTCAGGTAGTACCACAAGACCATATGCTATTATTTGATTATTATAACTTAGAACGAGATTAGGAGAAACTATGAAAACCTTGAAAGTTTAAGCTTTCATTTATTTTGCGGAATATGAATAATTTAGAAAATATTTTTTTAAAATGAATGCTTTTATCGTTTGAAATAATTAGTCAATAACAAATCTTTTTATTATTGACAACAATTTATATCTAAATATTTTCATGGACGATGAAAATATATGTCGATTCAATCATTTTTTAGTAATACAAACGATCATTTTTAGAAAAATGTTTTTTAAATTATTCATTTTTCGCGAAATAAACGCACCATCAATGGAGAAGGAAATTGGATTGACGTCGTCTATGTATTAAAAGGTCAATGACCAATTTTACAATGTCTTAGTTGTCTTTGTTATCTTCATTTAAGAAACTAAGCTCGTTGTTCATGAAATCGATTACATTTTGACTATTTAGTCTGAATCTGATTGTGCACAGCTCAAGACAACCCTCGAGATCACTTGATTGGGAATTTTATAATGATGTCCTAATTAGGTCCAATCTCAATTTTACCATAATTTTTATTTGTCTGAAAAATTCACCAACTCTCGCTCTAAAGTCATATCTATACTCGCGTCCAAAAATCGCCACCGATTTTTTCAAAATTATCAACATCATGGCCACGCGCAAAAAGTTTTGAATAGCGTCCTACCGAACTCGTGAGATTAGGTTAGGTATTTTATGGTGGTTATTGAGCACAAGACGTGAATTTGCGATGGTTTTCGCTTTATGGTGTCCAATCCAAGAGTCTCCATTCAACCCAAAAAAGAAGAAGAAAAAAAAATCAAAAGAGTGACCGCGCGAAAGTGATTTGAACAATTGATGGTACGTGTGGAAAGGAGATGCATCATCACTATACGATCCATTCTCAATTCACCCACCTGAAAATGTGTCTCTCCCTCACTCTCTGCTTGACTTTGCCCGTAATGTAAATTACTAACTTTTACTGCCTCGGCTCTTCAGAACTACGCGACATTTCACGAATTGTTACTGAATGTCGAATATGACCCACTTATTTAATTACCTATTCATGGCCCGCCACATCACTCAGAACACTAATTTCATGGATAGATTTTAGGAGGGCAATGTTTTTCTCCATCCTTGATTGAAGGAAACTTCCTTGGAAAATTTGTCAAAAAAAATCATAAATCTATTGTAATTTTGCCAATTCAGTCATAAACATTTTAAGTTTGCCAATTCAGTCCTAAACCTTTTAAGTTTGTGTCAATTCAATCATTTTGGCTGACTGACGCTAACGTTGACAATT